>CM065726.1:56973508-56981008 GCA_033310375.1 Conus canariensis
CACCCCTTTAGAAATCTGCTGTATATTGTGCGCGTTGAATGTCTTGTAAATCCCAGTAATCTATGAGCACAGGATTTATTCTCAGTGGCTCATACATTTATGTCAGTCAATGCTCTCAAGACTGCCTCCACTTGGAGGTTGTTGTTTTTTTTCTCAGAAAAATATTGCCTACTTTCTTACTTTGAAGCTCATAATTCTTTCAATCAAATTCTTAATCAACAATCAGACTGAAGTAATATACACATTCAAATTACAGCATTGAAAAAAAAACCCAAAAAACACACAGCAGCAGCAGCAACAACAACAACGACAACAACAAGAACAACAACAACAACAACAACACATTATAATCTGTTTTTCAAACAAGGAATTGTTCATTTGTTAGCTTGACATGTCCAGTTCATTACGTTTTCCAGGAAATGCAGTGAGTTTTGCCCAAAGAGTACTTTCGATGTGCGAGAGATCAGCACGAAGGTCCAGCCGCACGTGGGGTTTGAATGTTTACGGTTTGTACCCTCCCTCTGTCCACCCAGCAGAAAAGAGGTTAGTTTTGATGCAGACATAATCTTCTCTGACTCTGGTCAGACAAGAGCAAGGCGCCGGAAGGCGAGGGGTGGGCGCCGCCTGTCATCAAGCCGGTGTTTCAGGCACGGTGATTTCCAACAGTCAATTTGCCCATGAGGCCGAACACCATGCAAAATTAACCCCCTGCCTAAAATCCCAAGACGGGAGGGTGGGAATCAACAGAGGACTGCAGGGATGGAAGCGGAAAAGTGGTTAGGAGGTGGGGGGGGGGGGGGGGGGGGGTGTTACGCAAAAAGGGCTGATGAGTGTATTCAGCATGGACGTTATCATATTTCCGCGATGTTTTATACAAGTCATAACCGACCGACAGGTTCATCGAGTCATGTTGGCCTTTACAGTGCAGCCAACCCTGGAGGTGCCGTCAACCTCCGTCAGCTGACCACAGACAGAATGGACCGAACCTCCCAGAGCGACCCGGGGCCGTTCGCTGAACTGCCTGCCTCTCCCGGTAACACTGCCAACAGGTCTATGACCAGAACAACAAGAAAGGTCCCGCCAGTTCCATCCGCCCAAACAGAATGGCATCGGAATTTTTTTTTTCCTCGGACCCGTTATCGAGCGGAACAACATCAGTAAAAGACCAAAATATTAGTGAGAAGAAGCGTGGAACATAGATGGTGTGTTCAGAGGGGTAAGGATTGGAGAATAGGGGGGCAACAAACCTATCCCACCCGAGCTGCCGTTACGTGCATACTCAGATACATCAATGTACACTGATCTCGCTCTGTCTCGTCTCTTCTTCTCTCGTCTGTCTGACTCTCTCTTCTCTCGTCTCTCTCTCTCTCTCTCTCTGTATTCTCCCACCTTACATTGTACTACAGTCACTTTTGGCCTGTTCTGAAGTACCAGAACCTAAACCAGACGATTTCTTTTCCCTGACATATGTTAGCAGAGTGAGTCTATGCAATTCATTCATACTCAGCCGAATGTGTGTGTGTGGGCGTGTGTGTGTGTGTGTGTGTGTGTGTGCGTGTGCGTGTGTGTGTGTGCGTGCGTGCGTGCGTGCGTGGTGCGTGCGTGCGTGCGTGCGTGCGTGCGTGTGTGTGTGTTGCAGAAGGCATTATTCTCTAAGGCTGAAATATCAAAGAGAGAGAGAGAGAGAGGGAAAGTTAGAGAGACAGACAGACAGACAGACAGACAGACAGACAGGCAGGCAATCAAGCATCAGATACAAAGACAGACAGCAAGAGACGCAGTACACAGCCAGCGAGGCAATACCCGGAAACATCATCACGTTAATCATATCATACTTCAGAACTAGCGGAGTATGATCCAGTTGACCTAACCACCTCAAAACGAGCTTCTGACGAACTGGGCAACTAATGGATGAGGTTATCAGGGGAGGAGACCCTTGGGGGAAAACCCCCTCCCCATTCCGCCCCTGCATCTTCCTACATCCCCCCTCCTATCCCCCTTTCCCTCCACCCCATCCCTCCCTCCCCCGATCCCCGGGGGATCTGCCTGTTGCGAAATGAAGACCATTCAACGCTTGATGCGCTTTGGAAACGACCATCTCTTCCGTGCAAGGTGTAAAGGGTGACAAGATGGACCCCCTTTCAGATCAGGTCCCCAGGATGATTTTGGACTAAAGTCTCTCTCTCTCTCGTCTGTCTGTGTGTGTGTGGTGTGTGTGTGTGTGTGTGTGTGTGTGTGTGTGTGTGTGTAGAGAGAGAGAGAGAGAGAGAGAGAGAGAGAGAGAGAGAGAGAGAGAACATATTTGTGTATGTATGTTTGTAAAAATGAATGTGTGTGTGTGTGTGTGTGTGTGTGTGTGTGTGTGTGGCGTGCGTGCATGCATGCGTCGCGCGTGCGTGTATGCGTGCGTGCATGTATGTGTGTGTGCGCGAGCGCACGCGCGTGTGTGTGTGTCTGTGCGCGTGCAAAAATGAATCACCACATCTAATGAGTATGCAAGCAGAGAGAAAATTGAAACGGAAAAGGTGTTTATGATATATGTCAACACGGGAACTAGATAGTGGGGCAGGTTATTTAGGCACCAAGCATGCACCTGCTCATAAACGCCAATACTGGAGGACTTTAAACCTAAGGAACCCTCTGTGCCGCTGGTGAGACCAGGACTTGCCTTTCTGTGCTACGTGGCTGACCATGTTCATGCCGGTGTCACACATGAAATACACTCTCATGCCTAACAGGTTTGCTCCAAGCATACCTCTACGCCGAATTGTTACAGTATTTCTGGCGTCCGGGAAATACAAAAAAAGAAAGCTTACTCTCCTTGCGCGAATTTTCCCACCTGAAGAGAAGTGTTGTGTTGTACAGAGTACAGAAACAAAGAGAACACCCCAACCCTCATTCTTATTTCCGTGTATAGTCTAGCCGACCGCAATATGTTTAAAAGAAACTGATCTATCCATGTCATTAAGAAAAAAAAAAGTATGGAATCGATTTTGATTATGTGGTAGCCCTGCTCTTTGCGGTCGGCTAGACTATACACGGCATAAATTGAATCAAAAAAAAAAAAAAGAACTGCGTTCAATACAAGTAATAACCAAGTACCACGAGTTGACTTTTGTGTCCATTAGCGACGGGCTTTACATACAAACACTCTGTCTCTTTCATTTAATCTGGAATAGGTTTTAAAATGGTTCTATAGTGTTCTGTTACTGATAGGAATAAGGGTTGGGGTGTTCTCTTTGTTTCTGTACTCTGTACAACACGACACTTCTTAGTTGAAGCCCATAATTCCTTCAATCCACATCAACAATCAGACCGAAGTCATATATGAACTGAAAATACAGCATTCAGGTAGAACAGCAACACCAACTAGAACCTGCTTTTCAAACAAACAGCGTTCATTTGTCAGCTGGACAGGTCCAGTTGACGTTTTCATAAACATGCAGTGACTTGCGCGCGCAGACTACCCTTAACGGGCATGGGATCGGCACAGCGGTCGCGAGTTTCAGCCACATGTGGGTAGCGGAGTACTGACCCCTTGAACATCCTCTCTGTCCACCCAGCAGAGAACGGGTCGGTTTACATACAGACATAATCTTCCTTGACTCAGTAAATAGGTATATGGGAAAGCTTGGAACATCCTTTTTGGGGATGTTTCCTTGTTTGTTCTGTGTAGTCTGTGCTGTCATGTCTGCCAGGCGATTCGGTGTCTTAAGCAGCATTCCTTTGGAGTTATGTTTTCTTGTGGGAGCAAGAGTTACGCTACTTGTTTGTTGTTTATTGTTTACTGTTCCCTGCCTCATCTCATATTTACTTTCGTTTCAATTAAATCGAGGTTATTTGTATTTGTTTCTGTTCGTCCTTGTACTTGTCTGACTATATTCAAGTTTTAAAGGCTGTGCCAGTCTTGAATAAATGTTAATATATATTTGTTCATTTCTCCAGTTCTTGTTGCTGTGTAGATGTGTTCGGTACAGGGTATATATGGGCAAGCTTGGAACATCCTTTTTGGGATGTTTCCTTGTTTGTTCTGTGTAGTCTGTGCCGTCATGTCTGCTAGGCGATTTGGTGTCGTAAGCAGCATTCCTTTGGAGTTATGTTTTCTTGTGGGAGCAAGAGTTACCCTACTTGTTTGCTGTTCCTAGACTCAGTCAAACAAGTCAGGTAAGATGTAAGGCACTGAAAGCAGAGGGATGGGATCCGGCTGCCATCAGGCCCGTGTACCAGATACGGTGATTTCCAACAGTTCACTTCCCATAAGGCCAACACACCATGGAACATTAACTCTTTTTATTTCAGGAGGGGGCGGGGGGGAGTGGCGGGGATGGAGGGAGGATGACTGGGAGGAGAAGTGGCAGCGGGAAAAAATATTGATTTGACATGCTCTTAAATAAACAATCATCGTTTACACTGATTACATAATCATTTTAAGAGTTTCTTTTTCTTTGACTTATGTTTTTAAGCCACCTTTTGTCCCTTTTGTGCACAAATTCTACGAACACAAGCATGCTTCTGATCAGATTCAGACTACGCCGGTAATATTTGTGTAATTCAGAAAACATTTTGCCAAATACAAAAATAACTTAGTATTAAAATGAATTCTAGTAACTGAATCTGGCCACAAACCAGAATTCCATAACAATGCCTTCCATTCATCATTAACTGCTAAAGGCCAAGCCAACGTAAAAGCTGAATTAGGGGCTCAATTATGTGAAAACATTAGCTTTTGTCTAGAAAACCAACTGCGAATGAATGTTCGAAACTGGAATTATCTGGGAAAAATTCGAAATGATACTGACTTTGCTAATCTAACGTTGACTAAAACACTCATCCCAGTCCCCCTCCCCTTTCAGCATTTCTGCGGGTTAATTTCACACGTGAGTTAAGATAGCCCCGTCTCAAGTCAATCCATCCAGTCAGCGCTCTGGATTCTAATTCATGGAGACCATGAGCTTGTTAAAAAAAAAAAAAGTGTAAAGTTATTAAATCTGCATCATGGATTTAGAAAGCATTTGTGTATAACATATGCAAAAGCCAATACACACTACCTTGTCAGACAACTCTTCGTTTTGAAGGAGGAAAATAGGGCTCTTTTTCAGCGTCGCCAAACGGAAATTATTCACCTCGGAAATTTCTTCACCATTCGCATCAAAGTGAAGTTACTTCCCTTACACTGTCACATGATTATAGGCGGGAAAGGGTGTAGTTTGGTTGAGAATGACAATGGTTTCTGCACATATCTGGAATTCTTTAAAGTTCCGATCAGCGAAAGCGGACTTCAGTGTTTTGTAAGTCTGAATAATGCCAACAATACTGCAGAAAGCCTTTTTTAAAAAAATACATTAGTACAAAGATACAAGTCGACAGAGGTTTATCTTATGGAAAAAAAAACAAAAAAACAACACTTCCGCAAGGATAGAAGAGGAAGGTAAACGCACAACTCTAGAGACTTCTGTAATTAAACAAAATCCCAACCGACAGAAGGGGCAGATAAAATAGGTTCTACTGATTTAGGCCTATTATGAAGAGAGGGTGGGCTTCTCCGGCTGACGACACCGTTTGAAAATGAAGGCCCAATCCACGGTTGACGCATAGGCTTCCCGACAAGCAGTGGCAGCTCGGACTTTTCCGATTCTGTCCTCGTTGATGGCGGATCAGCACGCTCATATCTTGAAATTTGGTCCTCTTTCCACTTTATGGGGACTGAGAGCGTGTGACGGAATGAAATGAAGGTGATTTGATTGCGTGCGTCATCCATTTTCCGACACAGTGGCGATTTTTTAGGATGCGGGTGCTCTCCCTCGAGAAAAAGCGCCTCTCTCTGCTTGTCCGTCTTCTCTTCACATTCCCCCACTCCCTTAGCCCCCCCCCTCCCTCCCTCCATCCACCCCTTGCTCTCCTCTCCCCTTAAACACCCTGTACCCTTCCCCCTGCCCAACCACACACACTGTCTCTCTCCGAATCTCTTTGACAGTTATCTCCAGTGCGCCGCTTTTCGTGATTTTGCTGTACATTTATTTTAATGGGCAAATTTGCATTATTTTGGGGGCTTTGGCCGACATCCTTTAAATTTTCTCTCTCTCTCTCTCTCTCTCTCCTCTCTCTCTCTCTCTCTGTCTCTTACTCTGTGTGTGTGTGTCTCTCTCCTCTGCCGACATCCTTTAAACTTTCTCTCTCTCTCTGTCTCTTATTCTCTGTCTTCTGTCTGTCGTCTGTCTGTCTGTCTCTCTCTCTCTCTCTCTCTTCTCTCCGTATGCAAATTTTGCCCCAATGCTGATCTTTATGGTTGATGAATCTTTATCTTGCTGGGTGTATGACATTTGTATCACAAAAGGGCCTTTCTTTATAATTCAATAAGTGTCATGTCGTTCCTTTCCCCCCTCCCTCGTTCCAACACTCAACCCTTCTCTCTCTCTCTCTCTCTCTCTCTCTCTCTCTCTCTCTCTCTCTCTCTGCGCCTCTGTCTCTGTCCGTCTGCATGTTTGTCTGTATGTGTGTGTGTGAGTGTCTCTCTCTCACTCTCTTTCTCTCTCTCCCCCCTCTCTCCGCTTTGTTCCTCTTTTCTTTTTTCATCACCCCTTTGTTATTTTTCCTTTCTTTCTTTCTTTTCTTTCTTTCTGACAATAACCATTATCATCATGGAAACCGAAAAACAAAACAAAACAGAACAAAAACAATACAAGGGGGGAAAAAAATCGATATTTCTCCCAAATGATCAGGGCTGGAGACTCTTTTGCTCTCTCTCTCTATCTCTCTCTCTCTCTCTCTTTTCCCTCTCTCTCTCTCTCTCTATCTCTCCCCACTCTCTTTCTTTCCACTCCTACACACACACACATTCTCTCTCTCTGTCTCTCTCTGTCTCTCTCTCTCTCTCTCTCTCTCTCTCTCTCTCTCTCTCTCTCTTCTTCTTCGTACTTACTTTTTCTAAAATAACTGTGCAATCCATTTCTTTCGCAATGTCTCTGTATCTGCAGCGGCAGGACAATACTCATCCACATCTCTCTCAAATCGTGTTCTTGATAGCCCAGCCGACTACGGTACCAATATGAGGGCGGAGAACAATTAAAGCGTATTAATCAGAACCATGCACATTATCGTCACTTCTAAGATTAAACTCCAAAATTAAGCCAGCTCCTTAAAATGTAAAGTCCAATCTGAAACATGTTTTGCCTGTCATAATCCATATGCTTTCAGTCAGATTTAGTGTGAATCGGGGGGGGGGGGGGGGGGGGGGGGGGGGGGGGGGGGGGGGGGGGGGAATCTGTATGGACGAAAAGAGCGATCATACGTAAACAAAAACAAAACAACAACAACAAAAATTTAAAAAAAAAAAAAAAGGGGGGGGGGGGGGGGGGGGGGGGGGGGGGGGGGGGGGCAGAAGCAGAATTTAGTGATGACTTCCG
This sequence comes from Conus canariensis, assembly GCA_033310375.1. Taxonomy (NCBI): domain Eukaryota; kingdom Metazoa; phylum Mollusca; class Gastropoda; order Neogastropoda; family Conidae; genus Conus; species Conus canariensis. The sequence continues at coordinate 56,980,912 of CM065726.1, forward strand.
ACATTGAAAACAAGTATAATGTGGAAAAGCAATAAGACGCGTGCCACAAACAATGTAGCATGCGCAAATACCTATGTATAGAATTAGGTAAGTGACT
>CM065726.1:56984865-56992365 GCA_033310375.1 Conus canariensis
TGTGTGTGTGTGTGTGTGTGTGTGTGTGTGTGTGTGCTGATCTTCGGAGCATTGTGTGTGTGTGTGTGTGTGTGTGTGTGTGTGTGTGTGTGATTTTTTCTCTAGTTTAAAAATCTGTTTCTCTCGTTTTCACCCACAATCGTTCAGCTGAGGCTTTGACCTTTTATGAAAAAAAATTCTGAGTTCTCTCTCTCTCTCTCTCTCAGTGCTGCACGCGTTTGCGCATGTTTGTGCGTAAGTGTATGTGTGCGTGCTTATGTGTGCGTAAATGTATGTATGTATGTGTGTGTGTGCGCGCGCGCGCGCGCGTTCGAGCGTGTGTGTGTGTGTGTGTGTGTGTGTGTGTGTGTGTGTGTGTGCGTGCGCGCATGTGTGTGTCTGTGTGTGTGTGAGTGAGAGATAGAGAGAGAGAGTGTGTGTGTGTGTGTGTGTGTGTGTGTGTGCACGCGCACGCGCGTGTGTGTGTGTGTTTGTGTGTGAGTGTGTGTGTGTGTGTGTGTTTTGTGAGTGTGTGTGTGTGTGCGTTGTGTGTGTGTAAGAACGCGCGCGCACGTGTGTCCATGCCATAGGGTCCGTCTCTTTTCTTCTTCTTGTTGTTTATTTTTTCTTCTATTGTTCTTGTTCTTGGTCGTCTTGTTGTTGTTGTTGTTGTTGTTGTTCTTCTTCTTCTTCCTCTTCTTTTTCTTCCTCTTTTTCTTCTTCTTCTTCTTCTTCTTCTTCTCTCATTTCTTTCCTTTCCTTCTTATTTTATCTTATGCCAGACATACATCTCGACGCAGTTGTCTCCCTTTCAGTTGCTTCGTTTCATCGTCTGTCGTTTACCTTCATCCTGACCTGTTGAGTTATGTCTGGCTTTTGTTTAGTTAATATTGTTTTGCTTTGTTCGTTTTCCACTGCCTGTTATCAGAGGTGTTGTTTTTACTCTCTCTCTCTCTCCTCTCTCTCTCTCTCTCTCTTCTTCTCTCTTTTATTATTTTTTTGTCCCCCTCCCCCCCCCCCTATCACTCATCTCTCCCGTCCCCCCCCCCCCCCCCCCCCCTATCTCTCTTCTATTGTCTTTCTCTCACCCTTGTTGTCTTACTATCTCTCTCTCTCTCTTTCTTTTTCTTTCTTCTTCTTATACTACTACTACGACGACGACGACGACGACGACGACGACGACTAGTACTAGTATACTACAATTACTATGACTACTTTTACTTCTACTACTACTACTACTACTACTACTACTACTACTACTACTACTTCACTGCCTCAACAGTATTAAGGAATAGATTGTTCACACAGAATACTGTTCACATTTTTCATAAAAGGCCGTTTGAATACGTCATCATCATCAGTAAATCATAGCCATCAATATACCTTCCTCTTCCTCTTCTTATTCTTCTCCTTGATGATGATGATGATGATGATGATGATGATGATGATGATGATGATCCATCATCATCATCATCATCATCATCATCATCACGAACGTGATCATCATCATCATCATCGTGATCATCATTATCATCACGATCATGATCATGATCATCATCATCATCACCATCATCTTCTTCTTCTTTTTCTTCTTCTTCTTCTCTTCTTCTCCTTCTTCTTCTCCTTCTTCTTCCTCTTCTTGTCTTCTTCTTCTTCTCTTTCCTTTCCCATCTGCCCTATTTTCGCTGATGATACACATTGTCCACGAGCTGTTTGTCTATGTTCTGGCTTTGAATCAGCTGTTTCGTTCTGTTGCGTGTCGCTAAGCTTCGTTGCGGTTTGTTGAGTTCTGTCTGGTTTTGTTTAGATTCCTTCTGATTGTGGTTCGTTTGCCGTTGTCTGTCATTGGATGTGTTGCTTCGACTCTCTCTCTCTCTCTCTCTCTCTCTCTCTCTCTCTCTCTCTCTCTCTCTCCATTTATCCTTTCTCCCTCTCTCACCGTCTCTGTGTCTGTCTTTGTGTCTCTGTTTCTGGCTCTGTCGGTCTCTCTCTGTGTCTGTCTCAGTCTCTCTGTCTGTCTGTCAGTCTCTCTCTCTCTCTCCATTTATTATTCCTACCTCTCTCACCGTCTCTGTCTCTGTCTGTCTGTCTGTCTGTCTGTCTCTCTCTCTCTCTCTCTCTCTCTCTCTCTCTCTCTCTCTCTCTTTTGGAAAGTGTAAAAAGAAGTAAACTTCACTTAATGTCACCTTGACATCTAACGACTTTTATTTCTTCTGCTGCACTAGAATGGCGTGCAGCACGCACGCGCGCACGTGGCGGTGACGTCAGAGAACAGGTCCTTAACAGTTTAACTGTCACTTCATTGGGGAAAAAAAAAAAGACAAGAGAAGAAAGGGGGGTTGGGAGTTGAGGGTGTGGTTGGGAGGGGGGGGGGGGGGGGGGAGGGGAAGGGGTTGGCGGTGGGATGGAGATGACACAGGTGGTATCGTGTTGGTTTGATATTGGCTGAGATGGATGACGTCACACTACTTTGACAAGATCTGGGGAATTGCAGATGTATTGAAAAAAAGGGGGATTTTGTGTTTGTCGTGTTTTTTTTTTTTTTTTTTTCTTTTTTTTACTTTGAAGTGCTTAGTCTCTCTGTCTGTGTGTCTGCCTGTCTATCAGCGCGCGCGCGCCTCTGTTTATCTGCATGTCTGTCTGTCTGTCTGTCTGTCTGTCTCTCTCTCTCTCTCTCTCTCTCTCTCTGCACGCGTATATGCGATGTGACGTGATGTAAAGTGTGTGTGTGTGTGTGTGTGTGTGTGTGTGTGTGTGTGTGTGTGTGTGTGTGTGTGTACAGAGAGAGACAGAGACAGAGAGAGAGACAGACAGAGAGTGGGCAGGCAGGCAGGCAGACACACAAAGACACATACAGACACTGAACTAGGAACAAACACACATACTTTCATGCAACTGCACACTTACAGCAAGCATTCAGCTCTATCACTCATTCTACGCAAGATAAAAAAAAACACAAACAACAGCAACAAGAAGACGATGATTTCAATGGCTCTGTTTAAATCATGTTTGTGTGTTGGTTCGTTTGTATGTTTGCTTGCTTTCTTTGCTGTCATGTCTTTCCGGTTCGGACTCAGCGACTCATTCAAGCCAGCCCTTAATTAAACAGTCCACACTCAAGGGTGGTCGTGTCGCAGCTCCTGCATTATCAGTGGCTATCCAGGAGAATTTCACAATTATGGGGTCATCACGAAGCCAGCCAGAAGAGAGGACTGCGCCGTGGTCGTGTGCCTTTGATGCTGTTCAGTGGTGCCTGCTCTCATCCGGACAATAGAGGTTTAAATCTAACACAAAAAAACCCAAAAGCCTTTTAAGAATCGAAAAAAAAAAAAAAAAAAAAAAAATCCTTGATCTAACATCTGAGCAAACGTGAAAGGACACGCTCTTTTAATCGTTTCCTAGGAGTGGGCGAAAGGGGAAGGGGTGGTGAGAGGGGAAGGGATGGGGTATGGGGATAGGAAGGGTATGTTGTGTGTGTGTGTGTGTGTGTGTGTGTGTGTGTGTGTGTGTGTGTGTGTGGTGATGTTTGTTTTTTGTTTGTTTTCGTTTGATTGTAAATGTCTGCTGTGTATGTGTTGTGCTTGAGAGTGTTTGTTTCCTGTGACCACATGGGTCCATGGGAAAACATGGGGGCATTTTGTTTTAATTTGTGAGTGTACATTCATGTACAAAAAATTGGTCTATATATCAACCTGTGAATGTGTGAATGCATTTGCGTACATGAGACCGTTATACGGAACACCAATGGTACTTGCATATAACACTACTGTCTGCTCGCACTCCCTCTTACTACCTGCAGCCGAAAAGGCTGACTCATGAAATCCTTTATCCATCGATCTTACAACTACTACAACAACAAAAGCTCCCCCCCCCCTCCCCTCCCCCTCCCCAATTTCAAACTCCGTTTCGGTCTAACTACTCCGCAAACGTTGCTGCACGTTTTCTTTTCATTCCTCCCTTTGATCCGCTCAAACTGGGTTCTCTCCCTTACACCCACAATGCCCTTCGTCCCGTAATAGCATCCCCCTACGGCTGTGGTTGTCAAGGCAACCAAGCTGGAGCTGGGCAACAAAAGCCTGTTTAAAAAAAAAAAAGACAAAAAAGACGATGAGTCCAGAGGGGAATTTGTGGCTGTTCTCTCCTCCCAATCCTATCATGTCTACCTTCAGGCCAGTTCCATTCTCTCCTCAAATCCGTTTAGATTGTGAGGGAAGAGTTTAGGAGAGAGAGAGAGAGAGAGAGAGAGAGAGAGAGAGAGAGAGAGAGAGAGAATGACGGTGAGGAGATTGGGTAGGGATAGTAGAGTGATGGGGGAGAGACGTGGAGAGTGAGGGAGAGGGAGGAGATTGGGTAGGGGTAGTAGAAGGATGGGGGAGAGACGGGAGATTGACGGAGAGTGAGCAGATTGGGTAGGGGTAGTAGAATGATGGGGGAGAGACGGGAGATTGCGGGAGAGTGAGGAGATTGGGTAGGGGTAGTAGAATGATGGGGGAGAGACGTGGAGATTGAGGGAGAGGGAGGAATTGGGTAGGGTAGTAGAATGATGGGGGAGAGTGAGGAGATTGGGTAGGGGTAGTAGAATAATGGGGGAGAGACGTGGAGATTGAGGGAGAGTGAGCAGATTGGGTAGGGGTAGTAGAATGATGGGGGAGATTGAGGAGAGTGAGGAGATTGGGTAGGGGTAGTAGAATGATGGGGGAGAGACGTGGAGATTGAGGGAGAGTGAAGAGATTGGGTAAGGGGTAGTAGAATGACGGGGAGGGGGGGGGGGGGGGACGTCGAGAGTGAGGGAGAGTGAGGAGATTGGGTAGGGGTAGTAGAATGATGGGGGAGAGACGGGAGATTGAGGAGTGTGAAGAGATTGGGTAGGGTAGTAGAATGACGGGGGGGGGGGGGGGGGGGGGGGGGGTGAGACGTCGAGAGTGAGGGAGAGTGAGGAGATTGGGTAGGGGTAGTAGAATGCTGTGGGGGGGGGGGGGGGGATGAGGGGAGAGTGAGGAGGTTGGGTAGGGGTAGTATAATGATGGGGGGAGCGTGGAATGGGGGGAGGGGGGAGAGGTGGAAATCTTATGATGGGTGTGTGTGGTGGTGTGTGTGTGTGTGGTGTGTGGTGTGATGAGAGAGAGAGGAGAGAGGAGGGGAGACTGGGCATGTATGTGTGTGTGTGTGAGAGAGCAGAGAAGAGGGGGACAGAGGGAGAGGAGGTGCATGGATGTGGGGGAGTGAGCTGCGGGGGGGGCGGGGGGTGTGTGTGGTGTGTGGTGTTGGGTGTGGTGTTATGATGGGGGAGAGACAGAGAGATGAGAGAGAGTGCATGTGTGTGCGGTGTGTGTGTATGAGTGTGGTGTGAGAGAGAGAGAGAGAGAGAGAGAGAGAGAAAGTGGTGTGTATGTATGTATGTATGTAGTGAACAGAGGTGTGTGTGTGTGGTGTCGTGATGTGTGTGGTGACGTCGCCTGCCCGCCCGTGTTGTGTGTGTTTCTGTGTGTGTGTGTGTGTGTGGAGGCGGGGCGGTGTGCTGTTGTGCGTTGTGTGTGAAGTAGTGTGTGTGTGTATGTTGTTGTGTGCGGCGGCGCTTGTGTGTGTGTGTGTGTGTGTGTGTGTGTGTCGTGTGTGTGGTCGTGGTGTTGTGTTGTGTGAGTGTCGCGGGTGTGTGTGTGGTGTGGTAGGGTGGAGGGATGGAGAGGCGGGAGTGAGATGAGAGATGGCAGATGCAGTGTGTGTTGCATGCAGCAGGCATTTGTGTATTTAAGTTGATATACAATCATGTACGTGATGTAGATCAGCGTGTCGTGGCTGCATTGATACAATTACACTATTGCACTGTCATGCATCAAAAACAAACGAAAACGAAAGAACCCGCAAAACGGCTACCGTGTAGTCCTTTCATTATACAAGATGAACGCACGTAGAGCTATTGAACTGACGGTGATGAAATATTTTCTTCATTGATCGTACAAACACAACGACCAAATCACTTTTTGTACTCCCAGTTCTTATAGAACAGAGAGTACTTTACAATGGGAACGAAGAAATGCTCTGTGTGTGTGTGTGTGTGTGTGTGTGTGTGTGTGTGTGTGTGTGTGTGTGTCCGTGGTCAAAATGTGTTCCACTCGCTCCAGACAAAACTTCTGGGCCGATCTTTCTGAACATTTGTAGGTATATTCATTATGGGTCACGGATGATGCCCGATGTTTTATTTTACCAGAACAGCCGTTACTAATGGCTTTAAATGATAATTTAAAAAAAAAAAAATCAAGTCCGATAAGGGGAATAACTACCACACTGTCGAGTTTATTTTTCTGCCACTAACTGGAAATTGTCTCCCCTCTTTGTCACTACGCTGGGAGTACGTTTATATGCTTTGCATCTTGTTTTCCAGTCTAGATTTCCAGTCAAGTCTAATACCTCAACAATTACAGCTCTACATCCCCCCCCCCCCCCCCCCCCCCCCCTATTCATTTCTCCATTTTATCCTTACCAACACAATCCCCCCCCCCCCCCCCCTTACCCACAATACCCTTCTTCCTATGATGACGTCGCAGCGGCAATAGTTGTCACGGCAACTAAAATGGAATAGAGCAGGAAAAGCCTGTCTGAAAATGGCAAAAAAAGCCCTAGCCAGGCCAGAATTGGTGGGCTGTTCCTTTCTCCCAATCGTGTTACGTGTCTGATGTTTCTGTTCGATTCTTTGCTCAGAATGAGTTAGATGGTGAGCGACGTGTCAACACGGGGAGGTGAAGAATGGCAGAGGGGAAGAGGAATGGAGTAGAAAAGAGACTGGTGGGCAGAGGCTCAATTATTTAAAGCAAAAAAAACAACAACAACAACAAAAAAAAAAAACCGAGAGAGAATATGGGGATAAACTTCGTGTTGAGAGAGAGAGAGAGGGGGGGAGGAGGGGAGAAGAGAGAGGAGAGGAGAGAGAGAGAGAGGAGAGGAGAGAGAGGAGAGAGAGAGAGAGACGAAACGAAACGAAACGGAATTTTATTTATTTAACCAGGGTAATGAGACAAGCAATATACATGCTTTTTTTCCACCCAGCCCTGGGGCAAAAGGAAAGAAGTAATTCTTAGCAAATCCTAGAGAGAGAGAGAGAGAGAGAGAGAGAGAGAGAGGAGAGAGAGAGAGAGAGAGAGAGAGAGAGAGAGAGAGCTAGAGAGGAATGAATGGATAAGCTAATGAATGAATAAATGAACGGTTTACTCAGTGAAGACTATGGTCCATTTGAAGTAGGCACAGTACTAGAAAGGTAAGAATCGTACATACTTACAAAGACAACATAAGAAAACCAAACATAAGTAAAAACAGTGCACTGACAGATATACATAGGAGTCTTTGTCACCACTATGATGATCACTTTCTTTTGTTTTCAAGTAAGAGCGAAAGTTCGCCTCTTAAATGCTTAATGCTTGATTAAAAAAAAAAAGAAGTGTAACACACACACACACACCACACACACACACACACACCACACACACACACCACACACACACACACGTAAGAGCGAAAGTTCGCCAC
>CM065726.1:56999865-57004865 GCA_033310375.1 Conus canariensis
ACACAGACAGAGGGAGAGAGAGAGAGAGAGAAGAGGAAGAAGGAGAAGGAGGAGGAGGAGAAGAAGAAGGAGGAGGAGGAGGAGAAGGAGGAGGAAAAAAAGAAGAAGAACAACAACAACAATAACAGCTGCAGCAACAAGAACAACACAACAACAGGCATAACAACATAAACGTTGATATCAACAACAACTCAAACTACAACGCAGTATGTAACATATAAAAAGAAAAAAAGAAAAAAAAAAGAAGCAAAGAAAAGGAAAGAAGGAATGGAAAACATAGAAAAACAACCAGACACAAGTGACAGACAGATAAAATAACCAGGCTAACAGACAGACGAACAGAGAAACAGACATATCAACTAACAGAGTAACAGTGGTCCACACCATACCAACAGCACATCCATCGTAACACCCGCACACTTTAAAAACCAACAGCCGGACAGCCACACTCTCAGACACACAGACAGACAGTCGCGTAGCCAGACGGATAGACAATCCGACAAATAAGAAGTAACGGCCGACCGACCAAGCGACCGGCAGACAGACAGACACACAGACCGAAACCGAACCAACAACACATTCATACGATCGCTCGCGCACGGTAAAAAAAAAAAAAAAAAAAAAAAAAAAAAAAGAAAGAAAAACAGACCGTCAGAGAGAAAAGAAACGTAAACAAACAGACATAGCAACACGACAGACAAACAGACCGACCGACACACCAAAACAACGGCACACCGTCACACGCTCTTCACTCACCTTTCAGTCAGCCGTGCCCGACCCAAATTTCGTGGCCGTTTTTTGGGCAGGCCCAGGCTCCAAGCACGGTCTCGGTAGCTGCCCATATTTTGGGTCATCACTGACTGATGATGTGACGCACAAATCCCGTCTTGAAAGAACCTCTCACACAAAGGTGATTCCTTCTTCCCCTCAGAGGGCAGTTAGTCAAAGGTGGCAGATTTGAAAGAATTTCTCACATAAAGGTGATTTCCTCTCCTTCCCCTCAGAGGGCAGTTAGTCAAAGGCGGTAGAGTTGAAAGAATTTCTCACATAAAGGTGATTTCCTCTCCTTCCCCTCACAGGGCAGTTAGGCAAAGGCGGCAGATTTGAAAGAATTTCTCACATAAAGGTGATTTCCTCTCCTTCCCCTCACAGGGCAGTTAGTCAAAGGCGGCAGATTTCACTCAAGGGACTTTAAAAAGTTATGCATCGAAGTTCGATTTGGGATCGTCACATGCGCTTTTATTATTAATAAGTCTTTGTCCACCGCGAGGAATAACTGCAAGACGAGCCAAGCTTCTTCACAAAAAAAGTCTACACAAGAAAGGACCTCCAGTCTCTAAGCCGTCTCCAGCAGTGAATCTGTACGTATAGCCAATTACAGACACGAACGTGAATTAGGTGGAGTTATGGTTGTTTATTGGAATACGTTCCCCTACGTCCTCATTCTCTCTCTTCATCCGAAAAAGTCTGCAAAACAGTACGGCGGTAGGTAGATCGCTTTGAAGATCTGTTGAGCAAAGGAAGATGAGGCAACATGGGCATGTTTCTAGATCAAGCCCATTCTCGTTCCGAGACCATCCTGTAAAGAATGGCGCAGAGAGAAAGAGAGAGAGAGAGAGAGAGAGAGAGAGAGAGACAGAGACAGAGAGACAGAGACAGACAGAGACAGAGAGAGAGAGAGAGAGAGAGAGAGAGAGAGAGAGAGAGAGAGAGAAGAAACAGAGAGAGAGACAGAGACAGAGAAACAGAGACAGAGAGAGAGAAACAGAGAGACAGAGACAGAGAAACAGAGACAGAGAAACAGAGAGAGAGAGAGAGAGGGAGAGAGAGAGAGAGTAGCTAGAGAGAGGGAGACAGACAGAGAGAAACAGAGAGAGAGAGAAAGATAGAGAGACAGACAGACAGACAGACAGTTCATCTCAGGAGAAGAGGGAGAGAGAGAGATAGCTAGAGAGAGGGAGACAGACAGAGAGAAACAGAGAGAGAGAGAGAGAAAGATAGAGAGAGAGACAGACAGACAGACAGTTCATCTCAGGAGAAGGCCTCACAATCATCACAGTTGGGGCCACCTAATACAGAAATCCTCATTGCAGTGCCTGCAGGCCCCTGACTGGTACCGGCATATGTGATCAGTGACCAGTGAGGTGACCAGTTAGGTGACCAGTGAGCAGGATGGTCATATTATATTATTATATTATATTGGGTATTTATATAGCGCCTATCCTCGGTCACAGACCAAGCTCTAAGCGCTTTACAATAAACACACTACCTCGCTCACTCAACGGGCTGCCTACCTAGGTAGAGCCGGCCGAAGAGCAGCCTACTGGCGCTCATTCAGTCGTTTCCCGTACCATTCAAATATCAGTCACTCATTTTCATTTATCTCATTTATTCCTCCAGTTTCTCACATAGGATGCATGCGATGTTTATACGTGTCCTCCATTTCCACCGGTACACGATGGCACACGATAACAGTATAATATGAGGAAGAAGCCCCAACCGTTCACAATCCAGATCTTTCATTGACAAGAACGAGCAGATGTACAAATCACAGCAAGACAACAAGCTTTTGGAAACAACGGATCTCAAGATGCACCTGCCTTTGATATTAGACTGTTTACAAACACAAGAAAACAAAAAAAAAATGATGTTTGAAAATAAAAAAAAGCATGTTCAAGAGATACTACATACGAGAAAAGTGAATGGGTTTACGAATGGATTTCAGAGACTTTCACATCGGAGATGAAGCATGCCTTCATAGAATAAAGATACTTCCAAACACCAATGGACATGGATCACAATTCTAGACAATCGTAGAGAGGTGTCACGATCAGACATACACATTTCGAGACAATTTGCGAGAGGAATTGTAACCAGACAAAAATATTTCCAGATACTGTTAGAGAAGAATCATAATAAGATAAAAAGTATTTCCAGAAAAAAAAAATTAGAAAGGGGTCACAATGAGATAAAACGTATTAATTTCAGATATTTTTAGATAGGAATCACGATCCTATTCAATATATTTTGAGACAATTCAAAAAGAGGAATTACGCTTAAATAACATTGTTTTCGGACGATTTTAGACAGGAATAACAAACACGTAAAACTATTTTCAGAAACTTTAAGAGGTCAGTTATGTTCACCTAATGTAAGATCTTTTAAGAGATTTCAGGAGAGGAATTACAACCCTTTAAAGATAATTCCAAACAACGTTATAGAAGAATCATATCATCATAAGATAAAGGTAGATCTACTTCCACGTGATTTTAGGAAGGAATCAAATAAAGATATTTTAAAACAATAGCAGCAAATATGATTCACATTCAGATAAAGATATTTTAAGATAATGACGGTGAGGATTTACGATGATATCCAAGAGGACAGAATCATGTTTACATAAACCAAAGCCATTTCCAGACAAATTTAGATAGGAATCGCACTCACATGAAATAGGGGTATTTTCAGGCAGTCGCAATCACATGAAATAGGGGTATTTTCAGGCAGTCGCAATCACATGAAATGGGGGTATTTTCAGGCAGTCGCAATCACATGAAATAGGGGTATTTTCAGGCAGTCGCAATCACATGAAATAGGGGTATTTTCAGGCAGTCGCAATCACATAAAATAGGGGTATTTTCAGGCAGTCGCACTCACATGAAGTAGGGGTATTTTCAGACAATGTCCAAAGAGAAATCAAAGTCAGATTGAGGCATTCCAACGCAAATTCAAAGAGGAATAAGAATTATTTAAAAGGTTTATAAGACATTTTTCAGACACGGATCAAACTTAGATAAGACAAAAGTATCTCTAGATAATTTTAAAGAGGAGTAGGAATTACCCCAAAGGTATTTTCAGACGATTCTAGCGATGATTCAATCAGATCAAGACATTGTCTGACTATTTCGGATAGGAATTCCCATCAGATAAAAACTATCATAGTCAATTTTAATAAGGAAACACAGTGAGATAAAAGATGCCTCCGGATGATTTTAGATAGGAACCATGTTGTGATATACGTGTTTCCATACAGTTTTAGAGAAGGACCACGATCAAACAAAAGGTATTTCCAGACAATTTTAAGCAGCGATAACAATCGTATAAAAAGCATTTGTCGGATAATTTTGGGGAAATCATAATCAGAGAAAGATATTTCTAGACAACATTAGCGAGGAAACAGAATCACATAAACGTATGTTTGGATTATACTAGCGATATCTAATTCTTAGATCTTTAAGTGCTGGTCTGGGTTACAGTGTTTCGTAGAACACCCAGACTCGGTACTGCGTCACAGAGCAGCGCCGAAGGATATAAACTAGAATATGTAGTTTTCTTACAGTCCGTTCCAAAGGGAAGGAAAAGCAAGAAAAAACAAACAAACAAACAAACAACTAAATACAGAACAAACAGAGTGAACAAGAAAGGATGAAGAAGAAAGGAAGCGATGTAAGCAACAACTACACAAGACAGAGACAGAAAGCAGAAAAATGAAAGAAGGAGGGAGAGAAAGGTAGAAGGAATAGAGAATGAAAACAATGAATGAAGCTAAAAGAAAAGTTTGGAGGGAAGAAAATTAACGATGCATTGTCAAAAGCAGTAATAATACAAGCACGAACAACAAGAAGAACAAGAACAAGAACAATAATAATAATAACAATAACAACAATGATAATAAATGTTGATGATGATAACAACAACAACGACAATAATAATAATAATGATAATAATAATAATAATAGTAACAATATAATAATAATAGTAACAATAATAATAACAATAATAATGATGATGATGTTGATGATGATGGCGAAGATGACAATAATAATAATAATTATTATAGTAATAGTAACAATAATAATATTAATAATAATGATAGCGATAACAATAATAATTTTGAAAAAAATGATTTATAAGGCTCTGCCCCAAAAACGTAAGCGAACGAATCACAAGACGATGGAACTATTCAGACAATGTCCAAAGAGGAATAGAATCCTGTGAGT
>CM065726.1:57014865-57019865 GCA_033310375.1 Conus canariensis
CATACGAGTTTGGGATTAGCTATCTGCGTGTATGTGTCCATTCGCGCGTGCGTATATTGATACATCTTTTACACACACACACACACACACACACACACATCTGCGTTTCTATTCATTTTCCCTCATCTCTATGAAATATAGAACTGCAGCAGTCCGCAAGAAACGCGACAATTGTATTTTGATCACAACCTCTGCTGTGCTACGTATTTTTTTGATAAAATTGTTACGTTAAAATTAAATTCAATAAAAACACAAAACACCGTCTTTTTTCAGCGCAAGCTTTCGAGCCACTGCTTCTTCAGGCCGCTTGACAACAAGTGACGCAATAGAAAAAATGACGTCCATTGGTGACACTATCTGTGACGTCATATCTCTCTCTCTCTCTCTCTCTCTCTCTCTCTCTCGTGCACAACTCCATCATCCTCCGTTTCTCTGTTCAGTCAGGCCCACACATTGAGCCCTTGTGGATAGTTCGTCTTGAAAATTGTTACGTTGTCATACATATTACGTCATTCTGTACAAACAATCTAACAATCGTCACATCTTCCGCCAACACTTGTGCATTCTTCAGGTTCTATTGATCAATATCGACCTAAACCCGATGAGAATTAAAACATATGCACGTTTTCAAGACAGAGGGACAGTTAACATGGGTCCTCTTTCTTTTTCCACATACTTAAAGAGTAGAAAGGAAACAGTTAAAATAGATATCAGTAGCATCAACAGCACCGAAAAAAAAAAAATCAGGGATGTTTCTGTTGCCCAAACATATTGTAAAAGAGAATGATCTATCATAGATCCAGACAGACCTAATAATTTTAGTCCGTTGCTACAGAGTTTAAACAGAGGGACATCATAATTATGATTTATTGCCGACTAACAGCGAAAGATTTTAGATTTGAACATTCCTTTGGTTTCAGTTCTCATCCATCGATAAAACCTAAACAGAACGAAAGTTTTGATGAAAACGTGTAGCAATTGTTGCATTGTTCATATAACGTAAAATATACGGATTCAGCGACATATACACAAAAGACGTGCAACTGCAGCAGTGTAGAATTCTGCAGTATCGCATTTTTTTTCATGGACATTGTTCCATGGTTACACTTCACGAGAGCTGTCTCCAGAGCGAAGTACGCGTACATGTTGGTACACGCAGGACATTCACACAGAAGGCGTCGCCACACACACACACACGCATTCCTTCTCTCGTCGTCTCCCCCGCTCTCTCACTCATTGCTGGCGCCGCACTTCCCTTCCCTCCATCCATCCATTACTGGCCGGATGACGGGGGAAAGGAATGGAGTGTGATGGAGGAGAGAAAAGCACGGGTGGGGGGTGGGGGAGGGGAAGACCAAGCAGCAGGGGGCGCGGAGATGGAGTGGCGTTGGTGGAAGATGGGGGAGGAAGGGAGGGGGTAGGAGGGGGTGGTGGAACATCGTCTCTGCAAAGGGTGCATGCAGGAATGGGCCGAAATCGATAGTTCTGTCTGGATCAAAATCTCTGTTTCTGAGGGTCTCTCGTGTCTTGTCTGTCTGTCTGTCTGTCTGTCTGCTCGTCTATCTCCGTCTCTGTCTTTCTGTCTATCTAATCTATCTATCTATCAATCTACCTACCTCCCGATCTATCTATCTATCTACCCATCTGTCTGTTGTCTATCTGTCAAGTCAACATCTTCTTTTGAGATGGTACATTGTGTGTGTGTGTGTGTGTGTGTGTGTGTGTGTGTGTGTGTGTGTGTGTGTGTGTGTGTGTGTGTCTCTCTCTCTCTCTCTCTCTCTCTCTCTCTCTCTCTTGTGTGCATTTTTAAGTGTGCGCATGTGTTTACATACGCACATGCATTCGGAGTGTCTTTTAAATATTTTACTCGTGTGCGCATGTGTGTATACGGGCAACCCCGTCACTCGCATCTCTCTGTGTCTGTCTGTCTGTCTGTCTGTCTGTCTGTCTGTCTGTCTGTCTTCTTCTCTTCTCTCTCTCTCTCTCTCTCTCTCTCTCTCTCTCTGTGAGGTCTGAGCGGAACAGATACATTATTACCATCACCTACGGGGAAACAGCGTATATTTGACGATCCCATCATCCACCATTGATCCCAACTGGAACACCATCTCCTATGGTATGGGGGGGGTGGGGGGGGGGGATGCATCGGTTAAAATTAACACGACTAGAAGAGAGTACATTACCGCGGAAAGCGTACAGAATGCTATTTGATTTAGATGTACGGAATAAAATAAATTGGGTATCAAATATTCGATGCAAATTATATGCGTATGGTTTTGGTTATGTGTGGGTGAACCAAGGTGTTGAAGAAATACGTCAATTTTTGTATCATTTTAAAGACAGATTGATACTGTGTGGGTGGCAAGAATGGGATTTTCATGTGAACAACAGTGAACGGTTTCAAATGTATAGAACATTTTATTCTGTAAACGATGATAAAATCTATTTGAAGCTGAATTTAGACAGACATTTAAAATATGTATTCACAAAGTTTAGACTTGGTGTGTCTGAAATTGCGTGTCACTACTATTGTCCATTGTGTAGAATTGCCAAGGAAGATGAAGTTCACCATCTTTTATGCTGTCCTGCATTAACTACTTTACGAAAACAGTACATACCTTTGAAATTCTATAAGTATCCAAGCCAGTTTCGATTGAGCTTATTGTTGGCATCTAAGAATGAAGACATTGTCAGAAAATTATCAGTATTTTTCTCTAAATCGTTTAAAATACGATTTGCTGCAATATCTTAACACCTTGAAATACATATGCATGTATGACTGTGTGTGTATAGATACTAAGGAAATGTTGCAATATTCGAGAATTGAAAAGTGTACCCCTTCAAGAGGGGCAATGGCCTATGCTTGAATAAATCATTCATTCTCTCTCCTCTCTCTCTCTCTCTCTCTCTCTCTCTCTCTCTCTCTCTCTCTCTGTCTGTGAGATCTGAGCGGAGCAGATGCATTATTACCACTACTTAAGGGGATACAGCGTATATTTGACGATCCCATCATCCACCATTGATCCCAACTGGACACCATCTCCTATAGTATTCAGCACTAAGCCTCCACGGCTTATACTCGTGCCAGCAATGTTTCCAACAGAAAAAAAAAAAGGGGGGGGGGGGGGGGGGGAGGAGGAGGATGCAGCGGTTTAATATTTCATATCTTATTCCTTTTGCAGCAAAGTCAATCGACGACTAAGCGGGAAGAAACAGCTGACAACGCGTGATCAGAATGACCGTGGGTGGTGATGGTGGTGGTGGTGGTGGTGGTGGTGGTGATGATAAAATGTGTGTGTGTGTGTGTGGTGTGTGTGTGTGTGTGTGTGTGTGTGTGTGTGTGTGTGTGTGTGTGTGGGAAGTGAGGAAAGAAAGGGGGGAGGGGGCGACGTTAAGATGCAAAGAAAGTACCAGACGCCTCCTGCCAATAATGTGACCTGTTTACACAAGGATGACTTAAAGCAACAGCAGAACTTCTATTCGTGGATTTAGCAGGACCACAAATGCCAGTGCGGACAAATGAGAGAGAGAGAGAGAGAGAGAGAGAGAGAAGAGAGAGGAAGAGAGAAGAGAGCAGACGACAGACAGAGAGCAGACAGAGACAGAGACAGAGCTGACGGGACAGACAGACAGAAGGAGGCAGACAAAGACAGAGACAGATAGACAGCAGAGACTTGACAGAGAGACGGGAACCAATCATACATAGTATACACTGCACATACAATACAGAGAAGAGACGACAGAGAGACAGACCAGGCAGACAGACAGACAGACAGACAGAGACAAGAGAAGCAAGCAGCAGAGACAGACCCAAAAAAGGAGATCAGAGACATAGAGATTTAAACCGAGAACGAGAACAGAGAGACGATACATAGGACAAAAAGGGGTCAGACTGACACAGGCAGACCTGCACATCTACTGACTGACATCGAGTCAGTCATTCAATCAATCAGATCTCATCTCACAGACAGCTACACACATGACAACAGAGAGATAAGACGGGGAGGGGGTGGGTGATTTTAAGTCTAGATGCACACCATCTTTTTGCACTCCTAATGTTTTGATTCTGTACCAATATCAAGAAGTGAGATCCTCATCAAGCACACAGGAAATTACCAGATGTTTCACATTTACATGAATGTTTCACTTCGCGTTGACTATCTAGGAAGTTTGCTAGCTTGTTATACGAGTGCAAGTTAAATTAGATAGGTTCTTTTGATTACTTCAATGTCTCTCACGTCTGTCTGTCCTTACTGTCTGTCTAGTGACTGCCTTGTCTGTGCTCTCTCTCTCTCTCTCTCTCTCTCTCTCTCTCTCTCTCTCTCTTCTCTCTCTCTCTCAAAGCAGATATAGACCTGGGAGTAGTTTGTGATTTTTCCAAGTTTCCTGATGACCCACCATGGACTTTCTTCACTCCAGTGATCCGGTTTGATTTGGCCTGGTACCGTAAAGATTCCACTAGTTCCTTGGCATACAAGTCCCTTTTTGCTGAACTGTGTTCCAGCTAGGTTTCCATCCTACAAAAGAATGTTCACTGACGGTTCCACATCTGAGGAGGGAGTTGCCTCTGCTGTGTTTTGTGCAGTAGATCCCCCTCAGAGATGTACCATACACATTCCCACCGACAGCTCCATCTGCACTGCTGAGCTGACAGCCTTGGTCCTGGCTCTTCAAATGATCTGCAAATCGAAACATAAAGATTTCCTTATTTGATCAAACTCCCTTTCTGCTTTGGAGGCCATTGCCGGCCGCAATCTCAAGCACCCTCAGCTGCTGAAAGTTTTTGAACTGTGCACCTCTCTGAAATCAGATGGATACAACATAGTTTTTGCTTGGGTTCCCAGCCATGTGGGCCTTCGAGGCAACGAGGTGGTTGATCAAATTGCCAAGAGTGCCGCAAAGGAAAAGTTGAGCAGGTTGTATATTCCTCACACTGATTTGAAACCCAAATCACAGGCTTACGTCAAAGACCTCTAGCAAGAGGAATGGAACTCGCAGAT
>CM065726.1:57029865-57037365 GCA_033310375.1 Conus canariensis
TCCAAACTAGAACCCGGCATGATTCTCTCATTTCCGACCTTGTTACCTGCCCTTTGATGCTCCCTCCCCTTTTCTGCCTGGGCTCCCGCACGTGACGCTTAAGCCAGCCACCCGCTTCATGAATATGCAAATAAAATCCAAGGCGAGATTCTGGATTCCAACCAGAGGCGGATGAGGCTGGTGGGGCTCTCTAGCTCTCTGAAAGCGTCTGGGGCGTGAAAATGAAAGGTGATTTCCACTACTGTGGGAAAGAGAAGGCACCCGCTTAGCGTGGCGTGAGCTCAATGGCAGTGATGGGATCTGGTTGCCATGGGCAAGAGGTGTGTCTGCAGTGCTCGTGAATGCTGAGGATTATTGCTGTCTTTATCCTTCTTTTTCTCTTTTCTTAAACAACTCATATTGTCTGGGGTTTTTTCCCTGCTCTTTCCTTTATAGAAATATTGTTTTCCGCCATCTCTCTCTCTCTCTCTCTCTCTCTCTCTCTCTCTCTCTCTCTCTCTCTCTCTCTTTCTTTTGTACATTTTCTTTTTTTTTTTTTGCTTGTCTGTTTTCTTGATCTTGCTTTTAATGTTTTCCGCCTCTGTCATCTGTCTGTCTGTATGTTATCATTATCATCGAAATCACCATCATCATCATCATCGATGCGTCATTATGATCATCATTATCATCATCCTTTTCTCCTGAATACGGAGTTGACAGACATTAAGACAATCAATCGAACACCCAGCATATTGTCACGAACTAGAGTTGATTCTTTTAAAATTGTTATTGATTTAAAGTTTAAAAATGTCTGAGCACGGGCTTCTTTTGTTTTGTGAAGTATCGTAGGAATTCATGGCTATTTTCAAATACTCTATTCTTACGTTTCAAATGGTTAACATGGTATGTGACACGACCTGGGAGAGTGTGGGGCTGAAGGTTTGAAACTTCCTAGGACGGAAGGATCTGAATTCCCCGAGTGCGTGGTTCCTAAGGGGGCTGAGGGTGTTGGTTCAATGCCCGGTGTGTTTGTTCAGGTCTGTCCGAACAGACAAAAGAGCCCTGGAAGCAGAGGCAGTTTCATCTCACTATCGAAGTGGATATGTGTTCGGACTGCCATGATTTTTTGCTATGATATTCTGCGTGTTTTGTTTGATTTAGTTGCTAAACTGGGCGTGTTTTGACTGATTTTGCAATCATATTCAATGTCCTGTTTGGTTTATTGGTATGTTTGATAGATGTTTGATTTGATTATCATATTCGTTGTGGTTTCATTTTTGCGAGGGAGAGAGAAGAGGTGGAGAGGGAAAAAGGGGAAGAGGGGCGTCGAACGGGGCAGGTAAGCGGTGGCTGGATGAAGGACCATTTGTAATGCCTGGATCAGGAATGGTAGATGGAATTTGACCAGGTGTTTCACCGTTTTGATTCTGGCTATATGGTGCACTAAAGCTGTCCTTGAACGCTGTTGTTTGCTGTGTAATCGATAGCGTCTTTTTCGTCACGCTTTCATGGACATCGTTGTTGTAGCTGGCTTCTGGGATTTCGGGAGCGTGCTGTGGGGGTTGGGTGATTCGATCAGGGTGAGGAGACATTTACGACCCTCATGGGTCCTGTGTCCTTGTGTCTTGTCCTGCACTTTTTTGGTCTATGTTCTTGGCGGTAACTAACCCCCTCTTTTTCTAAATTTTGCTTCATTTACCGCCCTCAGTCACTCCGTTTTGATACCTCTTGAGCCCGTCTGCGTCTGTTTTAGGACTGTTCAGTGTGCCCCTGTTATTTGGAGAGAACACGTACGTATTCTACAATTATCACATTGTTTTTTTCAATTCACCTTTTATCATTTAGTTGAACTGATCTTTCATTATGGTGACGCAAAATGCCACGGCATCGCTGATACCAGTGAATATCCGAGTGTTTTGATTTATGATCATGTTGATGGTAGATTTGGTAGTCGTCAGTCTGTTACGATCAACATTCTTTGTTTGTTTGTTTGTTTTTCTCGCTGTCTCGTCTTCCATACTGCTTCAGTGGCTCATGCCTCCACCGTCCACTCGCTCCTCTTCACAGCCGCACCTGGATCGCCTCGGCTCCTCCTTCACAGCCGCACTGATCGTCACTTCGGCTCCTCTTACAGCGCACTGGATCGTATCGTCCTCTTCACACCGCACTGGATCGTCCATCGCCCTCCTTCACAGCCGCACCGACGTCCACTTCCGCTCCTCGCTCAAGCCGCCCTGGATCGTCCACTCGCTCCTCCTTCACACCGCCCTGGATCGTCATTTGGCTCCTCCTTCACAGCCGCCCTGGGATCGTCCACTTCGGCTCCTCCTTCACAGCCGCACCTGGGATCGTCCACTTCCGCTCCTCCTCAAGCCAGCCCTGGGATCGTCCACTTCGGCTCCTCCTTCACAGCCAGCCCTGGGATCTCCATTTGGGCTCCTCCTTCACAGCCAGCCCTGGGATCGTCCACTTCGGCTCCTCCTTCACAGCCAGCCCTGGGATCGTCCACTTCGGCTCCTCCTTCACAGCCAGCCCTGGGATAGTCCACTTCGGCTCCTTTTTCACAGCCAGCCCTGGGATCGTCCATTTCGGCTCCTTGTAAACAGCCACCCTTAGGATCGTCCTTTAACAAGCCTGGCACTGGCGATCTACAGGAAGTAGTCAAGACCAAGTCATTATGACTCAACACACCAGAGGAGGCCCCGCACTGCTGCGGTGATGTTCTACGCTGCCTGTTCTGATCAGCATATGCAGGGCACCACATTCTTAGCGCCCTAATCACGATAATCCATTTCTAGCCGAAAAGCCAGCGTGAATTAGTGTACTTCCCTCTTCAATACTGTCCACGACCGTCCTGTGAACGTACAAATACCGATGCCCTCATCATCGACGGACCAAGGACACAGACATGGAGAGGAAATCAGAACAGTGGTTATCATGTGCGCAGACCATGAAGGTCACATTGTTTGGGACATGTCTTTATTCTGATCAATAAGGAATCACCGGAAATGTTTGTTTCGGAAAGCTTAGATTGTGTGTGTATTGGTGAGATCTGTGACACCCGGTTTGCCCTATGTATCCTTTTCGTCTGTAATAGATGCACGTGCACACAGATAACAATACAAACATGCATGGGTATCTGCACTTATGCACACACACACACACACACACACACACACACACACACACACACACACACACACACACACACACACTCCCTCTTCCTCCCCCCCCCCTCTCTCTCTCTCTCTCTCGCCCGCGCACACACACGCATACACACACACACACGCACGCACGCACACACACACAAGCGCGAGCGAGTGCATGTAAACTATTGCTCACACACACATACAACACACACACACACACACACACACACACACACACACACACACACACACACACACACACACACACACCACTCCACACAATGGTTCGCACATACACGCGCGCGCGCGGGCACTTACACGCACGCACGCACACCACATTTACACACACACACACACACACACACACACACACACACACGCACGCACGCACGCACGCACGCTGCAGGCATGCAACACACACACACAACACACACACACACACACACACACACACACATACATATATCCGGGGGGAGGGGAGGGGGGGGAGACAGAAGCACAGACAGAGAGAGAGAGAGAGAGAGAGAGAGAGACAGAGAGACAGAGACAGAGACAGAGACATTGAGATGGTGTAGCTTTCTTTTATTATTAAAGGTCGCGGAAGGAAGGAAAGGAAAACTGATCACACTTATAATAGATACATTCCAACAGACAAGCAAAGGAATGAGCATCAACCAATAAACACACACACACACACACACACACACACACACACACACACACACACACACACACACACACACCGAACGGGGAGAAAGCAAACCAATTACCCAGCAGGCCCTTCTCATTTTCCCTTCTATTATCTCCCTTTGACGCTTTCTGTAATTTCTGCCTCTACTGCACATAACTCCAAGTCACCCGCTCTATGAATATGCAAATGAAATCCAAGGCGAGGTTTTGGATTTAATACGTGTCGGATGTATGGGCTCTTAGCTCTCCCCTCTCTCTCTCTCTCTCTGTCTCTGCCTTCTGTCTCTGTCCTCTCTCTCTCTCTCTCTCTCTCCCTCCCTCCATCTCTCTCTCTCTCTCCCCCTCCCTCCCTCTCCCCCCCTCTCTCTCTCTCTCTGAGGGAATCTGGAGTGTGAAAAAGAAAAACAAAACATTACCTTAAAAAAAAAAACCCAATTGATGTAGTTAACGGGGCGTGAGATGGATGACAGTGAAAAGACCTGGTCAGCCTGGCAACACAGGGATATCTGGGGGAAGGGGGGGGGGGGGGTTCATTATTGCAGGTGATTGCTCTGGTTATGCCCCCCCCCCCCCCCTTTCCCCTTTTGTCTCTCTCTTCTGTCTTTCGTTTCCTTCAACGTTGTCGTTGTCACGGTTGTCGTCTTCCTGCTACGCTCCTCCTTCTCCATCCACTGTTTACTGTGTTTTTCGCATTGGGTTCCATTCATTTTCAGGTGGGGTTTTTATTTGGTGTCTGGCATGACAATGGTCGCGACATTAGCCTTGTTTCTACGTCATTTCCTTGAATAGATTGTCCAGGATCGGAAAATATTGATCATTACCATCATTACCAACACCGTCTTCTTTCTTTTTCCTCCCTTGTCCTTCTTCTTCTGCTCCTCCTCCTTCTTCTTTCTTTTTTTTCTTCTTTCCTTCTTATTTCCCCTCCTCTCCTCCTCCTTCTCCTCCTCCCCGTTCTTCTTTTCCTTTTTCATCTTCTTCTTCTTCTCCTTCTCCTCCTCCTCCTCCTCCTGCTCCTTCTTCTTGTTCTTGTTCTTGTTCTTCTTCTCCTCGTCCTCGTCCTCCTCCCCCTCCTCCCTCTTCCTCTTCGTCTTCATCTACTTCTTCCTTTTCTTCTTCTTAGGATTACCTGACCTTTGGCCGTATCTTGATTTTTCCTTCCACAATAAACTCTAATTACTGAATGTCACACATTTCCATTGCTGCATTTTTTTTATTGCTATAAACTCTAACTTAATTTTCTTTAGTGGACAAGCAGGCGACATCCCCCCCACACACACACATACACACACACACTCACCCACACACACATACATACACAACATACACAGAAACACATACATGCATGAAAACACATATGCATATAGGGATACACTGACACATATGCCTATACACATATATGTACATATGCTAACAAGGCGCGTGCATGGACACACACACACACACACACACACACACACACACACACACACTACTCACCACTCACTCACACAACACACACACACACACACACAACACACACACACACCACACACACACACACTCATTAGTTCCTGTGCCCCCCAAAAGATCAGCTTAAACTATATCATCTCTGAGAGAGAGAGAGAGAGAGAGAGAGAGAGAGAGAGAGAGAGAGAGAGAGAGAGAGAGAGAGAGAGAGGGATTCAAATGAATCTCGATCCAAAGTCCTATATGTACGGGAATACTGAAAAAACTAAAAGTCAGATAAACCAACCTCACATGAATGACGTCACACTCCATCAAGGAAGAGCACCCATAAAACTTTTCATTTCTCTTGCCAATCATTGGGCATGTCTCCCCCATGCACTTCCGCCTTATTACCGCCCTTTCATCCTGTCCTTTATATCCCCGATCCTGATGCATGTCGTGCCAAGTTTCCTTACTCCATGAATCCGCCAGCGTAAACGAATACCAGACCCTAGGTTCAATGTGAGGCGGATGTGGCCTTTTAGATAGCGCCATAGATCGAAAACTAGCTTTCGCCTGGGAAGAGGCACACGATTTGTTCAATATAGCGAGATTAATGGTGACCAGAATATCCAATTTCTGCTGAACCGGTTCGTTTCATCGTTTCATCCTGCAAAATGCTTTCTCTCTCTGTCTCTCTCTGCCCCTCCCTCTCTGTCTCTCTGTCCTCTGTCTCTCTGTCTCTCTGTCTCTCTCTCTCTCTCTCTCTCTCTCTCTCTCTCTCTCTCTCTCTCAAACGGATCATTACTAAAAAAAAAAAAAAAAAAAAAAACACCTCCGCTTGCTGTCCATGAAGTCGGCGCTCTCATTACCGGCCTCAAGAACTGAAAATCAATGGGACCCGATAAAATAAATACTCCCCTTTTAACACTTCTACACCCCTATGTAGCTGAACCCCTAACAGCTCTATTCAGCATGTGTATAGAACAATGCAAAGTCGCACATGCTCTTAAATCGTCAAAAATTATTCCAGCGCCCAAGTCATGAGACTTCTGAGATTTGAACAATTTTAGAACTACCAAATCCACTTGAAAAACACGTCCACAAATATCTCATGCAATATCTTGAGAGCAATAAACTTCTCCACCTCTTTCAATCGGGTTTCCGCCATCGTGATTCTTGTCAAACTGCTTTAGTCCGTCTCTGCGAAACATGGTTGTCCGCGATGAACTAAAGCGAAGTAACAGGTGCTGTTTTTTTCTTGATTTAAAGAAGGCTTTTGACTTGTCGAACGCAAATCACTGCTTAAAAATTAACTTCACATTTCCGAGACCTGAACGCAGCATCATTCTTTGAATCTCATCTGACCAACAGGATGCAATGTGTCTGTGGCAACAGCAGGTTCTCACCTACAAAGATTACAAAATTTGGAGCCGCTAAGGTTCTGCCTTAGGGCCGTTTCTATTCTGCTTGTTTATCAATGATCTCCCATGATCAATTTCACATCCAAATATCTTGTGTGATCTTTCTGCTGATGACGAATCCCTTCATTCCAGCGCAGCGGACTTACCGGCAGTCCACAACGCTGCACAGTAAGGTTTAAACGATGTCTGGGATTGGTGTAATTAGAATTCCATAATAGTTCATCCTAGGAAGACAAAAAGTATGGCAATCGCTTCAAGAGAGAAACACCAAACAGAAACTTTTAAGCCTCAGTCTGACCTGAGATGGCAACGCCATAGAACAAGTGCATAAGCACCGAGTCATGGGAGTGAAGGTGTACACAGAATTGAAGTGGCGGTCCCACATTGAATCTGTCGTTAACAAGCTGGCTCGCAGTCTCTTCATGCTGAAACAGCTGAAGCCTTATATCGATACAGACGCTCGGAAATTTTTTTTTTCCCGGCACACTGTTTCTCTCATACCAACTATGCATCGGTAGTCTGGGACTGTACAGCAAAGAGTCACCACAGAACATTAAATTGACTGTAGAGAAGGGATGCAAAGATGACTCTACCATGATTCTTCCTCATAAACCTTAGAAAAGCAGGATAAGTTAAATATACTGCTGCTGAAAACACAACTAGATTTCAACAAAACAGTACTTATGCATAAAGTACACAACTACCCGACCCCCAAATACCTCGGAGATTTACTTACTAAGGTCTCCTGTCAATAGGGTTCTAACAATCATTTTCTACCACGTACTCGGATCGACATGTTCAAAACTAGTTCTGCATTTTCAAGTTGATCC
>CM065726.1:57052365-57062365 GCA_033310375.1 Conus canariensis
TGTTTTCATCTGTTTTAAAAACAAGGGAAGAAGAAAAAAAGATGGGGAGCGTAAATTTTGAATAAAATGGAATGAAGTTACAAAAAAAAAAAAAAAAAAATGAAGAACAGTCATTTTATAGAAAAAGGAATCTAATACACAATTTTCGAATAACAAGAACTTGATCGGGGGAGAATCCTGAGAAAGGAACGCCGAATCAGCTCTTCTTCCGAAAAAAAAACCCCAGAAGGAGTATATCTAGAAGAAAGAATACTGGAATACAGTGTAATTAAAAAGAAAAAAAAATGTTATGATTAACAGTTCGAAAAGTAAACAAACAAACAAAAAAAACTCTCTCTCTCTCCCTCTCTCTGTCTGTCTCTCTGTGTCTAAACACACACACACACACACACACACACACACACACACACACACACACACACACACACGCACACACACCACACGCACGCACGCACGCACACACGCACGCACGCACGCACGCACACACACACACACACACACACACACACACACACACATACATACACGCACGCACTGACCCCCTAAGGAAAAGAAAATGGACGTACCAGAAAACCCTGGCAACAGAATGCCTATTTCCTGACCTCAACCCCCTCTTATCCACCTTCACGTCACCCCCATCCCTGTCTTTCAACCCCACCAACCCCTTCCCCCCATCCCCAACCCCGAAACTGTGACTGGGGCTAAATCCGGATGAAAATAAAGATCTGTAGGCGGTGGCTGTTTGTTTTGTCATTAGTTTCTCTCTTTGTTCTTGAACAAAATCTAGGTTTTGTATTCATGTGTGGGTTGGGAGTTCAGGATCTTTTTTTGGGGAGGAAGGGGGTGGAATGCGGGATGGTAAAAGGGGGAGAAACAGCGCAGAGGGGGGCGCGGGGGGGGGGGGGGGGGGGGCGGGAGGGGATTAGAGGAAGGAAAGAGGGAGATATATGGAGAAGGATTTGGTGAGCGCATTCGAAAAGCGCGAACTTCGGTTATTGTCAGATAGTGTGTATGTCCAAAACTCCCAGTCTGGAATTGTCTGAAAGCACGAACATTAACGTCGAAAAGAGTGAGTTTTAAGTATTTCGAGTGTGTTGTATACGGGAGTTAGTGAGTGCGGTATGTTATTTTCAACGTCGGAGATTTTACGAGAAATGGCCCAGTTTGCCAGGAAAAAAGCACCGGTCTGAACTCAATAATGATTTCACACACACACACACACACACACACACACACACACACACACACACACACGCACACACACATACACACACATGCGCGCGCGCACACACACACACACACACACACACGAGAGAGAGAGAGAGAGAGAGAGAGAGAGAGAGAGAGAGAGAGAGAGAGTGAGGGAGAAAGAGGGAGAGAGGGAGAGAGAGACAGAGAGAGAGAGAGAGAGAGAGAGAGAGAGAGAGAGAGAGAGAGAGAGAGAGACGTGCATGAATTCAAATGCACTGACAGAGACATACCGCGCAGCCACTCCGAGCACGAGAAGAAGACAAGCCACCGCCCTCCACCTTTCCCCTCCACCACAGCGTGTGGAATATGTGCCCACCGATATATCCCCTACTACCCCCCTCATGTCTACCCCCCCCTCCCCCGCCTCCCATGCTGGTAGATCGGACGCAAGATCACCACCCCATCTCTCTTCCCAACGCAAACACGCTCAGGAGCATCAAAAGCGGGCGCACAGCAAACTGGGGTCCCTAAGTACCTTTGATATCGGTTGTTGTATGTATTTGCCGCGTGTAAGCCCATCGTGCTAATTCCATCCCAACTCTTCTACACTTATCCTCTTCAGAGCGGTAACTTAGAACAATATAAAGTGATGAAGTAAAAAAGTGCCTTTTTTCTCTCTATCAAACACAGCTACAAACACTGCGGTCTCTGATCGATTTTTGATTTAATCATTTGACGGCTTTATACACAGTGTGAGGGAAAGAACATCGTTACAACAGATAACATTAGGAACTTTTTTTTTTTTTTAACATTTTTTTAATTGTTTCTTTTTTTAACATAGAGACAGACAGTACACAAACATTCATGCACCGGTAAATTTGACAGAATACATTATATACAAATACACACGGTGTTGATCCATGACAGTAATTCTAAGAAGATGAGGATCAGCAGGTTATTCAAAAAGTGGTAGATACATTGCCCATTGAGCCAGACAGTTTTTCTGAGACATATCAATACGACAGACATATTTTTCAATTTCATATCTTCTTTTCAGATATGAAATATACTGAATGAATTGAGGTTGTTTACCTTCACATTTGCATTTGTATATAAAATATTTAGCTAACAGCAGAATTAGGTCGAAAACCTTGTCAGCTCTGTAATGGTTATCGCAGTTAAATAAAACTATGTTTTCTGTTAGCGATATGTTTGAGTTGTCACATTTTTCATTTATCGAATTTTGAAATGTCCTCCAGAAATGTTTTGTCCTTTCACAGGTCCAAAAGATGTGTCTTATTGTTTCTTTTTCGTTATGACAGAACGAACATTTGTCTGAATTGGTTATATTCATTTCATGAAGAATTACATTTGTTCCCAAAATTCTATGAGTTACTCTAATTTGGAACCATTTCAGTTTAATATCTTTTATTTTTCCAATTTTCTTAAATGCTTTGAGCCAACAGACCTCACTTCCTAGCCTTTCTTCCCACTTACTACAACACTTAGGCTCATTTGCATCTTCCATTAAGATGTCATAATAATACCTTGCTCCTCTAGGAGCTGTTTTGATTCTATTCAGTAATTGGTTAGAAAAATTCGAGGCCCTGTGCGTCAGTTTCAGTCCTGTCTCTCTTGCGTATTTTCTCACAGCACATATGATTCCATGGTAAGTAACAAAATTACTGAACACGCCATACTTTTCTGTGAAAGATTGGAATGTGAAGAAGTTGCCATTGTCATCCAAAAGATTTCCTACAAAAAGTACATTATTTCTGATCCAGTTTTTATAATAAACTGTTTTTTTCTCAACTTTAATATGATTGTTACAAAAAACCGGTTGAGAACAAAAATCTTCTACAGTTTTGACATGTTTTACCTCTCCAAATTCTTTGTATGCTTTAAAAACATCTTTCCAGAATGTATTTACACAGCCGTGGTTCGGCAAATCGGACCCTATGTTTTCCATTCTGTCAATATTCGGATACTGAAGTCTGAGAAGTTCTTTCCATTTATGGTTACTGGATTGTATTTTACGAATCCACGTTAGTTTCAACGCGTTCAGATATTTTTTAATGTTGGGTATACCCATACCCCCCGAATTGATGTTTTTAACAGACGTTTTTTCTATTTATTCTATCTTTGTTTTTATTCCATACAAATTTAAACACTAATTTTTGAATTTCCTCACAAAGACGGTCAGGTGGATTTGGCAACAATATCCATAAATGAACAATTTTTGATAGCACTAGCGACTTAAGAACTGCGACTCTACCAAGTGGTGTAATTTGTCTTTTTAGCCAAGTTCTGTATAATGATTTTATTTCAGAGAACTTTTCCTCAAAATTCACAACTTCAATTTCTTTTAAATCATTCGTGAACCAGACCCCTAAAATCTTAAAACGGTTTGGATTCCATTCCATCTTCAGGTGTGGTAGAAATTTCAGTGCTGAGTTCCGCATACTTCCAAGCCATACTGCTATCGTCTTTTCTGTGTTTAATACAAGCCCAGATACTCTTCCAAATTTTTCAATGGTTGTGATTGATTCTTCAAACGATTTTCTGTCTCCCTCTAAAGTAAGTTCAGTGTCGTCTGCGTATTGTGATATTTTATGTTCAGTATTTCCAATTTTGATGCCTTGAATATTTTGGTTTTCTTTTATCATGAGTGCTAACACTTCAACGCACATAACAAACAAGTACGGTGATATTGGGTCGCCCTGTCTACAACCTCTTCCAATGGCAAACCAGCTAGTTAGCTTGCCATTGACAGAAACTGTTGATTTAATGTTTTTATAAAAAGTTTTAATCCATCGACAGAAGTCAGGGCCTACACCAAATGCTGTTAAGACCTTAAACATGAATTGTAAGTCAACACTATCAAATGCTTTTTCGAAGTCTAAGCATAGTAATAGCCCAGGTTTTCTAGTTTTAACAAGGTAATCCATGAGATCGTAGATAAGTCGAATGTTATCTCCTAAGTATCGATTTGGTATAAAGCCACTCTGATCTTCACTTATGATTGAACTTAAAACATATTTTAATCTGTTTGAAATGCACGCAGATCCAATTTTATACACTACATTCAAAAGCGATATTGGTCTCCAGTTTTTTATTTGGTCTTTGGGTTTATCCCCTTTCGGAATGCATATAATGACCCCCTCCTTCTGGGTAGTGGATAGTTCCATTTTGTCAAACCCTTCGTTTAAAGATCTTACGACATATGACCCTAACTGTAACCAAAAAAACTTAAAGAACTCAGCTGTGAAACCGTCACTTCCAGGGCTTTTATTGTTGTCCATATTTTTTAACACATATCCAGCCTCTTCTAAAGTTATTTTCCCCTCCAGAGTATTTTTGTCCTGTTCCGTTAATTGTGGCAGTTGGTCAGTAAGGCTTGAGATTTCACACTGTTCTACAACTCTTTCCAAATATAATTTTTTGTAAAATGAATTCACTGCCTCAGCAATGTCATCATCATTTGTTAACGTTGTACTGTCACTTAATGTAAGTTTCATTATATTTTTACTTACATAGTTCCTTTTTTCAAGGCCGCAAAAGTATTTTGTTATTTTTTCCCCTTCGGCAACCCATCTTGCCCTTGAACGCAGCAAGACACCTTCCATTCTTTTATGTCTTAAGCTGACCAGTTCTTGTTTGCAATTTTCAAGAGCTGTTTTTTCTACATCAGTATGTAAATCCTTTCTTTCAATTTGTTCTATATTTTTTTCAAGTTCTTTTTCTCTTTTTAAAGCTTCACGTTTCTTCATTGTTGCGTATGCAATAGTTTTCCCTCTAATCTTCATCAGCAGTGTATCCAGGAACAGCTGATCTGAGATAACAAACTGCAGATCAAACTTTGCTATATTTTCTATGGAATCACGACAATAAGGTAGGGCTGCGTACTCTTCAGTTACCTCTTTGATTACATTATTTATTTCTTCTACATATTTCATGTCTTTTAATAGGGAACTATTGAATTTCCACAGTAGACTTCTCCTCTCTTGTTGGCCACATTGCAGAGTTAATAATATCAAGGAGTGATCAGATCGGTAGCCAGGTAGTATATCTGCTTCAGTAACATAACTACTTAATATATCCGAAATCAGAAAATAGTCTAGTCTACTCTGCTGGAATGGTGTGTTCCTTCTCCATGTGTATCTCCTAAGCTCGGGATTCAGTTCCCGCCAAACATCTACGAGGTCCAGATTATCCATCATATCATCTATTTGTTCTTGCGCCTTTGGATTATTATTGTGTTTGTAGTTACAGCAGTCAAGAGTATAATTTCGGACAGAGTTCCAGTCTCCCGCAATGATTACTTTTTCCACCCCTATATCTCGAATCTGTTTTTCTAATGTAATGTAAAACTCTGGATCGTCACGATTAGGTCCATACAAATTCACAATTAATAATTCCATGTCCATTGCTTTTATCGAGGCAAAAATATAGTTGCCAAGTCGGTCTTTATAAATCTTGTTCAGGCGGAAATCAAAGTTATTATTAAACAGTATGGCAACCCCGCGGGAGTTAGAATTATGTGAGGCAAAATAACATTTATAGCCCCATTCAGCTTTAATGTAGGCTTCTAGTTTAGGACTACAGTGAGTGTCTTGTAGCAGGTATATTGAATAAAATTTTTGTCTTAAATAATTAAACACGTCTCGACGTTTCTGAGCATTTGCGAGACCCTGGCAGTTCATAGACCCAATTTTGATTTCCCTACAAGTCATTACGGTAGACAGACGTATACTTAATAGGGATATTCATATGTTTCCACAAATGACATAAAAAGCGAAATGTTTTCTCATAAAGCACATATGGCAAAAAAGAACAAAACTGGAAAGCGGAATCCATGTCACATACACTATGCACATCATCGCTAAAGCACAAATCAACATTGCATAATGAGAAATCAATAGAACCTGTCAATTCACCGGCACAATAACACATACCACACGCACACGATTCTACACATAGACATTGAAACATGAATAAATCATGTATAAACATTGGATGTTATTGGATGGTGATCACTGGCATGAGCAGTGCAAAGAGAGAAAAATCGTCATTGGCATCACTCTTTACGTTTTCAAGACGCTACATAGCTACCATCTATAGATGGAGGATGATCAAATCGAACAAGAAAAAAGAAAAAAAAAAAAAAAAGATGGCCGAATTTGGCGGCAGAAGACGCCAACCACAGGTGTTAACTATATAAAGCACAATAGTAATTATGCGATGTGATCCTCCTCCCTCGCCATTCACACACACACACACACACACACACACACACAACACACACACACACACACACGCACGCACGCGCGCACACATGTACACATACGTACACACGCGCGCACGCGTGTTAAATCACGCACGAATGGAGAGGAGAAAAAAAAAAAAAAAAAAAAAGGAGGGGGGGGGGGGGGGGGGGGGACAGAGAGGAGGCGGCACGGAAAGCAGGAAGAGGGGGGCTGGGGGGGGGAGGGGGGGGGGAGGCGGAGAGAACGCAGAGGGCGGAAGAGGAAAGTCAAATAAGTCTTTCCCGTTGTGCACAATATCATAGATCATGACATTAGACGTAATGTGCATACAGATATCAGTGTAAATGCATTCTCCTGCACACAGGCATATTCCAGTTACATACATCAGCAATGTACGAGTGTAAGACGTGCACATACGCGCAGTTTGGTCCTAGACAACTCTTTCACAATCTGGTACACACGCAATTTGTCAGCCACAATATGCAAGTTGGTACACGAACACGTACACAAACGCAAAATGATGCATTTGCACATATTACAAATTTTCATGTTGTTAGTCGTATTTTTGCAAACACACACACACACACACACACACACACACACACACACACACACACACACTCATGAATAAATGAAATACAAAATCTAAAGCAACAGCAACAGGTAAGTCGCACTAGGAACAATTCATAACACTCTTGGTTCACTGGCTAAGTGACACAAATACATATCAGAATTCTATTCTTTTTTATGGGAGCACAAAAATGGCATTGAATATTATTGTAATAATGTATCCATAGCAGAGGAAAAACGAAGAGAAAAAAAAACATATCTATGAATTTTTCCCCCAGTTACAGAGAAGATCACATAGCTATTCACCAGGAGTAAAGAGAAGTAATGAAACAAGAAGACAAGTATTTACAGCCAAAACAAGTCAATGAAAAGTAACACACTCGCGCTAACTGATCTGAGCAAGACACAGGCTCAGAAGAGTGTGTTGCCCTCTATACTCGCAGACAACACACACACACACACACACACACACACACACACACACACAACACACACATACATACATACATGCGCACGCGAGCGCACATAATCGCGTACTCCCACTTCTGCGTACATCTATAGCAGAAAAGGAATGCAATATGAGGGGCCCTAAAGCGTGGGGGGGGGGGGGGGGGGGGGGGGGGGGGGGGGGGGGGGGGGGGGGGGGGGGGGGACCAAATACCAAAAGGGGTAGGTGGGGACCGGGAACAGTACAGGCCTAATAAACAGGGTAACTGTCTTGTCAACACTGGCAGTGAAAACTGTTACCCAATATCATGTACACACAATTTGCACCATATAACAATCATGACATAATCAATCGTATAGTTATATAATTCCAGTTTTAAACACCAGAGACTTATGACCATAAACCTTTTTGTACATGAATGTAGAGAGACACATGTATACATGTAGTCCATTTTGTAGCAACATGTCCCACAAAATTCCTTGGCCACAGTATGCAGAAATCAGTACACACAGAAGTATGGTTTATCATGTGCCTGCTGTGGCTTTCCCCATCACTTGTAAACATCAGTGCATAGCACAAGCAGAAAAGCTATATTTTATAATTGCGAGTAAATAACTCCCTTTCAAGGCCCCACCCCCTGCCTATCTTCACATATGTACACAACTTCCTCCACCCCCACCCCCCAACAGACCCACACACATACACAGCAACCCCCACTCTACAATCAAACGGATGCCCCCGCCCCCCCCCCCCCCCCCCCCCCCCACCCCATCAAGGTAAATCAGGTGAAAATTAACACAACAAAGTTTGACATCCGAGGCAAGAGAGAGAGAGAGAGAGAGAGAGAGGGGGGGGGGGGGGGGCAGAAGGAGGAAATCTCTTCTAGATTCAATGTTTAAAGGATGGTGAGAGAAAAAAAAAAATAGATGACTCCAAATATATGGCAGCTTCACTGACACGAAATGCACAAGAGATAAACAAACCAGAATCAAACTAAATTACGTTGTTTTACCTATTTCAAGTTGCAGGAAAAGAGAAACCAACATGACAAGTACCCACAACAATGTCTTTGACATGAAGTGTGCAGGGAATATGAAAACCACTGATGATCATGATACACACAGCCACACTGTCACTTCAGGTGTCCTCTTGGTCACTTATCACATTGGAAGTCATTGCCCTGCGGAAAGCGACATCGAGGTCCATGTGAATGTTTAATTTCAGGATCTGTCCATTTAACAGCTTGGCCATCACTCTTCCGTTAGAACTCCACACAGACATCGTTGCCGAGTGTTTGTGTGCATTTGTGGAGAGTTGGTAGTTGGCGTAGGTTAGGTCCTCATCAATGACAGTTCCTTTATTTTTCAGTTTTCTTCTGTTAGTTAATATAGAGTCCCTTTTCTTTCTGTCAAAAAACCTCACCAGTATTGGCCTGGCTTTAGCACTGCCTCGTTTTCCCGACCTGTGGGCCACCTCGATGTCAGCAGCGGCGGTGGCGATGCCAACTCCGTCCGTGAAGACCCGGCACACCTTCCGCACACAGTCGTCGGCCGTCTCCCCGTCCGCCTCCGGCACCCGGTACACGCGTAGGTTCCAGCGTCTGCTGTACTGCTGCATGTCGTTCAGACTGCTCTCGTTCTCCTTGATCCGCCTCTCCTGCTGTCGTACCACATTCGCCAGGCTGTCACTTTTTCTTCTTTCTGCCACGATTTCCGTCTGTGCCTTTGCCAGCTTGCTTTCTGCTTGTAGTATCCTTCCTTCCAGTTCTCCCACCTTTTCCATGAAATTGTCGGTCAAAATTTTCACCTCGTTTTTCATTTTTTCTATATCTGTTTTTGTTGCTAGATTGTCGAAGCGACGATCTATTTTCTCGAGGGCTTTATCGAGGGCTTCTTGAAAATTCATATCGTCGGCGGTAGGTTCGATGTTTAAACGCTTCTTTTCAGGTTTAGCACATCTATCTTCGCACACACTTGTGTCACTGTCTGAAGTAGAACAAAAGTTCCTCTTCTGTCTACCCGGTGTTTCGTGGTCACCACTCATTAGGTTACACCACTGTCAGACTATCTCAGTAGCCGCGGTGCGCGAGGGCAGACCAGTCTACGTTGATTCTCAACACAGCAGAGAAAACTTATTTCATGCGCCTGTTTTTGTTGCTGTTTTTTTTTTTTTTTTTTTTTTTTTTCTCTCCCCTTCCCTTTTCCTCTCTCTCCCTAATTTGATCTTTTCATTGCACTGCCGCTGCCGATTCCAGCATGAAACATACCATTGGAATCGTTACATGTCCAGGAATGCTTCTACACGGTCATGAAGATCTTTAAAAGCCTCATTAACACTGTAATCAGGCAATTAGCGCAGAGACGTGGTGTTGTCCGTCCGACCTCGCCGTGAGCGATCACTCATCCATTAGGAACTTATCTAATATGACGTTGAATACACAAGTGCGCGTGCGCACGCACCGCGACTGACCGGCCCATCTATCAACACACACACACACACACACACACACACACACACACACACA
>CM065726.1:57077365-57079865 GCA_033310375.1 Conus canariensis
TTCTATAAGAACTGGGAGTACAATGAGACTGAAGATGTCATTTCCCAAAAGCATTCAAGTGAAACGCCAGCGTATGTCCTGAAGACCATGCCCCTTTAGCCTTTCAAACACCAATGCGCGAGGAACTGTGCACAGCAAGGCTCAGCAACGATGATCGATTTCTGCACCGATCGAAGTAATACCAGACTAGTGCAGAACTTTTTAGAAAACATTGAAAGAAAAAAAAATTGCATGGTTAACTACTACTGTCTCCCTGACTGACATTAAGGAGAGAATGGTTTTAAAATTGAAGAAAGTACAGGCCTTCTAAAGAGAGTGAATGTAACTATT
The DNA here is from genome assembly GCA_033310375.1 of Conus canariensis. Lineage (NCBI taxonomy): Eukaryota > Metazoa > Mollusca > Gastropoda > Neogastropoda > Conidae > Conus > Conus canariensis. Next base: position 57,077,696 of record CM065726.1, read on the forward strand.
TGGGAGGGGGGGGGGATAGGTTTCTGGGAGATGCTTAATCTCAGCACACCCAGCGATAAAAGGATTAACTGACTAATCGAATTTGATTTGTATACATTATAGGATTGAAGTGAGTGCGATTGAGAGAGATTTGAAACAGAGACTGAATGAAACCTTCTCTTCGGTTTCTTCTCTGTCTCTGTTTGTTTTAACGTTTGTCTCCCTCTCTCTGTTTCTCTCAGTTTCTCGCTGTCTGTCTGTCTGTCTGTATGGATGTATGTCTTCTCTCTCTCTCTCTCTCTCTCTCTCTCTCTCTCTCTCTCTCTCTCTCTCTCTCTCTCGTTTGTAGCTTTCCCTCTCTAGGCTCCTAACAAGACGGTGTTTAAAACTGCAGAGGAAAAGTTTTGCAGTGTTTTGTACAGAAGTTGTCCATTATGACCTGCGACTGGCTTCCTGTCTCCTTTCCCAAAAGCCTGGTCAAACTCTATGCAAGAAACGTATGGGTCTTTCTTCAAAATAAGCAGGAGGAGGAAACCACACGGTAGTCGCGCTTGAAGGGACACCACGATTCACGGTTTGCTCGCAGAGACACAGTGGCGTGCCATCGGAAATGTCCATCAGACATGTCCATCGGAAATGTCCATCAGACATGTCCATCGGAAATGTCCATCAGACATGTCCATCGGAAATGTCCATCGCAAGTGTCCAGGGGCAGAACTAGAGCCGAGGCAGACAGGAATTCTTTGACTCCAGAGCAAAAGGCAAGTCCATCCCTATCTTCGGTCGCCTTTTTTTTTTCCACGTTTATCTTACAGTTTTTCTTTCTTTCTGCGTACGCAGGCTGATACTCCTGCGGACACTGCCTGTATAGACAGGCAGTGGAGCTTTGTGTGCATGACCGTTTTTGTTTTTTTTTTCCTTTTCCCGCCATTAAGGCAGCCATACTCCATCTTCAGGGAGTGAAGAGAACACCAGAGTACAGAAACTCCTGAACCAACTGAACCATCCTGCCCCTCGAAAGCGGAGGCACCAACATTAACTGGTCTTTTTTTTTTTTTTCAAGGTACGGGGCGAGGGGGTAACTACTGGCCAAGCCTATGGGGAAAAAATGGTTGATTTTCATGAGCCTGGTTGACTGATTCGTTGTGGAAAAGACTGCAACTGTATCTCACACAACACCTGCGCTAGGAACGACACAAGTAGCAGCATCAAAGCGAGATTGCCGGATGCACGAGGCAGTTGCTGGACAGTGGCGTCGTTCGCCTGTGGGCTCTGCAGTCATGAAACATGGGCTGAAACACCCATGGGTACGCTCCCCTGGAGGTTCTGTCGTGTCACATGTAGTAGTAGCAAACAATGGCGTCTGCCAGGAAGCAGTTACGTCCCTTGACGTCTCAATGGAATTCCCTGTGCGCGCCAGCACCCTATGTGAACACAGCGCAGGCTTCCAAGAACGGTGGCGCAGACTCGCTCCCAGCTGGTTTGCTCAGCAGTTGAGGACAGTACTTCTCCGGGCACCACTTTTATCTTCGGGCGTGTCTTCTTCTCAGCATCAAGGCCTGCTCAACGGATCAGTGCCGAAACCCTTTCTTCGATCTCTCTGCTTTAGCATGGAGGCGCCATAACAACAGTGTGGTGCAAGCCAAAAATACCACCACCTTTGGAACTCTTCTATCCAGACAGCTGGCCTCCGGCTATCAGCAGACCAACAACATCCCCTCCCATCCGGCAGTTAGCTGGATACACTGTGACATTCAGCTTCGGATACAGACCTTGCATTCGGCACATTTCAAGACAACCCCAAACCCTACTGCGAAGTCAAGTCTGCACGTGCATCGTTCACAACAAACCGAACGGACAGTGTCGGTGCTCGCTGACAGTGAAATAGAAAACACACGGACGATCGACAATGGTGACAATACTCGCGAAGATGTGGACAGAGTGATGGAGTGTCATAGTGAACGTGACACAATCCACACACAGAGTTTCAGTCCACACACTGACACAGAAAATGGGAGACAACCCACATTATGCTGGCCACGGAGTCAGTGTCCACAGTGCAGTAGGCGAACCAGCAACACTGAAGCAGTATAATGAAAAAGAAATATACAAGCAAATAATGACTTGTGTAAACGACCACGCGAAAAAAAAAAGGATTTTTCTAAAAAATTTTTTTGCAAATATAAAGCAG
>CM065726.1:57084865-57087365 GCA_033310375.1 Conus canariensis
TGCCAGGGAGCCCACACTGGTCAATGGTCTCCAAGCCTTCCTCCGCCATCTGCTTGGTTTCTTTTGCTCTTTGTGTGTCTTTCAGCGTATCATCATACCATCTTCCAAGGCTCTTGACTGGTTCTTCTGTGACTGTTGGAATGGCCTGGTTGGCAACACTGAAGACCACAGATCCGGCCACTTTTCCTTTCCTCAGTGAGAGACTCCGTGATTTCTTTGGCTTGAACTTCATTCTGGATGAGGCAACTATGTCGTCCAGCCTCTCCAGCACATGACGTGTCTCGTCTTCTCTGGATGAAATCACTGTAGTGTCATCCATGAAGGCCTTGAGAGGAGGCATCTTGTATCCATCGCCAAGGTCTGTTTGTCTCGCGTTGTTTGTTGCTGCTTTCAAGATGAGTTCCATTGCCAGCACGAACAGTATTGGGGAAATTGCACAGCCCATTGCAATACCCACTTCCAAGTTGATCCAGTCTGTTGTGTACTCCTTGGTAGAGAACCGCATTGAGAAGCCATTGAAGTACTTCTTGAGCATGTCGCGGATGTTCTTTGGCACATGGTACATCTCAAGAGCCAACTGTATCATCTCATGGGGCACAGATCCATATGCGTTTGCCAGATCAAGCCACACTACGTCCAGGTCTCTCTTTTCTGCTTTTGCTTTTTGGATTGCGTCCCAGATCATTGTGGCGTGTTCTACACAGCCCGCCACGCCTGGGATGCCACCTTTCTGGACTGACACATCCAAGTACTTGTTTTCCATCAGGTACTTGGTCAGCCTTGCTGCCATGACAGAGAAGAAGATTTTCCCTTCGACGTTCAGTAGTGATATTGGCCTGAACTGGCTAATGTCACTTGAGTTTTGCTCTTTGGGGATGTACACACCATCTGCCGTCATCCACTGGCCGCTGATCTTCTGGTTTCTCCAAGCCGATCGCAGCAGCTGTGGAGCCACTCCAGCACCTTGGGACATTTCTTGTAAAGCTGGTAAGGTATTCCGTTTGGCCCTGGTGATGATTTGGCTCTGGCTTTGTCGACCACCTTCTTGATTTCCGCCAACGTTGGAGGCTTGCCATTGAACTGTTCCTCAGGGTTGGTTGGCCACACCAGACCTTGAATGTCGAGTGGTGCTTTGCTCTGTGGGTCAGAGTATGTTTTCCTCAGATGCTGCTCAAGAACTCCTTTGTCCACACTTAGGGTCCCAGATTTTGGCTGCTCAAACAGTGTTCTGGCAAACTGGAATGGGTCTCTGAAGAAGCGCTCTTGTGTCTTCTTCTTTTTGCTCTTCCTCTTCCTCGCAGATTCCGCTTTGCTGAGGGCACTGTGTTTTTCTTTCAGGTCTTTCCACAGTTTTTCCAAGCCTTGTTTTTCAGCTGGCAGTGCGGTCTTCATTTGCATCTTGAGGTTTTTCTTTTGGACCCTGATCTTGTCCATCTTTTCTTGGCGTCTGGATTTCTTTGGAGGTGTTTTCTCTTTGGGTAGTTTTGCTCCATAGGCGTCTCTACATGTGGCATACACAATGTCCTCATATGTGGCTAGTTTGTGTTCCAGGGTGCTTTTCCCTATCAGTGCATCGAGTCTTTGGACGATTTTTGCATCCAGTTTCTCCCAATCTTCAGTTTCGTTTGCTCGTGGCAGGTTGAGTTTCAGGCGCCTGGCATCGACGGCCTGTGCAAATTCCTCATCCGAACCAACAGCGTGGATGTCCTTGGCACTGTGGTTTAAATCCTGGCCTTGGTCTTCCGACGTCTTATCTGCTGATGCAGTGCGCTGCTGCTCATTCAGATGAGTCTTCACACATCCCATCTTTGTTCTGTGGATCTTCATGCCACGGGTGGTAGCGAAACGCTTTCCACAGACACATGGATATTCCATTTGGTCCATGTTCATAGTCCGTTTGGGATTTGCAGTCATGATTGGTTGAGCACCGATGGATTCATCATTCTCTCCCCCTTTCGGTGAATCCTGGGAGCATCTTTTCCTTTTATTTTTAGTAGCCACATGTTTAAGGCAAAGTGGGGAGCCAGCCCACAGAGCCCTTGGTTCTGGTCTTTCCCAGTGTCCTCCGGTCTTTCCCGGACGTCCTCCGGCCTATTCCCGGAAGTCAATGGTTTACCCATGCATCAGTAGAAAGAAACTCGTGGAGAGCGTGGCAGCAGAGAGTCCTCAGAAGAGAAGCCCCCTTCAAGCAAGTGTTTCGGCCCTTATCTCCTGACACTCTAGGGGGGTTGGGCCACACCCGGTTCATGACTCCGGATGTCCCTCTGCTGCCCCTTTTTTCCCATCTTGGGACGAGCCATGGCTGGGATTCGAACCCATGACCCTCTGGACATGCTCATTTTCCACTTAATGACTCGCGCTTTAACCACTGTCTGCACTTATGCAAAAACACGCTGAAACGGACCAAATCAACACACACACACACACACACACACACACACACACACACACACACACACACACACACACACACACACTCTCTCTCTCTCTCTCTCTCCCT
>CM065726.1:57094865-57099865 GCA_033310375.1 Conus canariensis
AATAAATAAACAATAGGTCCCCCGACTCAAAGGTCGTGGGGTTAGTCCCTATTACAGACAAACAGGGTTATGGAAATTTTCTCTTCCGAGAAGGGACCGTACATGGAAGGAGGACACCCTAGACTGTTACTCGAACCAGTACAGACCTCGGCTAAGGTCGAAAAGATCCGTGGAATTCTTTTTCTCCGCCCTGGGAAATACAAGTAGAATCCGACTGAAAGAGTTACTTTTTCTCCACAGGATAATGAAAAGACGAAATGTCAACGTCCATATTACCAGACAATTTTCATGTTCTATGGAAATATTTTACATCATAGATAGTTATTAATTCGTGAACAGTAACTTGACACTTTTTAAGTTCGGTGGAAAATCTATCATAGTCTTGCTAACCGGATTATGGAAGGCCATTTGATTCGGATCTAGATAAAAAAAAAAAATTCATGGATTCCTCCTTGACCCGCATTTCTTCTTTCTGCCAAGTTTGCTTGATATCCGTGTGGTCGATAGCTCTCAATAATTGTAAGCGGTAACTTCACATTGTTCATGTTCAGTGGATAATTTGTACATCTTGCTTAACGGATCCGGATCCGCCGTTTGATTCAGATCTGCACAAACATTGGATGTGTCCGTAGCCTTCATTCAATCTTTCCATCGCCAAGTCTGGTCAAAATTGGTTCAGTACTTTCTGTATAATCTTGCTGAGAGACAGACAAACAAACAAACACAACTGACGTATGCGGATGAAAACTCAACCTCCTTCGAGAAGACAATGGCTGGTATTGCTAAATTGGTAGAGCGCCGGACTCTCGTGATCCTGGCATTGCAGGTTCGAATCTCTGCTTGTGCGTTTCAGTACAAGAGGACTTTCTCCTCAGAGTTAACGTTGAGTCCACTTTAAACCGAGATTCCGCGTGTGAACGAACGCATAACATCTTGCACACATGCAAAATCTCATCACCAGTTTCCGAAGGAGAAGGCCAGTTTGGTATGGATAATACGTTTGCATAACATGCACCAGAAGAACGAATGAAAACGTAAGAGACTCATCGACTGAACGACTCAGGAAACAACTGAATGAAGCGCCAGCAGGCAGCTCTTCAGTCGGCACTACCCAGGTAGGCAGCCCGTCGTGTAAAGGAGAGTGTGGATGGTAATGCGCTTAGAGCTTGGTCTCTATCCGATGATAGGCGCCATATAAGTAGTCTTGATAACCAGGCAGCAGATCAGTATCAGCTGGTGGCGGACACGACTCTCTCCTTGCAGTCACCCATCGCTCTCAATATACCAGACTAGAGCGCATGATTTCTCCAGCGCTCTCTGTCCAAGCCCCCTCCCGCTGGGTTACAGTGCGGCGCGGACGTCTCGGAGGCAGGGCGACCAAAGAAGCCCTGGATCGCGCGACCTCTTCCCCGTTGCACGTGATCAGGGACGGATAGCTGGGATAATGACGATGGATGACTGTACTGTAGGATGGACCGTCTTCAAAGATCCCCCCTGGCCGATGGTCCATGTGGGGGATGTCCTCATCCTAATGGCTCCCTTTGGGGCAGTTGATGAAGCTCCTGCCTTTGATGTGCGCGTTGCCCTTCTCTCTGGGCTCATTGATTTCTTCACTTCTGTATCTTCGTCCTCTTTTTCCCTTCATCCTCCGCCTTAATGACATAGGGCGGGGTTCTTCCGAGTCCACCCCGGGTCTCCTTCGTCTTTTGCGTCTGTCTCCCTGTTTCGGTTTCTGTTTCTCTGCCTGTCTGTCTGCCTGCGTGCCTGTCTGTCTATCTGCCTGCCTGCCCGTCTGTCTGACTCTCTTTCAGCTTCTTTTTTCCGCCCCCCACCCTCCTCTCTCTCTCTCTCTCTCTCTCTCTCTCTCTCTCTCTCTCTCTCTCTCTCTCTCTTTTACGTGGTTTTTGCCCGAGGACATCCACAGAATCGTCTCGCCCGATGTGCAGACATTTCTAACTGTGGCGAAAGCAGAAGTTATTTCTCGTGTAATGCTTTCAAAGACGTTACGAAACATTGCACTCTTTTCAATGCAGATCAAGCCAAAAGGACAAAATCTTTCTGGTACTCTTTCGTTACAAGATGAAGAGGTGCTCCGTCGTTAGAAGATGAAGATACTATCTGTCGCAACACTGATCAAAGAACGGAGCGTTAGGAAAACATAAGCGTGTGAATCATTTCGAAAGTGACGAATGAGTATGTCGTTCTCTGTGTTTCTTCCTTGATGGTTGAACTGTTTTCAGTCTATTTTGTCTGTTTAACGTATCCCCCCTAATTCGACACACTCCACCTTCTCCCATATAACCGTGTATGGTAGTGGCCATGATTTGGATTTGTTTGTTGACATCTACGTGAGCCAGAATCATAACTATTATCATAATGAATACTTATATAGCGCCTATTCTCGGCTAGACACCAAGCTCTAAGCGCTTTACAATCCACACTCGTTTACACAACGGGCTGCCTACCTGGGTAGTGCCGACTGAACAGCTGCCAGCTGGAGCTTTATTCAGGCGTTTCCCGTGTCATCCAGTCAATATCGTTCAATATCGTTCACTCAGTTTCCTTACTTCCTTTCATTCTTTTCCATTTCTCACGCAGGGTGCATGCTATGTGTAACGTGTCATCCATACCAACGGTCAAACTGGCCTTCTCTTCCGAAAGTTGGTGATGGGATTTTTACGTGTGTGCAAGATGGCATGCGTGCGTTCACACACGGAACCTCGGTTTATAGTCTCATTCGAAGGACTGTATGGGAAATGGAGTCAGAACCAATGTTAACTCCGAGGGGAAAATCCCCCTGTACCGAAACGGCCCAGCGGATATTCGAACCCACAACCCCAGGATCACGAGTCCGGCGCTCTACCAACTGAGCTATTCCGGACCCCAGAATACAGATCATCACACACAACGGAGAGTTGAGTTATTCTTCTCTGTCCAGTCGACAGCCATATGGGCAGTACTGTGTTGTGTGCAGTTTTGTTTGTTTGTTTGTTATTTATGGTAGTCTGATTTAGCCAGATCTGTTCATGCAGTTGTTTGGTTTACATTGCGTAATAAGTAAGCTTTGCTTTGCAGTTGGTGTTTTGCACTCTTCGTTGTATTTTGATTTGCGTTTTGGTGTGCTTTCGGTAACGCCGCAGCAGCCTGATTTGGCCTTGATGTTTGGAGATCTTTGTCTTGTTCCTTTATATGTGTATGATTGAGATTATTAAAGGTTAAGGTCACAGTTCCCATAGCTTATCGGCCCTTAAGAAGGTCACAGTTCCCATAGCTTATCGGCCCTTAAGAAGGTCACAGTTCCCATAGCTTATCGGCCTTTAAGGTCACAGTTCCCATAGCTTATCGGCCCTTAAGAAGGTCACAGTTCCCATAGCTTATCGGCACTTAAGAAGGTCACAGTTCCCATAGCTTATCGGCCTTTAAGGTCACAGTTCCCATAGCTTATCGGCCCTTAAGAAGATCACAGTTCCCATAGCTTATCGGCCCTTATGAAGGTCACAGTTCCCGTAGCTTATCGGCCTTTAAGGTCACAGTTCCCATAGCTTATCGGCCTTTAAGGTCACAGTTTCCATAGCTTATCGGCCCTTAAAAGGTCACAGTTCCCATAGCTTATCCGCCCTTAAGAAGGTCACAGTTCCCATAGCTTATCGGCCCTTAAGAAGGTCACAGTTCCCATAGCTTGTCGGCCTTTAGGGTCACAGTTTCCATAGCTCATCGGCCTTTAAAGTCACAGTTCCCTTAGCTTATCGGCCCTTAAGAAGGTCACAGTTCCCATAGCTTATCGGCCTTTAAGGTCACAGTTCCCATAGCTTATCGACCCTTAAGAAGATCACAGTTCCCATAGCTTATTGGCCCTTAAGACGGTCACAGTTTCCATAGCTTATCGGCCCTTAAAAGGTCACAGTTCTCATAGCTTGTCGGCCTTTAAGGTCACAGTTCCTGTAGCTTATTGGCCTTTAAGGCCACAGTTCCCAAAGCTTATCGGCCTTTAGTTCACAGTTCCCATAGCTTATCGGCCTGTAGTTCACAGTTCCCATAGCTTATCGGCCTGTAGTTCACAGTTCCCATAGCTTATCAGCCTGTAGTTCACAGTTCCCATAGCTTATCGGCCTTTAAGGCCACAGTTCCCATAGCTTATCGGCCTTTAGTTCACAGTTCCCATAGCTTATCGGCCTTTAGTTCACAGTTCCCATAGCTTATCAGCCTTTCAAGGGCAATGAAATAGGTTCACTGTGTCCAGGGCACGGCATGACGGAAAGCGGAGATCCTCCCCCTACTTCCACCGCCTTTGAATCTCCCTGAGCTGAATCAGGTACCCATTTACTGCTGGGTGGACAGAGAAGGTTTTCAAGCCGAAAAAAAATCCGACCCCACAAATGGGGTTCTCGACCTTCGGCTCCGCAGGCGTACGCTCTGACCATGGGACCACGGGTCCTTCATGGGTAGTGGTGGTGTCCCCCGGTAATGAGTCCCTTTGGAGCGCTTGATGAAGCTCCTACCTTTGATTTGTGCGATGCCCTTCTCTCTGGGCTCATCGATTTCTTCACTTCTGCTTCTTCGTCTTTTTTTTTCTTTTTCTTTTTTTTTTTCTTTTTTCTTTTTTTTTTTTTTTTAGCTTTCCTTCCTCCTTCTTCCGCTCTAATGACATAGGGCGCGATTCTTCCGAATCGACCCCCGGTCTTCGTCTGTGTGTCTGCCTTTCCGTTTCCGTTTCGGTTTGCGTTTGTCTGTCTGTCTGTCTGTCTGTCTGTCTGTTCCTGCTGTCTGTCTGTCTGTCTGTCTGTCTGTGTCTCTGTCTGTGTCTCTCTAATGATCTTTTACCGCTTGTCAGTGTTCATTTTATTCATTTTTCTGTCTGTCTTTATTTCTTTTTGTCTGTTCGTCTGTCTGATCTCTATCTATCTGCACCCTCTCTATCTCTCTCTCTCCTCTCTCTCTCTCCCTCTCTCTCTCTCTTTCTCTCTCTCTCTCTCTCTCTCTCTCTCTCTCTCTCTCTCTCT
>CM065726.1:57104865-57107365 GCA_033310375.1 Conus canariensis
AGTGATTGACCTGTCGTAATCTCTACCACTCTCTTTTATTTCTTCTGTAGTGATTGACCCATGTCGTAATCTCTACCACTCTCTTTTATTTCTTCTGTAGTGATTGACTATGTCGTAATCTCTACCACTCTCTTTTATTTCTTCTGTAGTGATTGACCATGTCGTAATCTCTACCACTCTCTTTTATTTCTTTGTAGTGATTGACCATTTCGTAATCTCTACCACTCTCTTTTTTTCTCTCGTAGTCGATCTGACCCTCTCCTCACACCTCTCCCTCTCTTTTTTCTTCTGTAGTACTGACTTTGTCGTATCTCTACCCTCTCCTCTTATCTCTCTGTAGTGACTCGCTTGTCGAAATCAACAACTCTCTTTTATTTCTTACTTAGTGATTGACTATGTCGTAATCTCTACCATCTCTTTTATTCTTCTAGTGACTGACTATGCAATCTCTACCACCTCTTTTATTCTTCTGTGTGACTGACTATGTCGTAATCTCTACACTCTCTTTTATTTCTTCTGTAGTGATTGACTATGTCTAACTCTCTACACATTCTTTCATTCTCTTTTGTATTTGACCTGTCGTAATCTCTACCTCTCTTTATTTCTTCTGTATGATTGACCATGTCTAATCTCTACACTCTCTTTTATTTCTTCTGTATGATTGACTATGTCGTATCTCTACCACTCTCTTTTATTTCTTCTGTATGATGGACCCTGTCGTAATCTCTACCACTCTCTTTATTTCTTCTTAGTGATTGACTATGTCGTAATCTCTACCATCTCTTTTATTCTTCTGTAGTGATTGACTATGTCGTAACTCTCCACTCTCTTTTATTTCTTCTGTAGTGATTGACCATGTCGTATTCTACCACTCTCTTTTTTCTTCTGTAGTGATTGACCATGTCGTATCTCTACCACCTCTTTTTTTTTCTGTAGTGATTGACTCTGTCTATCTCTACCACTCTCTTTTATTTCTTCTGTAGTGACTGACTTTGTCGTAATCTCGTACCACTCTCTTTTATTTTACTGTAGTGACTGACTATGTCGTAATCTCTACCACATCTCCTTTTATTTCTTCTGTAGTGATTGACATGTCGTAATCTCTACCACTCTTTTTATTTCTATCTGTAGTGATTGACCATGTGTAACTCTACCACTCTTTTTATTTCTTCTGTAGTGATTGACCATGTCGAATTCTACCACTCTCTTTTATTTCTTCTGTAGTGATTGACCATGTCGTAATCTCTACCACTCTCTTTTATTTCTTCTGTAGTGATTGACTATGTCGTAATCTCTACCACTCTCTTTTATCTCTTCTGTAGTGATTGACTATGTCGTAATCTCTACCACTCTCTTTTATTTCTTCTGTAGTGATTGACCATGTCGTAATCTCTACCACTCTCTTTTATTTCTTGTTTTCTTTTTTATGTTTCCCTCAGCTTTCTCCCATCTCTCCCTCTCCTCCCACCCTCCCTCCTTCCCTCTCTCTCTCTATCTCTTCCCCCTCCCCCCCCCCCCCCACGCCCCGCGCCAGAAAACAGACAAAAGAACTCCAATGTCCAATCTTACTCATATACCCTGTCGTATGTTCCCTTTCCCCTGCGACAGACCAACAGACCATAGCTAATCTTGTTGACAAGGACAGCGAATTAACTTTATGGACTTATGAGCGATAGTTGCTCCCTCTTTGCAGCAGTTGCTCCACCTCTGTCCTCTGTCCGTCCGTCCGTCCGTCCGTCTGTCTGTCTGTCTGTCTGTCTCTCTCTCTCTCTCTCTCTCTCTCTCTCTCTCTCTCTCTCTCTCTCTCTCTCTTGCCACATTTTTCTCTTTCTGTTTCAGGCTCTGTCCTATCCCCTCCGCCTTTCTCGTTTACTCCCTTCATCTCTTTCAATCTGATTGAAATGGTCACCTCCATCCAACCGAATTTTGTGTGTGTGTGTGTGTGTGTGTGTGTGTGTGTGTGTGTGTGTGTGTGTGTGTGTGTGTGTGTGTGTATCTGTCTGTCTGTATGTCTGTCTGTCTCCATTTTTTAATCTCTCTCTCTCCCACACGCGCGCGTATACTCGTGCGTGTATGTATGTATGTATGTACGTATGTGCACGCGCGCATGCCTACACATCTTCACATGTATGCTTGTGTATGTGTGAAAGAATCAGACAGAAAGATAAAAACAAGAGAGAGAGAGAGAGAGAGAGAGAAGAGAGAGAGAGAGAGAGAGAGAGAGAGAGAGAGAGAGAGAGAGAGAGAGAGAGAGAGAGAGAGAAAATTCCAAAACGCAAACAGACAGCAAAATGCCCAACCATGACATCTGTCATGGCAACAAGCGAGAATGCGAATGCCCCCAAAGGATCAACAGGAGCGCCGTCCATCCTCAACGTCTCCTCCCCCCACTCCAGTGCCGAGCAGCTCCTGTGAGAAACAAAACCGACCGCCGCATCTACCAATCAGATGACGAGAGACAAATTCGACCGCCGCATCATTCGAACGCCGCATCTACCAA
>CM065726.1:57112365-57114865 GCA_033310375.1 Conus canariensis
GCCTAAATAACTCAGTCGGGAGAGCATTAGAGTGAAAATCTAAAGATCTAAACCCACTGCAACACGGGGCTGGGCTCTTTGGTGTTTTGGGGGACGAGACGCATCTCTCTCCTCTCTCTCTCTCTCTCTCTCTCTCTCTCTGTTCAAATTTACGTATGTTCGGTGCATGGGGAATCATATTTGTTGTGTAGATTGCCTAGTTGCATCGCTGTTAGATTCTTCTGATCTGTTTTGTCTTCTTTCTGTCTTTTGATTTAAATTAAGACTTTCTACAAATTTTCCCAATGATATTCAGTATTTTTCTTTCTCTCTTACGTATCAATGTTGATTATGCAATCCGCCGATGTGTTTATTGTTGTTAAATTTTCCGTCACTGAGCACATCATAAGCATTTGCTTGTTGTTGCTTCAGTTCAATAATTTGTTTATGTACACATCAGTTCAATAAAGAAATGCTTAGAAAAATTAAAAAAAATCTAAAGATTATTGGTTCATTCCCGAGCTCAGACACTCTTTCTTAATTCATATTTTTCACGTAGAAAACTAGTTATTTTCAATGCCCCCTTAGTGGATTCTTGGGACTCTTCAGTACAAATAGTCTCTTCTGTCTTCTGGAAGTTTTGTGCTAACAACTAGTCCCCTTTTCCTGTGACTGTCTGGTTACTCAGCGCTCTTTTCCTCTTCCTTTTTGTCAATCTGTACTGTCGCCTACTGTTTTTCAGCCTATGTGGACCTTACTACAGTCTTTGTTCTAGACACTATTTGACACTTTTTGTACTCCCAGTTCTTATAGAACAGGGAGTACTTTACAATGGGAACGAAGAAATGCTGTCTGTGTGTCTGTTATCCGTGGTCAAAATATGTTTCCACTCGCTGCAGACAAAACCTCTGGGCCCATCTTTCTGAAAATTTGCAGGTATGTTACGATGTTTTATTTTACCAGAATAGCCATTGCTAACGGCTATAACGACTGGGCTATGATGATACACTATGTACTGGTCATTTTCGCGAGGTAATAAGCGACATTCCCGTGATAAGTGGCAACTGAAAACCGTAATTACCACGGGAAAACATGACTTTCAGGGGAAAGTAGCTATTCTAAAGGGAATACGGTCGTTCGGACTTGAAAACAGAAAGGAAAACAGAATCACGAGAAAACAGTTTCCATAGGAAACAGATAATTATAATCGGAAAACGGTTTTCACTGGAAAACAGCAAAGCACCATGAAACAAAATAATTATTCTAATAAAAATGAAAGCATTCTAATATGAAAACAACTAGTTATCACGAGTAAACAATTGTTATGACTTGAAAAAAAAAAAACCTTATGATTTCAGATAAACAATGTCTTCCAAAGAAAGCAGCTAATCATCACGGAGAAACACCGATTGTTAGTTTGAAAATAGCGAATAATTATAGGGAAACAACTACCTCCGCGGGGAAAAAAAGCAAATTATCAAAGGAAAACCGCGATTTTGATTTTTAGTAAACAACTAACGATTAAAGGGAAATAATTACTTCCAGGGAAAAGGAAAATAATCATTGGAGAAAAAGCGATTCCACTTGAAAACTGCTACGGATTATAGAAGAACAGTTACTTTCATTGGACAAAAAAAAAAAAAAAAAAAAAAAAAACCCCTCTGATTATTGCGGGAAAACAATTATTCTTTACAGTGAAAAAGCAATGATTAGCTGTATTGATAGGAAAATAGACTGCATCATGATTCTCGTTCTTTGCAAGAAGAGTCACAATTACCTTTTTCTTGTGAAAATAGTAATTATGACCTTTCGCAGCTGGAGCCCTCCAATACCTCCTTCCCCGCCCCCCTCTCCCCTCTTCCCTTCCCCTGCTTATACCACCTACATTCCTCCCTCCCCTACCTTTCTATTCTACCATCCCTCCCTCTTTCAGTTTCCACCCACACTCCCCTACTCCTCCCTCCTCTACCTTTCTATTCTACCATCCCTCCCTCTTGCAGTTTCCACCCACACTCCCCTACTCCTCCCTCCCCTACCTTCTATTCTACCATCCCTCCCTCTTCAGTTTCCACCCACACTCCCCTAACTCTCCTCCCTCCCTCTACCTTTCTATTCTACCATCCCTCCCTCTTTCAGTTTCCACCCACACTCCCCTACTCCTCCCTCCCCTACCTTTCTATTCTAACCATCCCTCCCTCTTTCAGTTTTCCACCCACACTCCCCTACTCCTCCCTCCCCTACCTTTCTATTCTACCATCCTCCCCTCCCTCTTTCATGTTTCCACCCACACTCCCCTACTCCTCCCTCCCCTACCTTTCTATTCTACCATCCCTCCCTCTTGCAGTTTCCACCCACACTCCCCTACTCCTCCCTCCCCTACCTTTCTATTCTACCATCCCTCCCTCTTGCAGTTTCCACCCACACTCCCCTACTCCTCCCTCCCCTACCTTTCTATTCTACCATCCCTCCCTCTTGCAGTTTCCACCCACACTCCCCTACTCCTCCCTCCCCTACCTTTCTA
>CM065726.1:57119865-57122365 GCA_033310375.1 Conus canariensis
CAAAGTTAGATAAATACCATGGTATCAAAGTTAGATAAATACCATGGTATCAAAGTTAGATAAATACCATGTATCAAAGTTAGATAAATACCATGGTATCAAAGTTAGATAAATACCATGGTATCAAAGTTAGATAAATACCATGGTATCAAAGTTAGATAAATACCATGGTATCAAAGTTAGATAAATACCATGGTATCAAAGTTAGATAAATACCATGGTATCAAAGTTAGATAAATACCATGGTATCAAAGTTAGATAAATACCAGGTATCAAAGTTAGATAAATACCATGTTATCAAATAGTAAATACAGACAAATAATAAATACCACGGTATCAAAGTTAGATAAATACCATGTTATCAAAGTTAGATAAATACCATGGTATCAAAGTTAGATAAATACCATGTTATCAAAGTTAGATAAATACCATGTGTTATAACAGTTAGATAAATACCATGTATCAAAGTTAGATAACATACAATGGTAAATCAAACGCAGCGACACGTCAATAAAAACAATTTTCCTCTCCCGCCTTTCCTTCATCCCCCCCCCCCCCCCCCCCCCCCCCGTTTCCCTGTCATCCTCCATTCCCTGCAATACACCCCCTCCTGATCAATACCTCCACCAAAAAAAACACCACCCTCTAATTCCCCAGTGTCTACCTACCCCCAAGCGCAAAGGTTGCTGACCATAAAGTGTCACGCAACGAGCTTTTTTCGTGTGTCTGCCCTCAGAACTGTAAAACGGATTTATATGATCAGTGGGGGTAGCCGTACATGTAGGCTGTACAAAAAAAAAAAAGGAACGCTGACTCTTGCTGCTGGCTAAATATAGGCTGACTAAAGTGTGGGTTATCCGCTCTTTGTTGGCTAAATATAGGCTGACTAAAGTGTGGGTTATCCGCTCTTTGTTATCATTTTTATTATTCCTTCTCTTTTTCTGTCTGGTTTCCTCGTTTACTGCCGTGGGGCTGCTGTCGTCACAAACACCCATGGGCACCCTGTCACACACACACACACACACACACACACACACACACACACACACACACACACACACACACACAAAGCGCGTGCACACGCACAGAGAGAGAGAGAGAGAGAGAGAGAGAGAGAGAGAGAGAGAGAGAGAGAGAGAGAGAAGAGAGAGAGAGAGAGTGCACAGACACACACACACACACACACACACACACACACACACACACACACACACACACACACACACCACATATACGTATGCATCCACGCACGCACTTGGACACTCAGAGAGAGAGAGAGAGAGAGAGAGAGAGAGAGAGAGAGAGAGAGAGAGAGAGAGAGAGCGTACACACACACACACACACACACACACACACACACACACACACACACACTTACACATTCAGAGAGAGAGAGAGAGAGTCTGGGATCATTTAGTCAGTTTTCATTTACAATACAGATACTTCTAATAGTTAGCCCAATCATGTATTACCCTTATAAAGAGCCAACATCTGTTTCTGGAAACTTGCCATTAGAATGAATATTGTCTTGTTTTTGAACAGAAGAGAAAGGTGTTGTCAGGAACCTTTCTTACCTGAACCCATTTACATTTGTATACATATATAAGCCAGCATATATTTGTCCGAGTTTCAGTGAATATTTAAGAGGAAGGAGCAAGAGTTTAACTAAGAAATGGATTTTTAAACGAATATAAGCTCGCAAGAGAAACTATATTTAAGAAACGTCTAAAAGGTCACCTAAGGAGTAAAACGTTGAAAGTGCCATGTTATCATACGCATTCGCGCTTCAATCAAATATACACACATCAAAAACACCACCCTCTAATTCCCCAGTGTCTACCTACCCCCAAGCGCAAAGGTTGCTGACCATAAAGTGTCACGCACCAAGCTTTTTTCGTGTCTGCCTTCAGAACTGTAAAACAGATCTCTGTGATCAATGGGAGTAGTAGCCCTACGTGTAGGCTGTACAAAGAAAAAGGAAGGCAGACTCTTGCTGCTGGCTAAATATACGCTGACGAGAGCGAGAGCGAGAGAAAGAGAGAGAAGAGAGAGAGAGAGAGAGAGAGAGAGAGAGAGAGAGAGAGAGAGAGACTGAGACAGATAGACAGACAGACAGACAGACAGAAAGAAAGAAAGACAGACAGACAAAGAAGGACAGAGAGAGTTTCTGGTTTCCTTTCCTCAGTCGGCGTCCTTAATTCAGCAGCACCCTGATATAGCCTTCTGTATCATGGGTTACACTGTAGAGAGCCAACAACGCAGCATCCTGATATAGCCTTCTGTATCATGGGTTACACTGTAGAGAGCCAACAACGCAGCATCCTGATATAGCCTTCTGTATCATGGGTTACACTGTAGAGAGCCAACAACGCAGCATCCTGATATAGCCTTCTGTATCATGGGTCACACTGTAGACAGCCAACAACGCAGCGTCCTGATATAGCCTTCTGTATCATGGGTCACACTGTAGAGAGCCAACAACGCACCATCCTGATATAGC
>CM065726.1:57137365-57144865 GCA_033310375.1 Conus canariensis
GCTACTTCGTTAATGAACAAGGAAAAAAACAAACGCACAAACAAACAAGGGCAGGACTACACGCATCTCCCTGTCTTACACCTCGTGTACACATGATGTATTTGGTAAAACTAGCACCTGATCTTACACTTGTTTCAATACATGCTTTTAACACATGTATAGAGAATTTTTAATCCCAAGCGATATTAACTCCAGATTTTTATCGTGTTGTTCATCATGTTATTAGCAGATAATACTGCTTCATTATCTAAACGCCAGTTGGTTTTCAAACGTGATTGAATGAATTTAGATGCAGCAGCGTCAAGACTTCAGCGTAAGGTTAACATGACAAAGAGCAATATTGTTATGTTCAGAAAAGGGGGTTACCTATCAGCGAAAGAGCGGTGGTTTCTAGATGGGGAGGAAAATGATGATCGTTGACTGTTATAAGTATCTAGGTACATATTTCTCCACCAGACCTAGCATTGTTTTCGCTTGCGAGGACCTCGGAAGTGGTGCAAAGAATGCCATGATGTGCATTATGCAAGAGTTATATTCGCTTAAAAAGTAATTCTGCAGAAGTATTTTTTCAACGTTTTTAATACGCAGGTTCTACCTATTGCCCTTCACGGGGCTGAAATATGGGACTCGATAAGGCTGTTGCACACGTCGAAAAGGTTCATTCATTTGCATTGAAATTTGTACGAGTACAGCTTTAAACACCAAATAATTTTGTGTATGGAAAGACAGGACGCCATCCTGTAAACATATAAATTCGTCTGTTCTGGCTTAAAATATTTCATATGGATGAAAAAGCTTACCAGATCCTTATATGGCTAGACTCCCGAGGAAAACATGTGCATATCATATGGGTGTCAGGTGTTGGAGAAATACTATTTCGAAATGGATTTGGAAAAGTGTGGTTGAAATGCCAATGTGTTTTTGCATGGATTTCTTCAAAGACTCATAGACAGCAGATGGCAGAACTGGACTGCACATGTTCAAGACAGTGACTGATTTTCTTTGCATACAACTTTTAAGTTAAACAGGAGCTGTGAAAAGTATCTTTTTATCAACATTGACAGATATCTTGATTATAATTCAACAAAATTCAGATTCGGATTAACAGACATGCTTGCTCATCCTGTCAGGTATAATAAATCTTCAAGTAATTTTTTGATCTGCCCTATTTGCAAACATGTAACAGAAATACATATCCTGTTTTACTGTCCTAGACTCTGCGATTTTAGGCAAAAGTGTATTCCACGAAAGTTTTATGCCAACCCATGTTTATTCCATATGGCATTACTGAAGACAAATAGTAACAGCAACATACTGAAGAATTTATGCTTGTATCTGTACAAGGTTTTTAAAAGGTGTGCTGATGCAGTTACAGAATCTGAATGCTAATATTGAACTACGCGGCGATGATACTCTTTCGTCACCGACGTTAAAACTTGATTCTCAGTGTTTTTTATGTGTCTCTTATGTATATTGTCAATGCATCAAATGTTATATTTGGGTTTCCCCTTTCAGAAGGGTGTGTGGCCCATGCTAAATAAACATTTTCCCATTCTCTCTCTCTCGCTATCTTTCTCTGTGTCTGTCTGTCTGTCTGTCTCTCTCTCTCTCTCTCTGTCTCTGTCTCTCTCTCTCTCCTCCTCTCTCTCTCTCTCTCTCTCTCTCTCTCTCTCTCTCTCTCTCTCAGGCTCAACTGAAAATTCGTAAGCATGTGTGTGCGCCATCGTGAATAGTTTTGGGTGCATTCATGCATACATACGTACACGTCACACGCATTCATACACAAACACAAACAGAATGACGAATACACGAACATATGCACTGTTTTCTTTTATCTTTTATCACACACCACAGCACCATCCCCCCCCCCCCCCCCCACCCCATCCTCCTTCCTCCACTTTCTCGCCCCCCCCCCCCCTCCACTCCCAATCCCCACCCTAGTCCGCGTCCCTTCCCTTCCCCCCGTCTCCTTTCTATCTTCCCCCCCCCCCCCCCGGCCCCCGTCCTCCGTCTTCCACCCTTTCCTCATCCTCAATGATTAGCTTCAAGAAAAGTTCCAGAGAATTCTACAGCCCTTCATGCCGTTCTCTGACGGTGACCTGTTTTCTACTTCCTCTCCACGCCCAAGCCCCTGGTAAGTTTGTGCCGAGGTCGCCGGTACTGGCAATTCATGGGGACGTGTTGGTGTGACCAGGGAATCATTGTCGTCAGCACGAGGTTCAGAAGGTGGTGTCCTGCGCATGCTGGACCAGACAAAGCACCACCCGAACACCACCGACAAGGACTGGGCAGCACAGCAGCGTGACGACTTGATACTGACTGCTCCCTGCGGATTGCCGGTGCCGAGTATACGGCGGAAAAAAAAAAAAAGCCGGGGTGTGGCTGTAAACGGACCGGAGTGGTCGGTGTGGATGTAATGCCACTGAAATGGCATGGAAGATACCACAGTTGAAAACAGCACAAAATAAACAAATGAATGAAAAACAACAACAAACAAACACATGATGAATGAATGAATGAATGAATGAATGAATGAATGAATGAATGAATGAATGAATGAACGAAAATAAAATAGATGAATAAACGAATAAGTAAGTAAATGAATAAATAAATAAATAGATAAATAATTAAATAGATAAATAAATGAAAGAAATCCAGCTTGATGAGGACCTAACTGCAGCGAGGTCACTCCAGTGCTATCCAGTGCTGTCCGTTCTGATCCAGCGTAACCGGACACCACCGACAAAAAAAAAAAAAAAAAAAAAAAAAAAAAAAAAAAAAAAAACACCCTGATGACCAAAAAAAAAAAAAAAAATTGCATAGTAGCAGAACTAACGTACCGGAGTGTTGCCCTCCGGAAGGCGCCACCATGCCCATCACACGACAGCCCGCGTGAACTTGTCAACATCACCACCACTTCCACACGAAGTCAAGGCGGGTACGGACGAGGGTCTCGAACGGAAACTCAGATCACCACGAGATAAGGCAACGGAATTTGAAACATTGTAACAGAATACTATTCAGTAAAGACAAGGATGCTGTAAACTATGATCAGGAGCAAAATTTAGAAAGAGAGGGGGTCAGTTACCGCCAAGGACATAGGTTTCCGTCTGGCGGCCATTTTATTCGGGTGCCGAACACATGGAAAGATAAGTGACTCTGCGTTCTTTGTTCGTACTGTCCTAAATGTTAAATGTTGTTTTTGCCTGAAGAAGACCCAAGAGGTCGAAATGCATTGTGTCTTGTCCTGTGCTTTGTTTGTCTGTGTCCTTGGCGGTCACTAACCCCCTCTCTTTCTAAATTTTGCTTCATTTTCCGCCCTCAGTCACTCCATTTTGAAACTATGATCAGGAGGTCTGCTCCGGTCTGATCTTTAAGTGACAGAGCTATACTTCACGCTTTCTTTCTACCAGGCCAGGGACATGCAGGCACCTGCAGTGTTGGACAGCTGGATTTGAGCAACACTCTCATCAGAGGTACGTACGTTCATTGAAGGGATAAAACTCCACTGCGTGGTCCAACTCTTTCCACTTACGCCCATAGCAAAAATAAATACTAGGTACGAACAGGTAGGGGCCGATTGACCTCTGGACTTGATGAAAGAGAATTGCTAACTTGCTCTGATCGAAGCAAGTAAGAAATTCTCATAGTAATATGGCCTGTCGTGCATATAAAGCGTTTAGGGTTAGAGTTCAGCATCTTAGCAGCATTTTTGTATCTTGTTTTCTCTGAAGTTGCACGTCAAAAGATCTAGAGGAAACACCGTTTTGAACCACTCACTGACATCGATAACATCTCTAACGTCTGACTTTGCCTGAGACCTTCACAAAGTCACGTGGCAAGGGATCTAGGTGACACAGTAACACTTGACAAGGGTCCCGTAGCCATAGATATGGATGACCCTTTGACCTTCACACTGATCACATGGCAGTAAATATGGACGATTCATTGGTCTTCCCAAAGGTCAATGTCAACAGATCTGTCTGGACCAGACAGTGTTGAACAATTGGTGGATACCAGTAACACTGTTTAAGAGTCACCTTACAATTACTCTTTTATAAGAGTCAATACCAAATATACCAGGAGTTTAACTTTTGTCACAAGAACTGGGTACAAAGTTTCGAGACAAGAACTCGAGAAACTGGGCTGGGGAGTGAAACCTATCCAGGAACACAAGAGTACGGAAAAGTTACTGTTTAAGTCACAGACAGTCGAAAACAGTTGACAAGTTTATGTCAATATTGAACTGCTATTATCCACAACAAACTGACTTTGAAACAAACGTAGATACCATAGCCAAAAAGAAACTGTCTCAGAAAAGTCAGAGCATTGAATGTCCGAAAGCAAAAATAATACACATGTTTTGCAAGTCAGCTATGCTCTGTTCAACACATTTTAATATCAACTGTAGGGATAGGCCCCCTTCCTGAGACATCAAAACATACAAGATTTCAAAGAACAATGAAAACATATGCTTCTCTGTCTGTCTGTCTGTCTGTCTGTCTGTCCCCCCCCCCCCCCCCCCCCCCCCACACACACACACACACACACACACACATTCATTTACGGAGCTTATCGACCAAGCTCCACGCGCGTTAAAATCCACGCTCTTGTTTGCACAATGGACTGCCTACCTGGGTAGTGGTGACTGAAAAGGTGCCTGCCGACGCTACATCAAGTTGTTCCCCGTATCAGTTTCATTTAGTCAAGATCCGTCACTGGATTTGTTTTTTAACCTTCATTCTTTCGACTTTTTTTTTTCATGCAGGATGCATGGAACATGTAACGTGTCATCCACACCGTCGGCCACACTGGACTTCTCTTCCCAAAACTGGTGAAGGGATTTCATGTGAGTGCAAGATGTTATTTCTATCTCTCTGTCTCTCTATCTATGTGTGAGTGAGTGAGTGAGTGAGTGAGTGTGTGTGTTGTGTGTGTGTGTGTGTGTGTGTGTGTGTGTGTGTGTGTGTGTGAGTGAGTGAGTGAGTGAGTGAGTGAGTGAGTGATGTGTGTGTGTGTGTGTGTGTGTGTGTGTGTGTGTGTGTGTGTGTGTGTGTGATTGTGTGTGTGTGTGTGTGTGTGATTGTGTGTGTGTGTTGTGTGTGTGTGTGTGTGTGTGTGTGTGTGGTGTGCGCGCGCCGCGCGAGACAGAGAGAGAGAGAGAGAGAGAGAGAGAGAGAGAAGAGAGAGAGAGAGAGAGAGAGAGAGGGAGGAAGGGAGAGAGGCACTGCAAGCAACGGTAACAATAAAATCCAGAGGAACAAAATGTGGGGTTATAAAACTAGACTCGAAGCTGGAAGGCTGTACGTGTTGGTGTCATTATTATTGATTTGGAATTTTTTTTTTTTTTTCCAGCTTCCCAAGTGCTTTGGTTGTTTTCAATTTGGACTTTTTTCAATACAACGTCAATTCTATTGCTCACTTGATACCGAAAAAAACTGACACATGGCGTACATTTTTCCTTTATAGACATGAACTTTGGCAAGGATTACAAACGAAAGGTGTTATAGAAAAAAAAGATGTGTTTGTGCGTTGAGAAAATCTAATAATCATGACATAGCGCAAAGTCCTAAGATGTCAATAATTTCTGCCTTTTTTTTATTCTACATTTTTTTTTGTACATGGCTATAATCCTTTTCTTTTAAAGAGAACATATTTCACTCAAACTTTTGCTTCATTACAGAATTCAGTGTCTTGTTTGTGTCAGCTCAGTAGCATTTAAAACAAAATGTGTGCCGCTAATTCTATGTATCATTCTGATTCGTGACGTTTGCCATTCCTTGAAACTGGAGAAAACATGCCAACAATTATCAGTCATGTGTTGATGTTTGGGGGCATCTACTGGGGTGGAGCTGTATCACAAAGAGACATAGGCAGGGGCGAATGGTGAAATCAGAAGAACCGTCAAGTTAACTGGTCAGAACGAAGATGGCTTTCTATATTTATAGTACACGTGACTGACAAACGACCCTTGGTATCTTTCGACTGATGATATGAGAGAGAGAGAGAGAGAGAGAGAGAGAGAGAGAGAGAGAGAAGAGAGAGGTGCGCGCATATAATATTTTATATATATATATATATATATATATATATAGTGTGTGTGTGTGTGTGTGTGTGTTGTGTGTGTGTGTGTGTGTGTGTGTGTGTGTGTATAAACACGAGGTTAAGTAAGAGTCGGGTTTTACCACGGCTATAATTTTCTCCCAAGTCCCAAGGATGGGAGAGTGTAGCTGTTATGTTGTGCTGGTATATATTAATATAGAGTATATCTCTACCGTGGCTTTTTGTGTGACAGAACTTTGTTTTTTGCTTGTTTGTTTTTTGTTTTGCCCTGCTTTCTCTGTAATGTTGTGAACGTTCTGTTCTTTCTTTGGTCTTCAGGTTTTCCTTTGGCATACCCGCAGCTCCCGGACTTTCCATTTTCGGCCGTCTGTGGCTTGAGGCGGATTGGTCAGGGAGATCAGCTGGACAATAATGAAACTGAAACTCGAGACCAGCGTCCATTCCGTCTGACTGTGCCAGAGCAAAGAGGGATGTCGTTGTTGTCGTTGTTGTTGTTGTTGTCGTACCCTGGCTAAAAGACTCCAGGGGTCATCCGAACAGCCGAAGCACTTGAACACTATGGTACAAATGCGTCAGCCGGGATGAGAACATTACGTGTGTGGGCCGTTTTTGATTACCCCGCCATGTGGGCAGCCACACTCCGACTTCGGGGGATTTTGGAGACTGATAATGTTATGCTAGGAGCTTGTCACAACTGAAGACAATCCCCGCATAAAATATGCAGAGCATAACAACATTTTGATGTAGCCTTGGTGTTCTAGCCTATGTCAATTGGCCTGACACAGCCTTAAGCCAAGGCCAGCAAACTGGGATAACCAATCACCCAAAGAGAGGATCGAGCAGGTAGATCTCTCTAGCACTACACCCGCATCACCTGGGCGACAACATGTTCAGAATATCACAAGAAGTGTTAGTATTTTGTTTTGAAAGAATAGTGACTGCAGGGCGAGAACTGACACAAGTAGATACAAGATGCAAAGCATATAAACGTACTCCCAGTTTATCTTCCAGAAAAACGTCACAATCAAACAGGCGTCATAATGTATGTGACGTCACAATCAAACATGCGTCATAATGTATTTCGTCACTGAGATATTCCATAAAGAAGAAAACCGTTTTGGGCCGTTGTAGCCGTTAGTAACGGCTATTCTGGTAAAAATAAAAAAATGGCCATCATTCGTGACCCATAATGAACATACCTACAAATTTTCAGAAAGATCGGCCCAGAAGTTTTGTCTGGAGCGAGTGGAACACATTTTGACCACGGAGAGACACACAGCATTTCTTCGTTCCCATTGCAAAGTACTCCCTGTTCTGTAAGAACTGGGAGTACAAAAAGCGGTATTCCTAGGCCGGCATATGAAGTCAATAAACCCTTCAGATTGTGAGGATACAGTATTTCGACCACTGAGGTCTTCTACAGGCTAGACAAACTTT
>CM065726.1:57154865-57159865 GCA_033310375.1 Conus canariensis
CTGCTGATGGCGTAGATCTTCCTCCAGCAGTGCTAACCGCATGTGCGACCTCCATGAGACATTCCTAATCCCTAAAGTATTAGACAGTATGAAGACAGCTCTGAGGCAGCAAACCAAATAGCACCACCGCGATAACGTTTCTAGAATTCTAGAACTGCAACAGAAATTACATTAGAACGAGAATTAAACTGAACCTGGGGACATTTAACTGACAAATGTGGATGTTGAAACATTCCTGTCCCTACTCCTGTTACCTCTGCACACCGGCGCTTTCATTTCTCCTACTGTTGTCATCTCTTTACATCAACAGGTGTGGATGTTTGGATTTTCACTTATCTCACAGCTGTTATCTTTTTACATCAACAGGTGTGGATGTTTGGATTTTCACTTATCTCACAGCTGTTATCTCTTTACATCAACAGGTGTGGATGTTTGGATTTTCACTTATCTCACAGCTGTTATCTCTTTACATCAACAGGTGTGGATGTTTGGATTTTCACGTATCTCACAGCTGTTATCTCTTTACATCAACAGGTGTGGATGTTTAGATTTTCACTTATCTCACAGCTGTTATCTCTTTACATCAACAGGTGTGGATGTTTGGATTTTCACGTATCTCACAGCTGTCATCTCTTTACATCAACAGGTGTGGATGTTTGGATTTTCACGTATCTCACAGCTGTCATCTCTTTACATCAACAGGTGTGGATGTTTGGATTTTCACGTATCTCACAGCTGTTATCTCTTTACATTGACGGGCGTGAATGTTTACATATTCCTCTCCCCACCATTGTTATCTCTTTTACACTGACCGGTGTGGAAGCTTACAAATCTATTTCTCCAACTGCCATTGCCTCTTTACATTGACAGGTGTGGATGTCTACACATTTCTTTCCGCACTGCTTTATCTCTTTACATTAACATGTACGGATGTTTCCACATTCCTTTTCCCACGTCTGTTAATTCCTTATACAGACAGGTGTGATGTTCCTACATTCCTTTCCCCATGTTTGTTAATTCTTTATACAGACAGGTGTGATGTTCCTACATTCCTTTCCCCATGTTTGTTATTTCTTTATACAGACAGGTGTGATGTTCCTACATTCCTTTCCCCATGTTTGTTATTTCTTTATACAGACAGGTGTGATGTTTCTACATTCCTTTCCCCATGTTTGTTATTTTTTTTATACAGACAGGTGAGATTTCTACATTCCTTTCCCCATGTTGTTATTTCTTTATACAGACAGGTGTGATGTCCTACATTCCTTTCCCATGTTTGTTATTTCTTTATACAGACAGGTGTGATGTTCCTACATTCCTTTCCCCATGTTTGTTATTTCTTTATACAGACAGGTGAGATGTTCCTACATTCCTTTCCCCATGTTTGTTATTTCTTTATACAGACAGGTGAGATGTTCCTACATTCCTTTCCCCATGTTTGTTATTTCTTTATACAGACAGGTGTGATGTTCCTACATTCCTTTCCCCATGTTTGTTATTTCTTTATACAGACAGGTGAGATGTTCCTACATTCCTTTCCCCATGTTTGTTATTTCTTTATACAGACAGGTGTGATGTTCCTACATTCCTTTCCCCATGTTTGTTATTTCTTTATACAGACAGGTGAGATGTTCCTACATTCCTTTCCCCATGTTTGTTATTTCTTTATACAGACAGGTGAGATGTTTCTACATTCCTTTCCCCATGTTTGTTATTTTTTTTATACAGACAGGTGAGATGTTTCCACATTCCTTCCCCAGTCACGGTGATCTTTTAAAGCTGACAATGGTGGGTGTTTACACATTTCTCTGCCCTCCACTCTCCTCCTACCTGGTTTACCCTGACAGGTGTGGATGAATGTATATCCCCTTCCACAACATCTGCTATCAATTTACACTCGCAAGCGTGCATGTTTACGTATTCCGCATCCCCGTAACTGTCATCTTCTAACCCCGACGTGAGTGAACGTTTTCACATTCCGTTCCCCATTCATCTCCTTACACAGACGAGTGTGCATGTTTACATAGTTATTTTCCCCACAATTGTTACCTTTTTACGTTGACATGTGTGGATGCTACCACATGCCGGTTTCCATTTCTGTCATCTCTTTACAGAGAGAGATGTGGATGTTTATACAGTCCTTTTCTTTGCCATTGGTATCACTTTACGCCGACAGATGTGAATGCCTACATTTTCTATTCCGCATTTTTGTTATGTCTTTAATTGCAGGTGTGAATGTTTACACATCCCTGGCCCCAATAACCGTTATCTTTACGCCGACGTATGTGAATACTTACATACATTTCATTCCCCACTTATAACACAGACCGATGTGAGTGTATACGTACTCCTGTCTCTCCCACAACATGCTCCTGTCTCCCACAACATGCTCCTGTCTCTCGCAACTCTTTCTCTTTATATCGACAGGTGTATATGTTTACACATTCCTTTCCACTAACAATGGTACCTCTTCACACAGACAGGCGTGGATGTTTGAACATTCCTTTTCCCCACCACCGTTAAACCCCCTGTTTGTTTACATATTCCTTTCCACAACAACTCTTATCTCTTAACACCGACAGGTGTAGATGTTTACACCTTCCTTTGCCTACTACTTTTACCTCTTTACTCGGGCAGGTGTAGATGTTTACACGTTCCCTGCCTCACTACTGTCATGTCTTTACACTGGCAGGCGTGGATATTAACATATTACTTTCATCACTACTGTTACCTCTTTACACTGGCAGGCGTGGATGTTAACATATTACTTTCATCACTACTGTTACCTCTTTACACTGACAGGTGTGAGCGTTTACACATTCCTGTTTCCCAGTATTGTTTTCTCTTTACACTGACATGTGTGGGCATTTGAACTTTCATTTCTTCCATTACCTTTACCTCTTTGTAAGTTCACAAGTGTGGATGTTTATATGTTCGTTTCCACTCTACTGTTGTTGCCTCTTTAGAATGACAGCGCTCGATGTCTACACGATCCTTACCCCCACTACTGTTACCTGCTTTCACCGAAAGGTATGGGTAAATACGCTTCCATTTGTCCCGCTACTATTCTCTCTATAACTTGACATGCGTGGAAATTTTTACACATTTCGTTCCCCGTTACTGCGTTCTCCTTCTATTGACAAGTGTACATAGTTACATATTCCTTTTCCCCCACAATTGTTAATCATTCGCACTGACTGGTATCGGTGTTTATAAGTTCCTTTCTCCTGTTATCTCTTTACACAGACAGGCGTGGATTGTTGATACATTTCTGTCTCCACCACCGATTACTCTTGACACTGGCAAGTATCCATGTTTACACATTTCTTTTCCAACCATCGATTTCTCTTTACACTGACGGGTGTGGATGTTTACACATTTCTTTCCCCACCTTCGATTATTCTTTACACTGACAAGTATGGATGTTTACACATTTCTTTCCCCCCACACAGTTATCTCCTCCTGAAGGCGGCGCTGCATACACGGGGCACGATGGCAAAACATGATTATATTACGATGGAAAAGAATTTTCATGCGTGGAAGATTTTGCAAGGCCTTGGGCAATGTCATCAAAGGCGAGTGATGTATTGTGAAGCAGCAGTTATGGATCTCGGAGATATATGACCTCAGGAGTAATGTAAATGTGTCATCTATGTGTAAATTGAAAGTTTGCTTGTTTGTGTGTATTTTTCACAGGCTTTCCTGTTTTCAAACTATTTCATACTCGTTTCAACGACGGACAAGACGCCGATTTTTAAAGAACGACTATCTTAATATACTGCTGAAACTGTTGATACGATTTGAGGCTTTCGTGTGTGTGTGTGTGTGTGTGTGTGTGTGTGTGTGTGTATGTGTGTGTGTGTGTGTGTGTGTGTGTGTGTGTGTGCGTGTGTGTGTGTGTGCGTGCGTGCGTGCGTGCGTGCGTGCGTGCGTGCGTGCGTGTGTGTGTGCGTGCGTGCTTGTGTGTGTGTGTGTGTGTGTGTGTGTGTGTGTGTGTGTGTGTGTGTGTGTGTGTGTGTGTGTGAAAGCTCTATTATCAAATATTATCAATAATCACCGACAAATAAGAAACCCTGCTTATAAACCCAAGACATTTCGAAAAAAATATATCATTCACTTAATTAAAAAAAAATGTTCCCACTACAGATTTGGCACGAAGGAAGCTGACTGAACGATTCACCGTTGACTGGGTGGTTGATCAGGATTCGACGACCCTTGAAATGTTTATTAGACACTGAACTTTCCCAGAGTGTAGAGACTGTCTACGATGCCAACAATTAATCAACAGAACCCTCTCTCTCTCTCCACACACGTGTTCAAAACTCCGACCTCACTTGCTCTGAAGTGTATTACCGCGGTGGCCGGGTGACACATTAATCGATGGCAACCACACAATATGATAGCTCCTGAACCTGTATACAATGCATGGCAGGGCAGGCAGAGCAATCGATAAGTGTTCTCGCGCTATGATTGACTCTAAAATTGCAATCCCTCCAGAAACTGTGTATCAATCAAGCACACTTTTCTCGTTGTCCAGTACAATGTACAGAGCAGGTGAGCATTGAATGACAATGCTCGCGCACCTCAGCGTTTTCTGTAAGGGTTATTTTCGCTGGTATAGACAAAGACACCGCTCAGGAATGTATCCTGTCTCTGTTGTAGGGTCTATTATGTTCGTGCTCACAGTGTCTGTCCTCTGAAATTCCCGTCACGACAACTCGATAAAACCGTTACTATCTGATCAGTTATGGGGCCACAGCTGCGGAGACAAGGGCACGCCACTTTAATCAATATATCACCGACGTGTTGATTCTGGTTTCTGAACGTGTGGACAAATTGCACAACATGTGGAAAGTAAATCAGACATAGATGTACAGTGTAAGGGTGTATCAAAGTTGAGCGCATACAGACAGACAGCTTTTGATACAAATCTCAGAAGGTATTCCAAACCTTTTAAGCCTGACAACGCATGGGTGTATTAATCTTCACGTAGTCGTACA
>CM065726.1:57174865-57177365 GCA_033310375.1 Conus canariensis
GATATGCCGACAGACTCAAACGAAAAACCAAACAAACGCAGGAAAGAAAGAGAGAGAAAAAAAAGTACAGAAATATTTTTTTGCACGCGAAAGAAAGAAAACCCGACAGCAAAACATCGTTATTTACAGGTGTAACTACCACTGACATGAGAACAATATGAAAGTGGAGAAGGGAAAAGGTGCTGATATTATTATCACACAGAAAAAGCCCCTAACGTTCAATGGAGGAGGATGAAGAGAAGAAAAGGAAGGAGAAGAGCTACAAAAACGACTGCTATCATTACAACAGTACAAACAATAAACATGAGCAAGGAAACAAGAAGACGAAAGAAAGAACGATGCAGACGAAAAGCACAATAAATCTATGAAGGTATTTCTTTTAAATCTGCAAAGGAACTACAAGAAATGACACAGCATGTACACCAGCCCGCCCCCATCACTCTCCTCCTTCCTCTCCCTCCGCCTTAGACCTATAAACTTCCCACTGTTACCCAGTTTCAAGAGTAGGTGTATCAGTCCTGTCTGTATTTCCCTCTGTCAAAGTTGTCGTCCTCACGTGGTAGTGCAATCCTACTTCCGACTCGTTTCATTTCCCATGGTTTATTAGAAGAAGAAAAAAAGAGAAATAAACAGCAAAGGAAGAATCAGCCGCTGTTGCAGGTCCAAGAGAAAGACTCTACCAGGATTATACATCCGCTTCTCGAATGGACAGTGACAGACAGAAGCAGTACCACCAGACCTCCACTGTTCCGTCCTCAGTGAGCCGAAACAGAAACCCTGATCCTTCCTGCCAACATCTTACAACCTACCGAGGACTGTGATGCCCTGGCAGCCCCCTTCACAGACACCATCTCCATCCCTGGCTGCAGGCAAACTGCCGCACCTGAAAGAAGCACTAGCAAACACCAGACGCTCCAGAGCAGCTCTGCCGGGGATTCCCTCCCATTGCGCTACCCCATGGAACAAAGAGGCAGACCAGTTGGCAAAGTTTCGCGCAAAACATGAACCGAAAGAAAATAGTTCCAGCCTAACAGACATGAAGACCGTCGTTAAATCTCTACAGGACGACATAGCCGCAGGATAGCTACTTTCAACTGAACAGACAGGAATGTTTCGTCATTTTCTTCATGTGGGCGGGACGCAACTTCTGGAAGTACAACTTGTGCCTGTCTCTCAGACTGCAGACGAGCATTGACGTGATACGAACTGGCGTTCATGAACTCCAGATTGAAGAGAGTCGTTACACAAACACTGACAAAGAAGACACACTATGCACAACATGCCACGTCGCGGAGGACAAACTATGCTTTCTGAAAGACTGAATTATTTGATCAACAACGTAACGACGCGATGACGAGGATCACGGAGACAGATTTTCCATTAAAGACTTCAATGAAAAGAAAAGAATCCTCGGAACTCATGTTTCTTGTCTGCCTTCAAACCGAACTGACCCGACATAGTTTATTGTGTTCCTCTTATCTTATGGCACAGACCCCAATGCACGACAGGGTTTCTATGCCATGATTGTGTTGCAAAGCGTGACAACATTAGAACCGTTTCAACTGAATGCTTAAATCTGATCATCCGTAACCTGAAAAAAACCCTCTGGATTCTATACGGTAATGAGATATGCTACTGTTCTTGTTTTACACAGAAACTTGCTCCTCTCTGTCCCTGTCTGGAAGCAGACCAGACAACGGAGCTTGGTCTCCAGAGGCTGAGAGACGAGACATGACCGGTGCCCACTGATCCACCAGAAAAGCCGTCAGGGTTTGTGGAATCTCCATGGAGAACCACCCATTTCATACTGAGGACTGGTCCCTGAGCGTAATGGTGTTAAAAAGACAGAACGAATGAACGAAAGAAAGAAGGAAGGTAAGAAAGAAAGAAAGACAGAAACACAAGAAACAAACAATCAAATCACAGAAAGAAAGAAAGTAAGAGAGAAAGAAAGACAGGAACAAACAATCAAATCATAGAAAGATAGAAAGAAAGAAAGAAAGAAGGACACATAGACAGACAAAAACAAGAGAAGTGAAAAAAATGAGGAAAGGAGGAGGGTCAGGGGAAAAAAACAAACCAACAGCTGTTACAACAACAGCAACAAGTATGAATGAGGAAAGAACAATAGCAATTAAACAACATCCACCAAAACACGAAGAATCAAGAAAAACAACATCCACAAAAACATGAAAAATCCAAGAAGAGCAACATCCACCAAAAAATATGAGAATCCAAGAACAACAACATCCACAAAACCATGAAAAATCCAAGTACAGAAACAACAGAAATACAACATTATGTCAAACAACAATAAAAGAAAACACGACAGAGAACACAATGGAAGAACAAAGAAGAAGAAGAGAGAAAGAGAGAAAGAAAGAAAGAAAGAAAGAAAGAAAGAAAGGCAAGAGATAGTAAAGAAATACAGCAAAGGAAGAACGAGAAATGATAAAGAGCAACAAGAACAAAGATATCTTTAGCACTGACAACAATAACT
>CM065726.1:57182365-57187365 GCA_033310375.1 Conus canariensis
AAACTAGCCACTCTACAGTCTGGAGAGAGAGAGAGAGAGAGAGAGAGAGAGAGAGAGAGAGAGAGAGAGAGAGTGGTGAAGAAAGAGAGAGAGAGAGAGAAAAGAGAGAGAGTGTGGTGAAGAGAGAGAGAGAGAGAGACAGAGAAAGAGAGAGAGAGAGTGGTGAAAAAAAAGAGAGAGAGAAAAGAGAGAGAGAGAGTGGTGAAGAAAGAGAGAGACAGAGAGAGGGGAGAGAGAGAGAGAGAACGAGAGAGAGTGGTGAAGAAAGAGAGAGAGAAAGAGAGAGAGAGAGTGGTGAAGAAAGAGAGAGAGAAAGAGTGGTGAACAAAGAGAGAGAGAGAGACAGAGAGAGAGAGAGAGAAAGAGAGAGAGAGTGGTGAAGAAAGAGAGAGAGAGAGAGAGGGAGAG
Source organism: Conus canariensis (assembly GCA_033310375.1). NCBI lineage: Eukaryota > Metazoa > Mollusca > Gastropoda > Neogastropoda > Conidae > Conus > Conus canariensis. The sequence continues at coordinate 57,182,774 of CM065726.1, forward strand.
AGAGAAAGAAAGACAGAGAGACAGAGTGGTGAAGAAAGAGAAAGAAAAGAGAGAAAGAGAGAGAGAGAGAGAGAGAGAGAGAGAGAGAAAGAAAGAAAGAAGGCAGAGAGAGAGAGAGAGAAAAGAGAGAGAGACACAGAGAGAGACACACACACACAGAGAGGGGGGAGGGAGACCTCCACTGAGCGCTAACAGACCACAGACAAGGACCAATCAGAGGCCACAAAGAACGTGCACACTTCTGGCAAATGAGCGTCGATCATCAGGTCGACAGTGCTCAGCAGTTGGCGCCTACCTCATCACTTCCTTCCGACCTCTTTCATTACTTTGCAAAACGCTGCACGTAGCGTACACAGTCAAGAGTACCTCCGTGTGTTTGAACACATATTTCTGTCAGTTTGTCTGCGCCAAAAAAAAGAGATGGAACGGTGGAGAGGGAGGAAGAGGACGGGGTGTACATCCCATCATAAGTGAAAATTTAATGGTCTAAACCTGCATAAGAAACTGGAGGAGAAAAAAAAAAAAACTACCTAAAATAGAGTGGAAGAGGGGAGTACTGGGAGGGGGGGGGGGGTTGGGATGAGAGGATAATCACCTCCACACACGAATCTTTCTCGCCATTATCCACCACGCATCGTTTTTCTTTAGGAAGAAACAGAATATCACAACTACGTCATAGACTGACTTCCCTCTCCTTGCCCCCTCCCTCCACCCCCACCCCCCCCCCAACCCCCCGCCCCCACTCCACCCTCTACGAAAATACTGCTAGAAATACATAGGTGCATGTCAAGATCTGCTTCAAAGGAAGAGTTGTGAGTGTAAACAGCTCGCAGTCCCCTGCCTCATAGTCTGACTCCCAGGAGCAAATCCATAACTTGCTTGCACTGACTCCCACCCCCACCCCCACCCCCCCTCCCACCCCCGCCTTCCTCTCCTCTCCTCCCCACGTCCTCCATTTTTTTTTTTTTTTTTTTTTTTTGTCGTCTCGAGTTCTGCACTTACTTACTCATGACACATGAAGATAGTCGCTTGTGTGTGTGTGTGTGTGTGTGTGTGTGTGTGTGTGTGTGTGTGTGTGTGTGTGTGTGTGTGTGTGTGTGTGGGGTGTGTGTGTATTCTCTCTCTCTCTCTCTCTCTCTCTCTCTCTCTCTCTCTCTCTCTCCCGCTCTCTTTTCTTCTTCTTCTTCTTCAAATGCACACAGTTCGATACCTTAATGCAGGCGTCTGTGCACACACACTTGCATATTCACGTTCAATTCATGGTGCATACCACCTAGCGTCTGCACAGAGGCATATCAGGGACATATTGACGTATACCCACCCACACAGAAACACACTAACGCACATACACACACTCAGAGAGAGAGAGAGAGAGAGAGAGAGAGAGAGAGAGAGAGAGAGAAGAGAGAGAGAGAGAGAGAGAGAAAGGGAGAGAGAAAAAGATAGGGAGAGAGAGAGAGAGCAATCACACACAACTACTCTCATCTCTCACACACACACGCGCACACGCACGCACGCACACACACATACACACGCATGCACGCACGCGCACTTATACATACATGCACACACGCACGCACGCGCACACGCACACGCAAGCACACACACACACACACACACACACACACACACCACACACACACACACGCACGCACACACACACACACACACACACACATAGACAGACAGACAGACAAACAGACAGATAAAGAAACACACATGAGCGCGCGCGCGCGCACGCACCCCCCCCTCCTCCCCCCCCCCCCCCCCCCCCCCACACACACACACACAATCGCGGGCTCGCATGCACATAAGCATATGCACGCCTGAGTGCGGGTTTCACGCCTGAGTGCGGATGGCAATCGATTTGGACAGCTTGAATCCGTATCTCGTGTAGGATTTTATTTTACGGCGGAGTGTGGTTATGCAAAAGAAGTTCACGCCCTGATCGAATTCATAATGTATGATTTTTTTTCATTATCCTACCGTTGAGCTGACACAAGGGGACAGAATTTACACACCACAACCCGCTTTCTCTACCGTCCTCCGCCCCCCCCCCCCCCCCCCCCCTTCTTCCCGCACGCACGCTCTCCTCCATGTCTGTCTGTCTGTCTGCCTCCGGCAGTTCACTGCCCAGACGGCTCATAGGCTATGGGTACTTTAACCGTTGAATTATGGCGCGAGTACCGGTCTGTTTCAGTCCCGTCAGTCATTCAATTAAAAACAAGTAAAGCAGGAATAATAGTAATCGTGGTGGTGGTGGTGACGGCAGTAGTAGTAGTAGTAGTAGTAGTAGTAGTAGTAGTAGTAGTAGTAGATAGTGGTGGCAGTGGTAGTAGTAGTAGTAGTAGTAATAGCAGCAGCAACAGTAGTAGTAGAAGTAGTTGTAGTAGTAGTAGTAGTAGCAGAGGCAGCAACAGCAGCAGCAGTAGTAGTAGCAGCAGTAGCAGTGGTAGCAGTAGTAGTAGTAGTAGAAGCAGTAGTAGCAGCAGCAGCAATAGTAGTAGTAGTAGAAGTAGCAGCAGTAACAGTAGTAGTAGTAGTAGCAGTTGTAATAGAAGTAGTAGTAGTAGCTGTAGTAGCAGTAGTAGTAGTAGTAGTGGTGGTGGTAGTAGCAGCAGCAGTAGTAGTAGCAGTAGTAGTCGTACTAGTAGTAGTCATAGTAGTAGTAGTAGCAGTAGTAACAGTTATAATAGCTTTGGTAGCTTTAGTAGCAGCAGCAGCAGTAGCAGTAGTAGTAGGACAAGCAGCAGTAGTAACAATAGTAAGAATCTTCTGCTTTGCTTGCCTGTGCTTGCTTTAACGTCTTTTCACACTTTGCTTGCCTGTGCTTGCTTTAACGTCTTTTCACACTTTGCTTGCCTGTGCTTGCTTTAACGTCTTTTCACACTTTGCTTGCCTCTGCTTGCTTTCACGTCTTGTCACACTTCACTTGCCTCTGCTTGCTTTAACGTCTTGTCACACTTCACTTGCCTCTGCTCGCTTTAACGTCTTGTCACACTTTGCTTGCCTCTGCTTGCTTTAACGTCTTGTCACACTTTACTTGCCTCTGCTTGCTTTAACGTCTCTTCACACTTTGCTTGCCTCTGCTTGCTTTAACGTCTCTTCACACTTTGCTTGCCTCTGCTTGCTTTAACGTCTCTTCACACTTTGCTTGCCTGTGCTTGCTTTAACGTCTTGTCACACTTTGCTTGCCTCTGCTTCCTTTAACGTCTTGTCACACACAAAAAGGTGTATCTAGACGGATGTTCCAATTGCTTGACATCGCTGTCAGTGATATCCAATGGTTATTCAACATTAGGCATGTCCCCATCCGCCCATCCTTTCCCCTAGTCTAGGGGGATAAAAGCAAAATCGCCAACTTCTGCTTCTTATGATTTCAATGAATGAACAGGTTACAGAACGGTCCCAATGGGACTTCGAAAGAAGACATTCTGCTGTTGTGAAAAGAAGGGAATGGTTATTGATAATGGCTTTGAAATCATGTTCAGTATACCTGTTGATTGGCAGTGAATCAGGTTTTTTTTAACTGCTTTGGGAAGGGACCGTGGCACAAAATATGATGTGTTAACATTCTCTTCAACAGGACCACTTAATGTCCTTAGTATGTTAACGTCTTAACGCATTCAGTTTCGATCTGGAGATTGCAGATGCGATTTCTCGTGAGTCATTAACTGATAATGTCTAGAACAAGGAGCAGGTGGGATAGTGTTATTAATGTCAGTGGTGCCGCAGCTTTCGCTGTTGTCATTTTTAAACTTGCTTTGCACCTTTTGTTCTTGTTATCAGCTCCAAGCCCCCTAACCCCCTCCACCCCCCCCCCAACCCCCACCCCACCTCGGCCACTCTCCCTCTTTCCCTTCTCTTCTCCCTCCCCTCTTCCTCCCTTCCCCCTCCTCTTCCAATTCCCGACCCGTCTCCCGCGGCTCATTTTACATTTAGAAGCAATATACACGATTGCCGCCACCTCTTTACACCTCTCCCCCTCTCGTCGCCTCCCTCCCCCCCCTTCCCCCGTTCCCCACCCATCCCATTCCCCATTTCTTCTCTCAGCCCGCCCCAAAGTACCTAGTACCTCATCCCGTTAGCCGGCCGCGCGCCAATCAATGCTAATCTTGTCAGTCACACTCATCCCCACGCCCGCGCTTAATGAGCCTCGCCCCCCCCCCCCCCCCCCCCCCCCAGCCCCCCATCACTTGCCGCTGGATCGAGGCGGTCACGATTATTGGCCATGGGTCGATTTCTGCCTCACCCTCCTTACCCCCACTCCCTTCCCCTCACCTTACTTCCGCACCCCTCACTCTCTTCCCTCCCTTGCCCTTCCGGCGAGGGGTCCCCCCTCCCCCCCCCCCCCACCCCCCCACACACACTTCCCCTCCTCGTCACTTGCAGGTCATGGTGCGGGGCAGTTCTATCTGACAAATGCTGACAAGACCGGTCACTACTAGACTGGTCATCAGTTGGCCTGACCACCAGACCGACGTCCCAGACAAGGACATACATACTTGAGGGCCGGATAAGCTGGGGAGAGAGTGGGGAAGAGTAGGGGGGGGGGATGAGGTGGGTGAGGAAGGTAGGGGAGGCGGGGGGGG
>CM065726.1:57199865-57202365 GCA_033310375.1 Conus canariensis
AGTTCCAAGTTTATTTCCTGTAAACTAATAATTTACCGGTCGGGGGGGGGGGGGGGGGAGGTAAAAGCATCCACAGGTTGGCGAAGAAACGCTTCCAAGCAGAGAGAGAGAGAGAGAGAGAGAGAGAAGAGAGAGAGAGAAGAGAGAGAGAGAGAGAGAGAGAAGAGAACAGACAGACAGACAGACAGATCGATAGGCAGAGTCAGAGAGAGACAGTGACAGAGACAAAGACAGAGAGAGAGAAAGAGAGATAGAGACATAGAGAAACAGACAGGCAAAGAGAGACAGAGACAGACAGAGACAGAGAGAGACAAAGAGACAAAGACATAGAGAAAGAGAGAGAGAGAGAGAGAGAGGGGGGAGGGAGGGAGAAAAAAGAGGTAGAGAGTGAGAGAGACAAAGACAGAGAGAGAGACAGAGACAGAGAGAAAAAGAGAGGAGAGACAGACAGACAGACAGAGCAGACAGACAGACAGACAGACAGACAGACAGACTTGCGTTGCATTGTATTTTTTTTTCAGTCTTGCAGGTCACGATTTCCATACAGACCCTGATCTGGAAACACCTTGTCATTAACGGAGCGCCTGTGGCCAGTGCGACATCAATTTCATCATCCACATGAATCACACAGACGCGGAGCAACTCGTGTGACAGGCGGGGGATGGGAGAGGGGGGGGGGGGTGGATAGATAGGATGGAAAGGGGAGACAAAGTGAAGTGGGGGTGGTAGTGGTGTGGGGGAAGAAGGGCCCAAGGTCACCGACCGCCAGAGAGAGAGAGAGAGAGAGAGGGGGAGGGGGAGGGAGGGAGAGACAGACAGACAGACAGACAGACAGAGGGAGAGAGAGAGAGAGAGAGAGAGAGAGAGAGAGACAGACAGACAGACAGACAGACAGACAGACAGAAAGAGTGGGAGGGAGAGAGAGTGAGAGAGAGAGAGAGAGACAGACAGACAGACAGACAGACAGAGACAGAGACAGAGTGAGAGATAGGGGGAGGGAGAGAGAGAGACAGAGACACAGACAGAGAGAGAGAGAGGGGGGAGGGAGGGAGAAGAGAGAGACAGAGTCACAGAGACAGACAGACACAGAGAGAGAGCATTACGGATAAAAAAAGAAAATAAAAAAAACAACGAAAATGCAGCTCAACTGTAATGATTAAATGCAATAAATCAATGGCACATGAAAAAGAAATTGAGGAAGCACAAGGATCCGCAGAGCAGTCAGTAAATCAACACCAGGCTGATATTTCATGAGGACACTGGGTTCACCACTCAAGAGAGAAAGAAGATAGAAAGGAAAAGAAAAACAAGCAAACAAATAATAAAAAAAGAAAGAACGAGTAAGGAATGACGGAAGAAAAGAGGGGAAGGCACAGACGAAGAAAGAAAGAAAGAAATCGAGAAAGAGAGAGAGAGAGAGGGGGGGGGGGAAGAGAGAGAGAGAGAGAGAGGAGAGAGAGAGAGAGGAGAGAGAGAGAGGAGAGAGAGAGAGAGAGAGAGAGAGAGAGGAGAAGCAACAAATAAACGAAAAGAAAGAATGAAATCGATTGCAGAAGACGAAATGGGATCAGAGTGGTAACAGACCGAAGTGGAAGTGTATGAGAAAAGTTTGGGGAAGTTGGAGTGGAACAGTAATCCATCCTGCTCGCAGCACCAGGTGTGGTAGACTCGAATGTTAGGAAGGGTGGAGGGGGGGGGGGGGGTAGTATAAGGGTAGGCGAAGGAATGGGGGGAAACATTGGATGGAGACGGGGTGGAAGAAATGTAAAAGAGTAGGGGGGAGGAAAGGGTGAAGAGGGTGGATGTCACCCATGTCAGGAACATACAGGCGGAGCCCTGCAAGCAAGTTGTAATTTGGTTTCTTCACAAGAATAAGACAAAGAGATGACTGTGCCTGAGAGACACAAAATAAAATGTCATTAATAACATCACTAGTAAGGTGGTAAAGGAATGGCATTGTTGATATGATACTGAAATACCAGATGGTTTTAACCGAAGATTTTATATTACAGCCGCTATTCCCTGAGTATAGTTGTGAGATGACTACGTGAGTCAGATACGTACACTTTTATCTTATTGGGCCGAGAGTTCACGCTATAGCACCAAGAGCTCACCAGTACTGATCCTTACAGCATTTAGATACTGTAAGTCGCAGTGGAAGCCTAATATTGTGAAAAAATGTTTGACAATTAAGTATAGGGGGAAAACAAGTGCAGGCTAACAATTCTACAGTTCTTTCGTCATTATAGTAATGACTTGGTAAAGATTACAACTTTAAAAAAAAAAAAGGGGGGGGGGGGGGGGGATTGAAGATGAAGAAAATGGCGATAAAAAATTAAGAAAATATATAATAAATATGAAAACCCTTCACAAGCTGCATGAGGGAACCATCGTAATCCCTCTTGAAGGCAGATCTATTTATATTGCCTGCTCCTAGGCCTTTCGTCCGCTGGATCGGACTCATCAGGGAGACACGGCTGGTTGTGTCTGTGCTCCGTGA
>CM065726.1:57207365-57219865 GCA_033310375.1 Conus canariensis
GGGGTAAGGGAAGATGTATGGCACCTGAAAATGCAGAAGTCATGATTTGGATAACGGCCGGACCGATACATGTATCACTCGCTGTACATTGAGATCAAGGCCCTTGTATCCTTCTTGATTGATTCGTTATCGTTGACATCTACTGCTAGAGTTATGTCTGAGGTGAAAACAGCTCGCAATGGTTCCGTAAAGGACTAGCGGCGACTGCTGTTTCCGGTGAAGCCTGTGCCATAGGAGAGATTACAGGCCAGAGCTGAATCTTACGGAGGAGTAAAGAGGAGGAAAAGTGCTAGGACAAAAGATGCTAAGACACAAAGCATGCCAGAGATCTTAAGACCCGTCGGTCGTAGACCTTTTCGAGCGTGATTTTATTTACAAAGCAGGCGTTGAACTGTAGTTTGCAAGTGTGTGTGTGTGGGCAAAGGGTGGATGTGTGTGTGTGTGTGTGTGTGTGTGTGTGTGTGTGTGTGTGTGTGCGTGTGTGTGTGTGTGTGTGTGTGTGTGTGTGTGTGTGTGTGTGTGTGTGTGTGTGTGTGCGAATGTGCGTGTGCGCGCGGGTGCGCGCGCGCGCGCGCGCGAGCGTGTGTGTGTGTAGGTGGAAGAGTAGGTGTGTGGTGGGGGGAGGTGGTTGTGGGTATGTCTGCATGTATGTATATAGGTACGGACACGTGTATGTATGTGTGTGTATTTATATACGTATGTATATATGTATCTGTGCATGTATGTATGCTTGTATATATATATATATTATATATATATATATATATATATATATATATGCATGTATGTATGTGTGCATGTATGTATGTATTTATGTGTGCATGTGTGTATGTATGTATGCATGTATGTATGTATGTATGAATGTATGTATGTATGTGTGTATGTATGCATGTATGTATGCATGCATGTATGTATGTAAGTGTCTCTCTGTGTGTCTGTGTCTGTGTGTGACTCAGACTCAGAACTCTCAGAATCGCTCTGACTGGAATTGTCACGGGAACCCTTAGTGAGCTATAGACGCAACATAGCAACAGCTGCGCATTTATACTTTCAAACAGATTATGTTTTATGCTTGAATAGATATTGTTTAATGATGAATATATACAGTGCAGCTTATTGTCTTAACATGTTTATGCAGTCATGCACATTTTTTGCCGGATGGATTCGTAGTTCGTCATTGTTGAGTTTGCCACTTGGACATTGTTTGAGCGAGTTTGGATCAGGCACGTGATGAGACAGCTGTTTCATCTATGTTTGTCTTTGTAATGTGTAGTTGCATAAAAAAAAAACAGGTTTCATCCTCGACCTCACCACAAGCTAAGTATTTCCTGTCTCTCTGTAGTATTCGTGTACTGACGCCTCTCAGACTGTAGGTCGTGAACACAGACGCAAGGTATATGTTGACTTCGCTTGTTTGTTCAAAGTTTTGTGCGTTTGTCATGCGTGGCTCTAATCGATGGACTCTGCTTCTTTTTTCTGACAGAGCTGTCGTCTTGAAGTGCAGCTTTGGTGATGCTCCAGAATCCTGGGTATTTACACTCTGATTGCTTTTCTTTTTCCCGTGGCTCTAATCGATGGATTCTGCTTATTTTCTGACAGAGCTGTCGTCTTGAAGTGCAGCTTTGGTGATGCTCCAGAATCCTGGGTATTTACACTCTGATTGCTTCCCCCCCCCCCCCCCCCCCCCCCCCCCCCCCCCCCCCCCCCCCCCGTGGCAGATTTGGTTCTCATGACACCAAGACCGATTGGTTGTACCAGATATCTGTTCATTCCAGTTCTAGGCAGAATGTTTGGGATATAAGGTAGCTATGGATTACTGGGGGTGTTCATATTCTCAAGCACGCCTCCGTATTCCTGTTCTGGGCTGGCTTTCGTAATGTGGGATCGGAAACGCAATGTCTGGTATACTGATTTGTAGGCTGACAGGAAATTGTACCAGTTTCTTTCAAGTTGGGAGATGTACTCCATTTTTGATGTAGGTCTCGTTAGATTCTTGCAGAACGTTGTACGTTTTTTTGTTTGTTTGTTTGTTTTTTGTTTTTGGGTTTTTTTTTGCGTGGAGGAACGTTTATGATGTTGCACGAGGGGGGGGGGGGGGATACATGAGCTGTTGATATTGTGATCTGAAAAATGGAAACTACACTTCAGCTCGTAGCTTATCATATAGATGAGTAACTGTATCTGGTTTCAGCGCTTAGCCTTACCTGATCGTCTAAAGCTGTGTAGGGCTTTGTTTGCTTGCTTTGCTACATGTCCTTGGCGCATCTATGAATTCGCCGCCGGATTATGGAAAATGACCCAGAGATGGTGTGTATTGGTGTAGGATTTCTTACCCGTACGTAAGTGCAAGTGATATGTTAGGGCCTGTTTTAGTTAAAATGGCAACGTTCTTTTACTCTATTGATTCTAAGTCCTCAAGTGTCGCAGTACTCATAAAATTTATTTAGCTTATTTTATATCCCAGTTTGGATATGAAGTGGATTACCATGTAATCTACATATAACAGACATGGAATTGTGGTGTTCTTTGTTTCTAAAACAACGTAGGTCGTTGTCCAACACAGCACGTTGGAAGGTCATTAATGAATGCGTGTTGGTATTAACAGTTTTGCTTCTTTTTTTTTCTTTTCATTTTCAAATAGTGTAAATCAAAATTTAGGAGAAAAAAAAGTACACGAAAAAGAATTAAATAAGCGAAGAAACAAACATACAAATACGAAATTTCTGTGATGAAGAATCTGTTCAATCCACGTATCAATAAGTACATAAAAACTATTTCAAACACACATTTATCCATGCGGTAAGGCAAATACCAGACAGCTGACACAGGAGATGAACAATAATGACAGAGACTCAGAATTACATTACATGATTATGACATGGTGTCCCAGCATATTGGTTAGGGAAACGGAAAAAAAATTATTTGGCTCCATCCCCGTATCAGTTAAATACACCGGCTGCTGAGAAAGGGGAGGGTGAGCGGTGGGAAGGGTAGGGAGAAGGGGAGAGGGAGGGTGGCCGGTAGGAAAGGGGTGCAGGTGTTCATGGGTGGGGTACACATAGCATGCACCCTGCGCGAGAAATGGAAAGAATGAAGGAAGTAAGGAAACTGAGTGAAGGATGTTGAACGATATTGACTGGATGACACGGGAAACGACTGAATGAAGCGCCAGCTGGCAGCTCTCCAGTCGGCACTACCCAGGTAGGCAGCCCGCTGCGTAAACGAGTGTGGATTGTACAGCGCTTAGAGCTTAGTATCTATCCGAGGATAGGCGCTACATAAGAATTCATTATAATAATAATTATAATGATAATAATAAAAAGCTAGGTCGTTTGCACTGAGATACTCTGCATCTTCACAGGAACTCGGAGACTTTCACAAAGTAACGGCACCCAGCCAGACCCCCCATAATCATTTACACATCGGTTCCGTGCAAACCATCACTGACATCACCTGTATGCAAATATCAGGGTTCACCATACTGATATTTCTTTGGCACCCCTTGTGGAAAATGGGGAGAAAAGAAAGGAAAGGGGTAAGGGAGGGAGGGAGGGGGAGAGGGAGGGAGGGAGGAGGATGGGTTGGAGAACGTTGGGGGGGGGGGGGGGGGGGGCTAAGGGACACCTTACGGCGCCTGAGACTGCCGAGGTAATAATGTGGATAATGACCAGACTGACACATGTGTAACTCTCACTGTACACCGGGATCAAGGCGGTTGTTTGCTTCCTGATTGGATTCGTTATCGTTCGGGGTCTGTTGGGAGAGTCCTGGCCGCCGTGGTGGAAACGGCGCACGATGAAGTTACTAGCGGCCAGTGTTCATCAAGATCGAACCTGTGCCGGATGGGAAGGAAAGAACGACCGCTGTGTGTGTGTGTGTGTGTGTGTGTGTGTGTGTGTGTGTGTGTGTGTGTGTGTGTGTGTGTGTGTGTGTGTGTATGCATGCGCGCATGTGTGTGTGTGTGTGTTGTGTGTGTGATGTGTGGAGTGTTGCATGCGTGCGCGATGGTCCTATTTTGAGTGTGTGTGTGCGTTCGTATGCTGGTGCTGCGAGTGTGTGCTGAGTGTTGTGTGTGTGTGTGGTGTGTGTGTGTGTGTGGTGTGTGTGTGTGTGTGTGTGTGTGTGTGTGTGTGTGTGTGTGTGTTGTGTGTATGTGTGTGTGGGGTGCATCCCCAGATATACTGGCATATGGTCCTAGCTGCTTATTCAGCTCAATATCCGACATCTCTTATCGTTTGCCCTCTTTGTTTTACACACACACACACACACACACACACACACACACACACACACACACACACACACACACACACACACACACACATACACACACACACACACGCGCGCTTAAAATTCTTACCAATCGCCATGTGTATCACACACTCTGGTTGCTGGGGAAATGGAAGGACAAGTAAGGAAAGGGGGCAGTGGAGGGAAGAGGGAGGTGGAAGACGAAAACGTTGGAGGAGGGGAGGGGGAGGGGGAGGGGTAAAGGTAGACAAGAGAAAGGTGAAGTCCTTGGCACTGAAAATGAAGGTTGTCTCCATCCTCAAAGACCATCACAAGTCTGACTCCTGCGATACATCACATGATGACATAAGACACGACCAAATCAGTCATCACTGTATCGATCATTTCCTCGGCACACCAACGGAAAAGAGAAAAGTAAGGAGGAGGGGGGAGGGAAGGGGAGGGGAGGGGGGGTGCGGACAGGAAGGGAAAGGGTGTGAGGAGGAAGGGGAAGAAGGGGTTGGGGAGGGGGAGGGAGGTCGATGTTAAGGGACGATTTACAGAACCCGAGAATGCAGAACAAAAATGACCTGGATGATGACCAGACTGACAGCCGTATCTCTCGCTGAACAGCTGGATCAAGTCAGTGATTTCTTTCGTGATTTGGAGTCGTTGTCAGTCATGCCGGTTGCAGGAGTGATGTTTGTGGGTGAATGAAGCACGTGATGTTACCAGAAGGACTTGCAGCAAGTGTCCATAATAGCGGAATCCGTGCCATGAGAGAACGTTAAGAACAATGTTGAATTTTATGCTGAAATAAACTTGAGATTGTACTATTCCGTAGTCTAGGGTATGAATATGAAATAAAATTGAGATTGTACTTTTTGGTAGTCTAGGGCATAAATATGAAATAAACTTGGGATTGTACTTTTTGGTAGTCTAGGGTATAAATATGACATAAACTTGGGATTGTACTATTTGGTAGTCTAGGGTATAAATATGAATGGCTGAAGCTAACTTCTAGAGACGATTTCCCCGAGCGTCTTCATTAGCTGCCAACTGGCGTTGCTATCCAAAACACAGACATAGTCAGAACGAGGCGATGTCTTAGAGTAATATCTTTGTATGGTCTGCATTGTAGTCAGTACAGCACGGTAACTAGATCTACATATACTACAGAGACAGGCCGGTAGGCAAATAACTGTGGGACACAATGCATGGACGAAACCTTCGTTGCTTACATGTAGTGTGGTGGGATGCAGTGTGTGTGTGTGTGTGTGTGTGTGTGTGTGTGTGTGTGTGTGTGTGTGTGTGTGTGTGTGTGTGTGTGTAGTGTGTGTGTGTGTGTGTGTGTGTGTGTGTGTGTGTGGTGTGTGTGTGTGTGTGTGGTGTGTGTGTGTGTGTGTGTGTGTGTGTGTGTGTGTGTGTGTGTGTGTGTGTGTGTGTCTGTGTGTGTTGTGTGTGTGTATGTGTGTGTGTAGTGTGTGTGTGTGTGTGGTGTGTGTGTGTGTGTGTGTGTGTGTGTGTGTGTCCGTGTGTGTGTCCGTGTGTGCGTGTGCACGTGCGCGCTTCGGTGTCCATGTCTTTATTCTACAAAACTACAGCATACAGCAAGAACATGGATTCTGTCCCCAACGTAGTAGAAATGTGTATGGGAAAGATCCGGAACTACCAGTCCGGTCAGACCGGTCTCCCAACAGACAGTGCCAACAAGAGAATGCAACAGACCGACCTGTCCACAGATGACAACAGACAGAATGCAACAGACGACATGTCCGAAGAATGCAACAGACCGACCTGTCCACACAATGCAACAGACCGACCTGTCCACAGAAGGCAACAGACAGAATGCAACAGACGACATGTCCACACAATGCAACAGACCGACCTGTCCACACAATGCAACAGACCGACCTGTCCACAGAATGCAACAGACAGAATGCAACAGACCGACCTGTCCACAGAATGCAACAGAGCGACCTGTCCACACAATGCAACAGACCGACCTGTCCACACAATGCAACAGACAGAATGCAACAGACCGACCTGTCCACACAATGCAACAGACAGAATGCAACAGACCGACCTGTCCGCAGAATGCAACAGACCGACCTGACCACAGAATACAGCAGACCGACCTGTCCACACAATGCAACAGACCGACCTGTCCACACAATGCAACAGACCGACCTGTCCACACAATGCAACAGACAGAATGCAACAGACCGACTGTCCGCAGAATGCAACAGACCGACCTGACCACAGAATACAGCAGACCGACCTGTCCACAAATGCAACAGACAGAATGCAACAGAGCGACCTGTCCACACAATGCAACAGACCGACCTGACCACAGAATGCAACAGACCGACCTGTCCACACAATGCAACAGACAGAATGCAACAGAGCGACCTGTCCACACAATGCAACAGACCGACCTGTCCACACAATGCAACAGACCGACCTGTCCACACAATGCAACAGACCGACCTGTCCACAGAATGAAACAGACCGACCTGTCCACAGAATGCAACAGACCGACCTGTCCACACAATGCAACAGACCGACCTGTCCACACAATGCAACAGACCGACCTGTCCACACAATGCAACAGACGACCTGTCCACACAATGCAACAGAGCGACCTGTCCACAGAACACTGAGTCCACAGGGGAAAGTCGCATACGGGAGGAGATGAAACTGGAAAAGAGGGGAGGTGGGGGTTAGGGGGTTGGGGGTGGGTGGGAGGGGCTGAGAGAACTGCGACGAGGGAAAGGAGAGAGAGAGAGAGAGAGAGGAGAGAGAGAGAGAGAGAGAGAGAGGATGATACACAAAGAGAGAGAGAGGGGGGACAGACACAGACAGACAGACGGGCAGACAAAGAGACAGAGAGAGAGGAGACAGAGAGAGAGAGAGAGAGAGAGAGAGAGAGAGAGAGAGAGAGATGTTATACAAAGAGAGAGAGAGGGGGGACAGACACAGACAGACAGACGGGCAGACAAAGAGACAGAGAGAGAGGAGACAGAGAGAGAGAGAGAGAGAGAGAGAGAGAGAGAGAGACAGAGGGAAAGAGAGAGGCAGAGACAGACAGAGAGAGAGCGACAGAGGCAGAGAGAGACAGGTAGACGGACAAACAGAGACAGACAGACAGACAGACAGACAGACAGGGTGGTGGTAAAGAGGAGGTCAATGGTAGCACCTCCAGTAAATGGAGACTGGATTGACTTGAGAGCCATCCATCTGACTGTCAGAGATTGGTGTCTGGCACGGGCACACACACACACACACACACACACACACACACACACACACACACACACAACACACACACACGTATACACGCACACACACACACACACACACACACACATACACACACACATACACAACACACACACACGCACACACACAGACACACACACACACACACACACACACACACAACATACACACACACACACACGTGCGCGCGCGCGCCTTCGTTGGAACATACATGAACGTGCATACATTCACTCACTTAGAAGCATACGCTCACAAAATGTACACATTTCCACACGTACAAATGCATGTGTACATGCAAAAAAACACGCAAGCCTACGCACAGAGAGAGAGAGAGAGAGAGAGAGAGAGAGAGAGGACGAGAGGAGAGAGAGAGCGACGCACCACACACACACACACACACACACACACACACGCACGCACGCACGCACGCACGCACGCACGCACACACACACACACACACACACACACACACACACACACACACACACACACACAGAGAGAGAGCAATATCTGGACGCCTATGCACGTGCACAAATGAAGTCAATCCGATTCTTCTCGTAGCCTACATTGTCCTTTAAAAGAGAGCACCCGACGTGGGGTTGGGAAGAAGACAATTAATAGGATGGCGGGGTGGGGGGTGGGGGGTGGGGGGAAGGTTAGGCATACCAATTCTCCGTTTTCCATTTCGCGACCTTCCAGGAATACCGCATTTCTCCAGTGCGGAAATAAATTCGCTTTTTATTGTCAGTTCGCTTTATCCGTTAGAGCCACTGCGTTATTAATGATTTACCTAAACTTCGTAGACTTCGTGAATCACTCAACGCTCTTTTTGCAAAGTTCGTTGGTTTTTGTCGGCTCTGTGAGTGTTTTTCTTGTCCGGTCTGCTTTCTTCTTTCTCTTTGTCGAAGCGTACCGCTCTCGTAGTCCAGTGTTCCGTTTTCCTAGGATGGAAGGAATGGAAAGTAAAACCAGATGCAAAGCATATAAACGTACTCCCAGTTTCCAAATATGTCAAGAATAACGGTTTTTAACGGTCAGATTTTGAAACACAATATGGAAGTGCCATTCGAGTGTGACAACCTTTCTCTATACCAAATTTTATTCAAACCCACAAATATATAAGAAATAACGGCCAAATAACGGTTTTAACGATTATATAACCGTATGTACACTTTTGAAACTGGTATTTTAGTCCTCACTGGGCTAAAGCCTATGCACCTACCAAATTTCATCCAGATCGGACAATACGTCAAGAATAACGGTTTCTAACGGTCAGATTTTGAAACACTACATGGAAGTGCCTGTCATGCTTCCCGGAGTCGTGCCACACACGCACGCACCACCGCCAAAGCAAACTCCGCAAACGCGCGCAATCACTCCTTTCACCCAAGGTGCGTCTAATAAATACACAACACCGAAAAGCTGGTTTTTTCCTTCCCCTCCTCCTACGGGAGAACAAATATAATTAATACATACAATTCTCAAATTAACTTATCCAATCCACACCTCCTCTCCAATGGGGAAGGCAACACAAAATAAAACACAAAGACACCCCCTCTCCACCAAGGAGGTAACACCTGGTACTGTTTCCCCTTCAACTGAAACATTCATCAAACATGGGGGTTATGTCACTATCCATCATCACCGTAGTTATACTATATACCATTATCTTGTAACCTCAGCACAGAAGATCAATCCAATCACGATTCACAACAGTTGAGGTTATATAATAGAGTCATAACATCATGGGGGAATGCGCCAGAGTCATTCTTCATCCACATGGGGAAATGCGCCAGAGTCATTCTTCATCCACATGGGGAAATGCGCCTGAGTCATTCTTCATCAACACAGGAGAATGCGCCAAAGGCATTCTTCATCCAGTTTCTTCAGTCCCGAATAATATCACCCAAAACAGTCCTCTCTGGCCCAAAGGGGCGCTGCCTGGCTGGAATCCTTTTGTGTACTTTTCCATCTGGAATCCTGTGTACTTTTTCCATCTGCGATTTTTCATGTAAGCCCCAAATTTCAGCTGCATATGTAAGAAGAGGTTTTATCTGTGTATCAAACATTTTCCAAAATATACCACAGTCTGTACAATTCAGTTTTCTAAGGGATTTCAGAATTTCAATAGCAGTTGAATTAGTTTTACTACTGTATGCTGATGATGTTTTTCTTCTGTCCGGGACAGTTGTAGGTTTGCAAAACCAACTAAATGTATTGAAAGAAGAAGCAGACCGCTTAGGTTTATCAGTTAACTTGGATAAGACGAATATAGTGGTCTTTAGAATGGGTGGCCACCTATCAGTGTATGAAAAATAGTTATGGAAATGCAGATGTTCAAGAGAGAGAGAGAGAGAGAGAGAGAGAGAGAGAGGAAGGGAGAGAATGCGCGCGCGGGCAAACATAGCATTGTTAACTTTGGACCGAGTTAAATGGTGTGTGTGTGTGTGTGTGTGTGTGTGTGTGTGTGTGTGTGTGTGTGTGTGTGTGTGTGTGTTGGCGCGCGCGCGTTTGTGTGGCGTGTGTGTGTGTGTGTGTGTGTGTGTGTGTGTGTGTGTGTGTGTGTGTGTGTGTGTGTGTGTGTGTGCCCTCTCCCTCTGTGTGTGAGTGTGTGTATGTGTGTGTGTGTGTGTGTGTGTGTGTGTGTGTGTGTGTGTGTGTGTGTGTGTGTGTGTGCGTATGTGCGTGTGTGTGAGAGAGAGAGAGAGGAGAGAGAGAGAGAGAGAGAGAAAAGAGAGACAGACAGACAGACAGACAGACAGAGAACGCGTGTCCAAGTGGAACATCAGCGGTATAGGGTATAGTTTTTTTTTTTTTTTTTTCATTTCGTATTGGGAAATGGCGTATTGGTAAACGGTCCTATGGGAAGTGTCAAAACCTGACAAGTTGAATTGCAGGATATATTCAAGAGAGGGATGGGGAAGGAGGCGGTGGGAGTGGGGGGGGGGGGGGGGGGAGTGGGGATGCGGTTGGGGTCGGGGAGAAAAGAGGCGAAGAAATGATTGGAACCACAGCGGTCTGTTGTTACCTGGTCCGTCTGGTTTCTCTGCACATTTCTGTTCCAGGAAGCCTTGTGTGTGTCTGGTGCCGCAGGTCATCGATCAATTCATCCCACACCGCTCCTCCTGAAACACCCTCCCGCCACCCCTCGTAACCCCTCGTTACCAATGCCTCCCTCCCCAGATTTGTCTTCCCCTATATGTCTCAGTCCCTGTCTGTCTGTTACTCTCTCTCTCTCTCTCTCTCTCTCTCTCTCTCTCTCTCTCTCTCTCTCGTCCGTCCGTCCGTCCGTCCGTCCGTCCGTCGTCGTGTCTGTCTGTCTGTCTGTCTGTCTGTCTGTCTGTCTGTCTCTCTCTCTTCTCTCTCTCTCTCTCTCTCTCTCTCTCTCTCTCAATCCACTTCTCTTTCTCTGAGTTTCTCACTGTCTGTCTCTATCTCTCAATCCTTGCGTCTGTCTGCCTGATTGTCTTTCTATCTGTCTGTCTGACTGACTGACTCTCTCTGTCCCTCTCTCCCTCCCTCCCCCTCCATCCTCTCTCTCTCTCTACACCACATCACACACACACGACCACGCACCACACACCACACACACACACACACACACACACACAACCATCCAGGATCTGTTTACACCAGAATGATTTTGTTTGTCCTACTTGACCGCCAAACGAATGGTACAATGGAAATTGTAATACAAAAGCAACTCGTTTCGACCTCCAGAACTTCCACAAACAAGACAAACACATATGACAAAAAAAAAAAAAACCAAAGGTTTGAATTAGCCGAAAAGAAGGGTATGTTTCCAACTGGTGAACAGGAAGAGTACTGAGAGTTAAGTTCTCTTCGGTTTGAAGTTAGAGAGCAGAATATTTATGAAACACATTAGGGAGCGTTTCAGACATTCGTCACTAAACAGGGAGGAACAGATTATAACGTGTGGGAATAAGAATAAAGAGAATAAAATCATTATGTCAAAAAAGAAAATTTTAAAGAAAGTAAACAACAACAAGAATTACTACTAGTTGTAATAGTTACACAAGAATAATAATAGTAATAATAATAATGTCATTTTTCTTCTTCTTCTTCTTCTTCTTCTTCTTCTTAAAGAGTTAAGACAGCGTTACAAACGACCTTACTTCATTCATGTTATCATCGGTCGATTCGGATCTGCGTGTCCCGAGTTTCGCTTTGCACGTGTTAAGTTTAATGTGACGTTTGTTTACCAAATGACGCATGCACCGATTGCTTAATTAATGATTCCGGATATCGTCTTTAAAGCTACCACAATAAGGCGGAAAGTCACCAGAAGCTTCCAGAAATTGTTTCTTGAATGTTCCAAGCACTTTTAGTGGCTATACCGAGTGATGGTTCTCGATCCCACAGAAAGTGCCATGCATTTTGATTAGCTGTGGCAATGGCATCATTTTTTTTTAACATAGTAAATACTCCATGGTCACTGGCTGGCTAAAACACACCACCTTTCTTGAACTTTCGATTTGATGCTCTCCAAATAAGTGAGAGAATGGTGAAAGAGATAATGTTATGGAGAGAAAACTGGGAGTGAAAGAGTTTATAAAGAATACGTGTCTGTTCCGGGAATGTTGCCATGGTCATTGGGTGTCGATTTGTGACTCTTCTACTGCAATGAAAGGCTTTGAACTTGTCACCAGAGTCGACGTCTTCTCTGCTTGGATCGGTTCAAAGAGAGTCTTGTTAACAACCTACCTTCACTCAACGATCCACGCACCCTGAAGTATCAATCAACAACGCGAGTTTGATTCATCTAAGTCTTACCAGAGAGAGAGAGAGAGAGAGAGAGAGAGAGAGAGGGAGAGGAGAGAGAGAGAGACTTTCTTGGTTTTACCTGTTACTTATATTCATGCCATTCTTTTTTCTTTGTCATTATATGTTCTGTCTTTTCTTTCCCGCTGCATTACTTCCTTCCTTCCTTTCTTTTTTCCCAGTACTATTTTCTTTCTTCTTTTCAT
>CM065726.1:57229865-57232365 GCA_033310375.1 Conus canariensis
CAGGTCTAAGGTTTTATGTTTGATAAAGGTTTTATAGATAAACCAAAACTTTGCAATATGCTTAATGAGTGTTGGTGGCTTTTACTGTCTGTCTGTCTGTCTGTCTGTCTCTATCCATTCATCCATCTATCTGTCCATCTAAAAACCTACCTATCTATTTATTATCAATCTGTCAATCTGTCTGTCTTGCCTGTCCATCTGTTTTGAGAGAGAGAGAGAGAGAGAGAGAGAAGAGACAGAGAGAGAGAGAGACAGAGACAGACAGACAGACAGACAGACAGACAGACAGAGTGAGAGAGACAGAGAGGATTCAGAACGTACAACACGTTCTTTAGTAATCATGCAGATTTTCGGCATAGTGTACTTTTCCAGTCTGTCACAGCTTAGCCAATTTATCCACAGGAAAAGTAAAAAAAACAAAGAAGGTAATAAGTATATGGAAACATGCCATACATTCATAGAACTACATGCATACAGCAGACAATTAGTAACAATTTCGTCATTCAGCAAGAAACACAGACAAAAAAGAAATGGGAAAGGGTGGGAGATGTGATGTCGAGATGAAGGGCGGGAAAGAGAGAGAGAAAGACAGAGAGAGAGAGAGAGAGAGACAAGACAAGACAAGACAAATTCTTTATTATCGAGGGTAATAGATAAGCAAGTTCATGCTTTTTTACATCCAGCCCTCGCCCAAGAGGGGAACAAAAACAAAACAAAAAATTTGCGAAATGAAAAATAAACAAACGGAAAAAAAAAACACAAAAAAAAAACAAAAAGAAACCCAACCAACAAACAAAAGATTGAACACACAAAAAAGTCTGAAAATACACAAAATGGAAATAACATCAAAGAAACGTAACACACTTCCACTTTAACAATCCCCACCCAGAAAACGCCCTCCCCAAACACCCACCCAAACACTTATACACTTTCGCAAACAAACAACACACAAACATACATAGTAAGCAGCGGGGTGAAGAGAGAAATGGGGGGGGGGGGGGGGGAGTGTGGAGAGAAGCGGAGAGAGAAGCGGAGAGAGAGAGCGGAAGCGGGGGTATGGGGTGTGGGCGGGATAGGGAGGGGAGGGGGGAGAGAGAAAGAAGAGAGAGAGAGAGAGAGAGAGACACAGACAGACAGACAGACAGACAGACAGACAGACCGACAGACAGACAGACAGACAGGCAGACCGACAGACGGACAGACGGACCGACAGACAGACGGACGACAGACAGGCAGAGAGAGAGAGAGAGAGAGAGAGAAGAGAGAGAGAGAGAGACAGACAGACAGACAGACAGAGATACGGAGAAAGAGAGAGCAGAGAGACAGGCAGCTAGACACAGAGAGAAACAGAGAGAAAGAGAAGAGACAGCCAGCCAGCCAGCCAGCCAGCCAGACAGACAGGCAAGCAGACGGACGGACAGACAGGCAGGCAGGCAGACGGACGGACAGACGTACAGACGGGCAGAGTCAGACAGACAAACACACTGCCAGTGCAAAGGCTGAACAGTGGAACAGGATGGAGTGAAGGACACCTTTCTAGTGGAGTCAGCCCCCCCAAAAAAAAACTGACGTCACCTAGCCACCCGGGGTGGCCATCCCCACGGACATCACAAAGGACAACAGGGTACCTTACCCGTCAGAACCTCCTCTCTCTCCCTCTCTCTCCCTCTCTCTCTCTCTCTCTGTCTCCTGACTGTGTACGTCACAACACAGTGATTGAACTCACCTGAAACATATGAACCGAGACAACAAGGTGTAGTCAAGAAAAGTAGGAGTGAACATGGATGGCCGTGATGACGCATAAGAATGTTGATGACCATCATTGATATGTTGATGATGATGATGATGATGATGATGATGATGATGAGGTGGTGGAGGAGGAGGAGGAGGAGGAAGAGGAGGAGGAGGAGGAGCAGAAGCAGCAGGAGGATTAGGAGGAGGAAGAAGAGGAAAAGGATCTATATGCATACATACATAGATACATACATATATGTATATATAAATATATTCGTACATATATAATATACATTTTTTTCAATCTATTTTTTTCAATCTAAGACATAAGAGCAAGCTTTGTTTATCATTCAATATATGTATATATATATATAATTATAAACAAAGCTTGCTCTTATGTCTGTACCCCCTGACGAAGGCAAATAAAGCCGAAAATTTGGGATATTTTAATCTTGTTTGTTTGGATTTTTATCTACTTTGACTGTTTATATATATATATATATATATATATATATATATATATATATATATGTATATATATATATGTATATATATATTTGTTAAAAATTTTTTTTTTTTTTAATGAAGTATTAAAATACTTCATTTTTAAAAAATATTTAAAAAAAAATATAAAAAAAAAATATTTTTAACAGATGTTGCTCCCCAAGGGGTTGAGCATTTTCAGATTTTTTAAGGACATTTTTATATTGTTCATGATATATATATATATATATATATATATATATATATATATATATATTATATA
>CM065726.1:57247365-57249865 GCA_033310375.1 Conus canariensis
AGTACATTATTTCAATGTCATCATGTTTTCTCATAACTTTTGCTGTAATGATGACTTAAAAATGTGTCATGAACTGTATATTTGTCGTTGAATGTTTTCTTTTTATTTCCCTGATGATTGTGATGTGACGAATTGTGTGCATATTCTTGTCCCTAAGTATAATGGGTAAGCGTACTTTAATAAGTGGCCACGCGCGAGTGTGTATATTTGTTAAGGGATGGGGGTTGGTGAGGGATTAGGTCCGTAATCGATGCTAGAATGAGCATGAATTGAATGGAGCACCCACAGACTTGCCGGACCAAGATGACTGTTCTTGGCTTTGTCATTGTAATTCGTACGATTGCTCCTGCTGATACGACAGTTGTCAGTTGTTGTTTTTTGTTTGTTTTGTTTTTGTTTGTTTGTTTGTTTGTTTTTTGACTGCTTTCGGGATTTCTCTCTCTCTCTCTCTCTCTCTCTCTCTCCTCTCTCTCTCTCTCTCTCTCTCTGTGTGTGTGTGTGTGTGTGTGTGTGTGTGTGTGTGTGTGTGTGTGTGTGTGTGTGTGTGTGTGTTTCTGTTGCTTACTTAACTGTAGACAGCTATTAGCCTTCATTGATCTTTTAATTTAAATAACTTCGCACATAATATACGTTCCATTTTCTTTTGTATTTTTGATTACGTGTCTGTTGATTTTTTGACTCATTGTTGACTTGTTACTAAATTGTTTGGTATTACAAAATCCCTTGTTGGTATTTGGTATTACTTTTTTCTTGCAATTTATATTCCTGCTTTGCTATTGCGTCAAGATGTTGCGAACGAAAGAAGTCTGGCCATCTGCAGATGGCCTTAAGGTTGGATTTCTGAATATTAACAGTTTGATTAATAAGTTATGCGACGTGTCTCGTGTTTTGTATAATCATGGTAATTGTTTCCATTTATTTGGTTTTGCGGAAACAAGATTAACACACCATATTTCTGACACAGAATTAATTTTACCTGGTTATAACTTTGTTCGAAATGACCCTTCCAGACCAAGAGAAACAGGTTTACTTGTTTATGTTCACGAATCTATTAAATTTAATCGAGCCGCTTCGCTCGAAAAATATCATATAGAATCACTATGGATAGAGTTACAGTTTAAAACTTCCAAACCGATTCTCTTAGGCTTTATTTACAGAAACCCAGCAGAACATGCTGACTGGATAGATAACTTTACTCTAATGATGGAGGAGGCGTCCTTACTCTCAAACGAAATTATTCTACTGGGTGATTTTAACATTGATCTTTTGAAAGCGAACAAATCCTGGATTCAAACCTACACTTCTTTTAATCTGACTCAGTTAATCGATAAGCCAACACGAATCACTGCTACTTCCCAAACTCTCATTGACCATGTTTACACATCTTCTGTACGTACCATAATAGAAATATGTTCACCAGTTTTTGGATGCAGCGATCACTCCCCTGTCTGTTTTACTTGGTCTAAACGAGGCGTTAAAATCCCCCTAAATCATCACAAGTATATTACGTACAGGAACTTTTCAGGCTTTGATAAAGACTTGTTCCTTACCGATCTGATGAATTCCTCACTTTCCTCTGTGTATCAGTTCACAAATCCCGATGAAGCCTTAGAAGTTTGGTATCACACTTTTCTCAATGTTTACAATAAGCACGCTCCATTAAAAACAATTCGTGTCAAAAGTACCCCTAAAAAGCCTTGGATAACAAGTGATATAGAAAAATCCATGGATTTAAGAGACTCACTTCTAGCATCAGGTAATCGTATAGAATTTATGAAACAAAGAAATCTTGTTAACTATTTAAAACGCTCAGCCAAAAAGAAATATTTTAAAGATCTTATTTACTCTAAAACAGACAACCGATCAGTTTGGAAGGCTATCAATCAGCTTAGCAATAAAAATTCTAACGCTCGTGCTACAACACCGAAAGATGTATCAGTTGAAATGTTGAATACACACTTCTGCAATGTTGCCAATTTCACCATAAAAAGAAACAGATCCTCACAAAACGATTTAGATGTTCTGATGAAGTTTTGTCAATCCAAAAATATCACAACATGTCTAGATATTCCGTTGTTATGTGTACACGAAGTATGTAATGCTCTTACTCACTTAAAGCAAAGTAGTACTACTGGCCTTGATGGCATTGACGGAAAGATTCTCAAACTGTCAGCCCCTGTAATTGCTGAAACACTTACTTATATATACAATCTCTGCATTTCTAAAAATCAGTTCCCCAAGGCTTTTAAAATTGCTAGAGTAATGCCGATCTATAAAACAGGTGATCACACCGATCCGTCTAACTACAGGCCCATTTCTATTTTGTCTGTACTGTCTAAACCATTGGAAAACCATCTAAATAAACATATTCTCGATCACTTCAATTCTTTCAATTTATTTCATCAAGACCAATCCGGTTTTAGGGCTAATCACTCGTGCCAAACAGCACTGACAAACCTAGTTGATCAATGGCTTACTAATATAAATAACGACAAAATTA
>CM065726.1:57262365-57264865 GCA_033310375.1 Conus canariensis
TCCTGTCCCATACATAGCCACTCCCACTGTCTTTCTGTCGAAGCTTCATCTTCCCAAGCGGCCACCCACCAGCCGAGACACTGCGCTGTTGCTTTTTCTTTCTGTTTTTTTTTTTTTTCGTCTCATCTTCTCACCCGAATGACCCCCAACCTGCTGTTTTCAGCCGTCCCTCTACACAGTGTCCACACCCAGGAACACCTTGCCACAATCAGCCGTCCCTCTACACAGTGTCCACACCCAGGAACACCTTGCCACAATCAGCCGTCCCTCTACACAGTGTCCACACCCAGGAACACCTTGCCACAATCAGCCGTCCCTCTACACAGTGTCCACACCCAGGAACACCTTGCCACAATCAGCCGTCCCTCTACACAGTGTCCACACCCAGGAACACCTTGCCACAATCAGCCGTCCCTCTACACAGTGTCCACACCCAGGAACACCTTGCCACAATCAGCCGTCCCTCTACACAGTGTCCACACCCAGGAACACCTTGCCACAATCAGCCGTCCCTCTACACAGTGTCCACACCCAGGAACACCTTGCCACAATCAGCCGTCCCTCTACACAGTGTCCACACCCAGGAACACCTTGCCACAATCAGCCGTCCCTCTACACAGTGTCCACACCCAGGAACACCTTGCCACAATCAGCCGTCCCTCTACACAGTGTCCACACCCAGGAACACCTTGCCACAATCAGCCATCCCTCTACACAGTGTCCACACCCAGGAACACCTTGCCACAATCAGCCATCCCTCTACACAGTGTCCACACCCAGGAACACCTTGCCACAATCAGCCGTCCCTCTACACAGTGTCCACACCCAGGAACACCTTGCCACAATCAGCCGTCCCTCTACACAGTGTCCACACCCAGGAACACCTTGCCACAATCAGCCGTCCCTCTACACAGTGTCCACACCCAGGAACACCTTGCCACAATCAGCCATCCCTCTACACAGTGTCCACACCCAGAAACACCTTGCCACAATCAGCCGTCCCTCTACACAGTGTCCACACCCAGGAACACCTTGCCACAATCAGCCGTCCCTCTACACAGTGTCCACACCCAGGAACACCTTGCCACAATCAGCCGTCCCTCTACACAGTGTCCACACCCAGGAACACCTTGCCACAATCAGCCGTCCCTCTACACAGTGTCCACACCCAGGAACACCTTGCCACAATCAGCCATCCCTCTACACAGTGTCCACACCCAGGAACACCTTGCCACAATCAGCCATCCCTCTACACAGTGTCCACACCCAGGAACACCTTGCCACAATCAGCCGTCCCTCTACACAGTGTCCACACCCAGGAACACCTTGCCACAATCAGCCGTCCCTCTACACAGTGTCCACACCCAGGAACACCTTGCCACAATCAGCCGTCCCTCTACACAGTGTCCACACCCAGGAACACCTTGCCACAATCAGCCATCCCTCTACACAGTGTCCACACCCAGGAACACCTTGCCACAATCAGCCATCCCTCTACACAGTGTCCACGCCCAGGAACACCTTGCCACAATCAGCCATCCCTCTACACAGTGTCCACACCCAGGAACACCTTGCCACAATCAGCCATCCCTCTACACAGTGTCCACACCCAGGAACACCTTGCCACAATCAGCCATCTCTCTACACAGTGTCCACACCCAGGAACACCTTGCCACAATCAGCCATCCCTCTACACAGTGTCCACACCCAGGAACACCTTGCCACAATCAGCCGTCCCTCTACACAGTGTCCACACCCAGGAACACCTTGCCACAATCAGCCATCCCTGTACACAGTGTCCACACCCAGGAACACCTTGCACCAATCAGCCGTCCCTCTACACAGTGTCCACACCCAGGAACACCTTGCCACAATCAGCCATCCCTCTACACAGTGTCCACACCCAGGAACACCTTGCCACAATCAGCCATCCCTCTACACAGTGTCCACACCCAGGAACACCTTGCCACAATCAGCCATCCCTCTACACAGTGTCCACACCCAGGAACACCTTGCCACAATCAGCCATCCCTCTACACAGTGTCCACACCCAGGAACACCTTGCCACAATCAGCCATCCCTCTACACAGTGTCCACACCCAGGAACACATTGCCACAATCAGCCGTCCCTCTACACAGTGTCCACACCCAGGAACACCTTGCCACAATCAGCCATCCCTCTACACAGTGTCCACACCCAGGAACACCTTGCACCAATCAGCCGTCCCTCTACACAGTGTCCACACCCAGGAACACCTTGCCACAATCAGCCATCCCTCTACACAGTGTCCACACCCAGGAACACCTTGCCACAATCAGCCATCCCTCTACACAGCGTCCACACCCAGGAACACCTTGCCACAATCTCAACACCGACAAGCCCGGGCAGCAATCATTATCAGGTCGCCAGTAGGCAACCCACAGAAAGGAGGCTCTGCGCTGCTGCTGAGATACTTCGGTTGGTATTCTCCTTCTCCCAGACTGGCTTCATCACCATTTC
>CM065726.1:57292365-57299865 GCA_033310375.1 Conus canariensis
GTGTGTGTGTGTGTGTGTGTGTGTGTGTGTGTGTGTGTGTGTGTGTGTGTGTGTGTGTGTGAGTGTGTGTGTGGGTGTGTCTGTGTGTGTGTCTGTTGCGTTGTGTGGTGTGGTGTGGTCTGGTTTGGTGTGGTGTGGTGTGGTGTGGTGAGGTGTGTTGTTGTGTTGTTCTGAATGTCTATGGGTAAGTAAATGCGCACACAACGGCACATACGTTCTGCCTATTCCTCCTACGATCTCCATCCCAACAATGTCCCACCCTTGCCACCCTTTAACGCATATACCCCCCCCCTCTCTCTCTCTCTCTCTCTCTCAGTTACACACACACACACACACACACACACACACACACACACACACACACACACACGCGCACACACACGCACACACATGCACGCATGCATGCACACACGCACGCACGCGCTCACACGCACACTCACACACACACACACACACACACACACACACACACACACACACACACACACACATTCCAGATACTTCTATTGAGAGAGAGGCGGGGATAGAGGGAGATTGTAAAACGCTTGTTGTGGTGAGGTCTTCACAGACCGGTACCGACACTATAATTATGTCAGCGTCCGCATATATCCAACACGAGCGTCTTCTACAGTACTTGAGACACTCCAGCTTTCTGTCCTGCTGGATTTTTGCCTGTCAGAAACTGTGCACTCTCTCTCTCCCTGTATACCGTCTCTTGTGTCAGATAACGAGATAAAACCGCTCTCACTTAGCTTCCATGACGAGTATTAGTAGATACAAGACTTTCAGGGATGTCGCTGAAAGAATTTTGTTTTCTCTGATTTCCGCGTCAGCAAGGGCTAGTGCGTCGTCATCAAGAAGAAAAATACCCAAAGAAATCGCCGTCTGTGATTGTCTTTTTCCCTCCAACCGTTCCATGTCGGCGTTAATTTCAAATTGCAATGAAGGAGTGTAGCACAAAAATGGAGGTTAATATTTTAGGGGGGGGGGGGGGGGGGGGTCTAATGACTTAAAAATACATTCTAATTAAACAAAGAATATGACTTCCTAAATAATAACAATCAAAATCAGAGATTCAGCCATAACAAACCAAAAAAAAAAAACACACACACACGCACAAACCATTCTTGTCCGTAAAATGTTCAATATTTCAGCTCATTAACACGAATGTATCAAAAACAAGCATACTAAACGTAAATCAAATATTTCAGTCACAGCAACGGTACCAGATCACTTTCAAAAGAAAATCATAGATTAAAATCTTGTTGGTCAAAACGGGGACAAAAGAAAAGCGTTACAGAGATCACTTCCAAAAGAAAATCATAAATTAACATCTTGTTGGTCAAAACGGGGACAAAAGAAAGGCGTTACAGAGATCACTTCCAAAAGAAAATCATAAATTAACATCTTGTTGGTCAAAACGGGGACAAAAGAAGGGCGTTATACACCAAACACATTGTAGCTCCTCTGTAGTTCATTCAAGTGCGGTGAGACGGCTTGCCTCGCTGACGTCAATTCCCGTGATTCCACGTACCACCTTCAACAGTCTGGCACGGTGTCTGCCGTGAGCTTAATTCTTGAGAGTCCTTTTTTCTGTCACGTTCCGACGTTTTGTCTGACAGAATCTGAATGTCCCTTCCCTCCTCTCCGGGCCGTGTGTCCGGAAACCAAATAAAACAGCCGTCGCATGGCTTCGGGTGCCCCCGGTTAGCTCTGCGGTAAAGACCAAGATAACACTCAGACAGTCTGAGTTCGAGTCCCAGAGGAGCAGCAAGTTGCTGGAGGAGCCATCTTTCACAAAGAAAGGAAATAACAAGTTTGACAGAGGGGCGGAAGGGGTGACTGTAGTGACTTTTCTATTATGGATGAATATGGAAATACGCAAACATTCTAAGAAAAACTTCAAAATCGTTTGTACCTTCATTTGTTCGTTTGATTTTCTCTCCCATCCATTAACTTCACTGGTTGAAAAGACTGTAAGATTGAAAGATTGCAGGTGAAAATGACGTATTAGACGGCGAAATAATTTTGGGGTAGAGGATGTTTATCTGTTTTCTTGTTTTTGGCTGAAATAGCATGGCGCCGTTCTTTTCATCATATACCAAAGACTTCCATCAGATTTTTTATGCCTACCTCTAAACTCTGCTTTCAAAATTGTGATCTCTATTGTTAAAGTCTAGCGTCTCATTTTCCAGATTAAGTGTCAAAGTCTGTCATCAAAGGTTTCATGTTTATCGTCAGACTCTGATACAAAGCTTGGTTTTCTGCCATCAGTGTTGTCATGTCTACCATGTCTGCTAGGAATGTCTACCATGTCTGCCATCAATGTATGCCATCAATGTATGCCATCAATGTCTACCATGTCTGCCATCAATGTCTACCATTTCTGCTTCCAATGTCTACTGTGTCTACTATAAATGTGTGCCATGTCTGCCATCAGTGTCTACTATATCTGCTAGCAATGTTTACCATATCTTTCGTGAACGTCTACCAAACAGGTTGACCTGTCTGCCTTAAACAGAATAACACAACACTTGGATCAAATGTGTGCCATGAAAGTCCTGCATTAAAAGCTGGACGCGCATGATCAAAAGTCTACAATATAAGTTTAGATATCTGCCATCGGATTCTAATGTTAAAGTCTGGATTTTACCACACACACACACACAAAATTCTGCCATCAAAGTTTGGGTATCTGTACTCAACTTTTGATATCTACCATAATGATGTCTACCATCGAAGCGTGGATGTCCACAGTCAGAGTATGCCACAAAAGTCTTCTATCCAAGTTTGATCTCAGCATTCAAAGTTTGCATACCTACGCTCCAAACCTACCGTTAAAGTCTTGATCTCTACAATCAAAGTTTGCGTATCTACAATTAAATGAAAAAAACACCAAATGTGTAATCTCTGCCATCAAAGCTTAAATGGCTATTGTACAGGTCCACTATCATTTTTTTTTATCCTGCCATCAAAATCGACCGTCAATCTTTTTTTTTTTGTTCCATTGCAGACTATTACCAAGGTGTGGCAGCAACAGTGTCAGTGTCCGCTTGTTTCCTCCCATCCATCGTCTACCATTTTCAATCTCCCCCTCCTCCCTCCCTCTCCCCCCCCCCCCCCCCACTCCCCCTCGTCCAGTGCCCATCCCTTGGTACATGGTGCCGTTCTCTCTCCAGAAAGATTGTGTTTTCCCGTTGCTTCTCAGGTTCTCAGGGTTCGTTGGGTTGTTTGTTTGTTCCTGTTGCTGCTTCTGTTGTGTTCACACTGGACCCAGGGTCATCAGCACGCTCTATTCTTCCAATTTGCACACTCGCCCTTGTGTCAGGCGGCTGTTGCTGTCCATCTCGCCTGGGAACGTGGATCGCCAAGTGTCATCAACTGCCCACTTGGAAGGCGGCACGTGCGCTCTCCTGCCCGCGATAAAATCTCCTGTGCCTCTCTGTGTCTGTCTTTCTGTTTGTGTATGTCGAGTCTTTCAACGATGCCCCCCGCCGCCCCCGTCCTGGTTCCCCTCCGCAAAACATCCCTATCCCACCTCTCTCTCTCTCTCTCTCTCTCTCTCTCTTTCTGTGGTGTGTGTGTGTGTGTGTGTGTGTGTGTGTGTGTGTGTGTGTGTGTGTGTGTGTGTGTGTGTGTGTGTGTGTGTGTGTGTTGTGTTGTGTTGTGTTGTGTGTGTGTGTTGTGTTGTGTTGTGTTGTGTTGTGTGTGTGTGTGTGTGTGTGTGTGTGTGTGTGTGTGGTGTGTGTGTGTGTGTGTGTGTTGAGAGATCGTCTGTGTGAGGAGTGCTTTGACAATAGCGCAGCACAAGCTCTGGCATCTAGCTGCTCTTTGTCTCTATGTGTGTGATTTGAAAAATGCTTTGACTAATCCTCTCTCTCTCTCTCTCTCTCTCTCTCTCTCTCTCTCTCTCTCTCTCTCTCTTAAAGAAAAATCATCAACCTGAGAACAGAGACAATTGGTTTATTTCATCTAGTGCCTTGATGCTCTCTATAGCTTCCATTCTGTTTCCCTCCGAGGTAAAGAGGGCATAATGTCTGCTTCACAAGAGTTGAACTGACCTGATCAGAGCAGGTATCTCTGCCTTTCCTTGAATTATGCCCCTTTCGTCACGTGGGCGTTTTGGCTCAGACAGGTTCGTCAACAGTTGTAATCAGCTCGCGTTGATGTAACGCATGTCGTTTATTTCATTTGATATATCCCGTGCAGATTTCCCGACCGTTCTTGATGCAACTGAACTGCGTTCGATTGTAGTCACACAGACAGCTTTATAATGGTTTGCCGTCACTGGTAACTATTATTTTGGAAGCAAAAGGGACAGTTCAATATGCTGAATTCTGTGGCTTCACGTGCCTCCTCCACCGCGAACTATAAACTCATGAAGTCTTACTTTGCTACGTTTGACAAAGAATGAGTTGATGCCTTTGGGTTGTATTCAGTGAAATGTTCGTTTATGTCTGCTCCTCTGCTGGACACAAATTGCATTAAACAGTCTGATCGTCATAAAATGAAAGTGATCGTCGGTTGCCATGTTTGCATAAACCATAATTTCACAAATAATTTATCAGTTGATACAGTAAAGCAATACTGTAACTACAAGTGATCACGATTTCTAAGAAATTTTCCTTTTTTACATTGTAAGTATGCGTGAAAACACACACGCACACACACTTGGACGACCAAAACAGGGTCACCATTAAATTGGCTTACCTTGGTACACAGATGAGCCAAGAAGGAAATAAAAAGACAGCTAAAGAATGGGACGCAGACCCTGAGCATATCAGCACCATCCCTAAGTAAATGAAGTTTGTTTGAGTCCTAATCTTTAGTGCCGTTGGCATAACTGTCCTATATCAATCGATTTCGTTTCGATCTCTCTATTTAAATACTTCCAACTCGCCTGTTGAACAAGAACGCGAAAAGGCTCATCTGAGTTCTCTTCCATTGTTCTGGTGTGATTTTTTTTAAAAATATAATTTGTTTATTGTTGCGTTTGAGGTAACTTTTATCAATCTTATCTTTTGAAGAACTAAGAGCTGAAACGTGCTGCTTCACAGATATAGCATCTGTCCTCGTGATATCCACGGACGTAGCAAGTTTCGGGACTGGACGGCCTGAGAAACGGTGTTTCGAACATTGGCTGAAACTGTCCGATATACTGCGAGTGGGATGATGACAGACTAGAACAGTGTTCTATTCGAGTTATCTTCCCATACCCAGTAGTGCTCGCAATGTCCAATCAGAAGTAGACAGCCCATACAAGGCTTACTTCCCTTCCCTTCCGAAATGGCGATTGTTTCACTGACGCTGATTCAGACATGAAATCGATCACACAGAGTATTTATTGATTCAAACGTGCAAAAAAAAAATGAAAAGACTAAACTGAACATGCAATGCCAAAGCGGATGCGACCAAATAAAATCAGCTGAAAGTGGAAAGTGCGGGAAAACTTGTTTTGTCATGGGTGAGCCTGTGTAAGATGACTTAGGAGAGCAGGCTATTTCCGTACAGCGACGATCTATGACAGTACTTGCACGTCAGCTGAGTCGAATACCAAAGTTTTCGGCAGGTATCTACGTTAACATTTCAGCATTATTGTCTCACCGTTTACGTCTTATTGCTGCCAAAGTTTTATCCTGTGTTGATGTCACAGTTTTTTTTTTTTCAATTTCTTCGTTCGTATGGCAACATTCGTGCTGGGTGCGCGTGCATAAAGCGAGGTCAGAGGTCAGGTATGCAAATGAGGTCACTGTGTGTCTTGGTATATGGTACGTCTGAACACTGTCTCCACACGGAAAATATCCCCTATGTTTTCAGACTACCTAAGCACAGTTATTGCCCCTGTCTCGCCCCTTCCCTTCCCTTCTCTCTCTCTCTCCTCTCTCTCTCTCCCTTCTCTCTCTCTCTCTCTCTCTCTCTCTCTCTCTCTCTCTCTCTCTCTCTCTCTCCTAGTGTATGGTAGGATAGCAAGCTGTCTAACTGCCCGGGCCAGGTGATTACTTGTTCGGGCATGCGGTGGATACTGCGACATGCCCTCCGGGCAAGAGCTATATGACTTAAAATACTTGCTGCAACACACACACACACACGCACGCACGCATACACACACACACACACACACACACACACACACACACACACACACACACACACACACACACACACACACACCCGTTCACCGTTGTTTTGTCGGTACTGGATAATCATCGTGATAGCCAGAGAACTCGCTTAACAAAAATGTTCATTTTAGATCAGCGTTTATGACAACGACAACATAAAGATTTTAAACAACATTTCCGGTGTGTTTGTAGAAGGTGTACTTTAAAGGGTCGTGTGAACGAATGACGCGTGAGTTGATTTCAGTGTTGTGACAGCCCTGATATGGCCCTCTGCGGTCGGCTGGGCTATAAGCAACATTACTTCCTTTGACTGGCTTATTCAGAAGGCATTAACCCATCAGAACAGAGCACGCAGCTTTGTCCAGTTTAGGCCACTTGCTGTTAAACTGGCAGGCAATGAGGAACTGTTTCCCTGTTTCTTTGTCACTTTTTACTTTGGAAAGAGAAAGGTTGAGGTTCCCATAGCCTATGGCCGTTGGGACAGTAAACTGTCACAGATTCGTCGAGTCAAGAGGCGGCATGATGTAGGGCGACAGAGCCTGTCCACCTCCTTCCACCGCCTTTAACCTTCCCTGGACTGAATCAGGTACCCGTTTACTGCGGGGTGGACACAGAGAGTTTTCACGCTGAAAAAAATACTTCACGAGTCGTTCGAACCTTCGACCGTCAGCTACGCAAGCAAATGCTGTAACCATTTGACCATTGGCTCTTGCTGAACTTTATAGAATTGGAAATTATCGCCAATTGTTGGAAGGTGTTTTGCTTGGGGGTAGAGAAAACATTGTCTACCTGTCCCGTGGAAAAGTCAGGGGGGAAAAAATCATGTTGAGAAGGGGGGAAAAAAATGATGAGTCAGGAAAAAAAAATGTCCTGCCCTAACGGGATTTTCACCTGATTGTCATTGCGAAAGTAAAAAGTGTTGAATACCTTGGTGATGAAAAAATTGTGTTGGTGTGTTGGTGTGTTGGATATGTTTTCAACTGTAAGCGCACACACACACACACACACACACACACACACACACACACACACACACACACACACACATACACACACACACTCGCGTGCGCGCGCACGCACGCGCACACGCACGCACACGCATACTCGCAGAGCTGCCATCATCGTAGCTAACCCCATCCCCCTCCAACATCCTACCCCATCCCCCTCCAACATCCTACCCCCATCCCCCTCCAACATCCTACCCATCCCCTCCAACATCCTACCCCCATCCCCTCCAACATCCTACCCCCATCCCCCTCCAACATCCTACCCCCATCCCCTCCAACATCCTACCCCCCCTCAACCTCCCCCTCCCTCCAACATCCTACCCCCGTCCCCCTCCAACATCCTACCCCCATCCCCCTCCAACACCCTACCCCCG
>CM065726.1:57304865-57309865 GCA_033310375.1 Conus canariensis
TCGCAGTCCGTGTATACCTGTATTACCGATTCCTTCAAACTGATCGCTTAGTTTCAGATCTGCAGTATTTTGATTAAAGGAAAGACGTTCCTTCTCATCAATCTGAAGATCAGAAAATTGCAAATGTGTCCATTCAATTTTCAAGTTTTACAACTGGTCTAATTTTGAACAGTATTCAGCGCTTAGATCTGTGACAGATTGTGCGTATCTGAGCGTGCATGAGTACGCGCGCACGCGCTTGTGTGTGTGTGTGTGTGGTACGTGTGTGTGTGTGTGTGTGTGTGGTGTGTGCGTGCGTGCGTGCGTGCGTGCGTGCGTGTGTGTGTGTGTGCGTGCGTGCGTGCGTGTGTGTGTGTGTGTGTTGTGTTGTGTGTGTGTGTGTGTTGTGTGTGTGTGTGTTGTGTCGGCGCGCGCGCACGTGTGTGTCTGTATGCATGTGTGTATGAGAGTTTTTCTGTGTGTCTGCATTTGTGTATGTCTCTGTGCGTGTACGTCTGCGCGTGCGTGCGTGTGTGTGTGTGTGCGGTGTGTTGTGTGTGTGTGTGTGTGTGTGTGTGTGTGTGTGTGTGTGTGTGTGTGTGCGTGCGTGCATGCGAGTGTGTGTGTGTGTGTGTGTGTGTGTTGTGTGTGTGTGTGTGTGTGTGTTCGTGTGCATGCGCGCGTGCACACGCATTTGTGTGTGTGTGTCTGTCTGTCTGTCTGTCTGTCTGTGCGTGCATGCGCGCGCATGTGTATGTATTGTGTGTGTGTGTGTGTGTGTTGTGAGAGAGAGAGAGAGAGAGAGAGAGAGAGAGGAGGAGAGAGAGAGAGAGAGAGAGAGGAAAATACAGCTCAATAAAGGAACGCAGACCTTTAACATATTGCCACCATCCCTGTACCAACGAAGCAATGTTTGGGTCCTTACATATGAAGCAATGTTTGGGTCCTTACATATGAAGCAATGTTTGGGTCCTTACATATGAAGCAATGTTTGGGTCCTTACATATGAAGCAATGTTTGGGTCCTTACATATGAAGCGTTTGAGTCACTTTCTCAGGCACAATTGTCATAACTGTATCTTCTGTTTCTCGTTGGCATTTTGTCTATGGAACGCAAGAGGCTTCTCCATGTAGTCAAATAACCATACTTCAAACCGCCCCTTGAACACCAAAAGCGTAAATGGATAGCCGAGCCCTCGTTCTTAGTTTTTGGAATGTGTGTGTGTGTGTGTGTGTGTGTGTGTGTGTGTGTGTGTGTGTGTGTGTGTGTGTGTGTGTGTGTGTGTGGTGTGTGTGTGTGTGTGTGTGTGTGTGTGTCTGTGTGTGTGTGTCTGTGTGTGTGTGTCTGTGTGTGCGTCTGTGTTTTCCTTTGTTATTATTCTTGTTGTTCTCGTTTGGGTCAATTTTCTTTCGTCCCGCTTGTAAAAGATCTAAGTGTCGAAACTCGTCGCTTTTGAGCAAGGACGCATCCGCCTAGCACAGAAGAGTAATTGCTTCGTTAGAGGGCCTGTTTGTAGCCTAGTGGATGAGAAGTATTCGCAAGTTATGGGTTTCCAGACTCATTAAAATAGAAGAGATGTGTTTAACTTTGCAAACTTTTAACTCTCTCTCTCTCTCTCTCTCTCTCTCTCTCTCTCTCTCTCTCTCTCTCTCTCTCTTTACCGGAATGCAAGGCAGCAAGACAACAACAAAAAAAGGGAAAGAAACGCAATCGATCGATAAATAAACTCACAGACTAATAGCTTTTAATAAACAAAAAACTTAATAAACAAATTAAACAAATAGATGAATAAATAAATGAAATGCATATATACATACATTTATACATACATACATTTTTTTAAGTGTTTGAAAAGTACACTCCCAGCCAACAAATATACTAAAGGCAGTGGATGATCATTAAGCCAGGAAGAGAGAGAGAGAGAGAGAGAGAGAGAGAGAGAGAGAGAGAGAGAGAGAGTTACATCTAATAACGAACTGCTCTCCCCTCGCAGGAGAATGGGAGAGTAGGAGTTAGGAGTAGGAGTTAACATCAGGGGAGGGAACAGGGTCTGAAAAACGGGTTCCGGCATTGACAGAGGGTATTCAGATCTTCCGTCAGTGAGGGCAGAATGAAGCCAGGCTGCACCACTTTACACTCAGAGGGATCCTCGTTTTGTTTTGTTTGTTTGTTTGTTTGTTTGTCTCCCTCCTGTGCGTACCCACTCAGGAATGTAAATGTGTGTCCACATGTGGACCACCCTAACAACAAGTCTTACTGTTTTCACGAAATTGTTACAAACCAACGTTCATTGTTACGTGAATAGAACGGTTCTGTTTTTGCGCCTAGTTTTAAGGAGATGCGTGATTGTTCGCTCTTCGTTTTCCTTGCCTTCAATGTCGTTTTTTGTCTTGCCTGAAGAATACCGAAGAAGGTCGAAACGCGTCGTCTTTTGTCTTGTAAGTTGTTTGTCATTTTTGTTCGGTTGTACAGTAATTTTTCTTTTGAGTTTGTTTCAATTTCCGCCTAAGTCACCATACTTTGAAACTGAAAAAAAGAAACTATATGATGAGTTAAAGCATATGAAATAACTTAATAATTTGGAAAGTTGTAACCAGTTAAAAAAAAAGCCCATTATGGCATTATTTCCAGCCCCCTTCACCACTACGTCTTCGCTAGGCAGACTTTAAACGTGCCAAGCATCCATGCAATCAATCCAAAGAGAGCACAGTGTCCAGATATGTAACTCATACTTAAATATCTCCCCGTCCTTTAATAATCTGATTTCATGAATCACGATTTCGTTTGATCAGTAGATCAGGCCCCAAAAGTAAGGAGACAAGTAATGATGAAGGTGCAGCAACAGAAACGATTACTATTTTCACGTAAACACAGTCATTCTCGATGCTTTCTTGGAGGAATTATCTGTGTGTCCAATGTGCTTTAATGCTACTCAGTTTGGGGCTTAGAGCATAGCAGCAGTCTTTGGATTTGTTCCCATGGGAAAGAATCAGCTTCAAACACCACCCCTCCTCCCCCCCCCCCCCCCCACACACACACACACACACTTCACATACACACACTTTCCCTCGACCCCCAACCCCTCGAGCGAGCCTCCACCTTCCCCTGCTTTCTTTTCTCCCTTGTCTCCCCAGTCGCTGCTCTTACCTCTTCCTGCTCCCCCAGGCCCTCGTCAGATCTCCTGCCGCTGCAACCCGCCGTCCTTTCAAAGCAGTAATTACAAGGTATCGATTACATATTACGCGCTCTCTGTGGATGGACTTTGTGTTCCCTGATCAATAGATTGATGTTGACGTCCTTAACTACCCTCCTCCCCCTCCTCCCCTCCCTTCCGTGCATACCCTCCTGTCGTCCGCTTTGAAGAGAAAGGATTGTGACCCTGAGTGGTGGAGTGGTGGAGAGATCAATGACCGGAGAAAGGCTTTTCCCTCTCAGAAAAGACGTCATGCCGCCAGCTCACGTAAGCCAGTCGTCCTCTTTGCGGTCCGCGTGTTTGTGGCAGGGCTCAGACTCTCGTTCTTTACGGGAATAATGCGGTCACGCACAGACATACAGACAGAGACAGAAAGACACACACTGCTAAAGCGTCACGTGTCAGAGATACACAGAGAGAGAGAGAGAGAGAGAGAGAGAGAGAGAGAGAGAGAGGAGAGAGAGAGGAGGTTGATCAACAGAACACACACACACACACACAAGAGAGAGAGAGAGAGAGAGAGAGAGAGAGAGAGAGAGAGAGAGAGAGAGAGAGAGAGAGAGAGACGCAGACAGATGTTTATTCATAAAGGCCACAGCCCCTCACAAGGGGGTAAATAATTTTTTTTTTAATCGCGCAATTCATCAGTGAATACTCATTTAGCTAGCTTAATACATCATTTGTTATCTGGACACATCATTTCGCATTCTGAAGTCTTTATACAAATACAAAGCGAACTGTTTGATAGTGTTTTCATTCGATGATGTCATTCACATAATCAGTTAGAAGAAACAAGGTTTTCTTAGGTACTTAAATGGGATTAATTGCTGTCTAAAAAAAATTGTAGTTCAGGACAAGACAGAATAAAATGAACTTCATTCTCATCATCTTCATGACAAAGCGGACAGGTACAATTGCGACCATTTAAAGGCTGATAACGGTTAGAATGTACACAGATATCCAATACACCAAATCTAAATTTACTGCCAACATATTTAATATGTCTCTTACATTGACAAATGCTTTGGAATGCAGGGTGCAGGATTTAACACTCTGTTAAACATCAAATCGGCGACTGTCCTCAATGTGAGAATTCCATCTTTGCCTGTTACAATCAATTAATCTTTGCTGGAACACACGAATACAACTATTTATGTCATCTACACCTTGATTCTCCCACGCAAAGCTAAAACCAAATTCGTACAGTTTCACCCTAACTTTACAGACCCAATTACTTTTACCCCTAGCATTTAGCTGTGTACTAACATCTTATATGCTTTATGTGATAGTCTGTAAGGTGCCATCCGGGTTATTTTTTTTAGCCGGTAACGAATGCACCTTACTACGGAAAGCAAATGAATTGGATACCTATTGATCTCGATCTCCCCATAAACTGAATCATTTGGCGGTTATGAGAGAGAGAGAGAGAGAGGAGAGAGAGAGAGAGAGAAAGAGAATGCACACACACACACACACACACTCACACATATACATATATATATATATAATGCTGAACAATTAAGTAGTGGGGGAAAACAAGTGCAGGCTAACAATTCTTCAGTCATTATAGTAATGACTTGGCAAAGATTTGAACTTTTAGAAGAAACAAAAATTGAAGATGAAGAAAATTGGGGGGGGGGGGGGGGGGGGGGGGGGGCGGTGAATATATTATACATATGAGAAACCCTTCACTAGCTGCATGAGGGAACCATCGTAATCTCTCTCGAAGACACATCTATTTGTATTGCCTGCTCCTAGGCCTTTCGTCCGCTGGATCGGACTCATCAGGGAGACACGGCTGATTGTGTCTGTGCTCTTGGTGTCAAAT
>CM065726.1:57314865-57316791 GCA_033310375.1 Conus canariensis
GCAGACTGCTGGACAGTTCGACTAGACGAGAGCGTTTACTCAAAAAGGTCAAATGCAATTGTTGGATTTTTTTTTAAGCGTCTGTGTTCGTAGAGCTGTGACGTTTTCAGCAATATACATGAATCAGTACTCTCTCTCTCTCTCTCTCTCTCTCTATCGTGTGTGTGTGTGTGTGTGTGTGTGTGTGTGTGTGTGTGTGTGTGTGTGTGTGTGTGTGTGTGTGAATTCTTTTTGTAAGCGTTATTCTTTCCCCTCAGCCCCCTCCTTTTCCTTTACTCTCTCAGTCTCTCGATGTTGCTTTTTATTCCTCTTACGTAGTATGTCCCACATTCTTTCATCCGTAAGTTCCAAATCAATTATTCTCCTGTCGTCTGATTCTAAACTTTTAAAAGCATCCCTTATTTTTGTTTCATTGAGATTACTTTCTTTTTCCCATCACCAAACTCATACCTCCCTCCCCCCCCCTCTCTCTCTCTCTCTCTCTCCCCTTAAAGATTTTCTGAGTTTTCAGTTCTCTCTCTGAGTGATTAAATGAGTTTACATATCGGTGTGTGCGCGACCGCTCAAGCGCTTGCGTGTGAGTAAGTGCGCACGCGCACATTCGCCGTATTTTTTTAGCGGAAGATTGATAACGGACAGCTAGAAATGCAAAAGAGAAAAAAAAAAAAAAATGAAGAGAATAATATGGGAAAGCATGGCACGTACACATACAAGTGGGACCCTTGACAAGTATGACAGCTTTCTTACTGCAAGAGGGAGCCACGCGTTCACAGAGGAGGATGACATATGGGGCTGGTACTCCTATCTTTGTCAGTATCAGCCGGCCCGGCAAGAATCCCATGAACGGCAATTTTCCTGGCTGCCCACAGAAGAGAGAGAGAGAGAGAGAGAGGAGAGAGAGAGAGAGAGAGAGAGAGAGAGAGAGAGAAGTGAAAGGGACAGTAGTGCCACCAGGGGAGTGGTCAGGCTTGTCCTTGACCAGCGCCCAGCCAGCCACCGGAAAAAAAGCCACCCAAAAGCAGGGATGGTTGTTGTTGTTGTTGTTGTTTTCTTGTCTGCAAGTCATCAAGGTCGTCAAAAGCCTCTTGGGGATTTGAAATGATGGGAGGGCATCAAGAAAGAAAGGGGCCGGGGGTGGTGGGTTTTTTCTTACTTAGTGTGGTGTGGGTTGGGGTATGTGGTGTGGTGTGTGTGTGTGGTTTTTGTGTATGTGTTTGTGTGGTGTTTCAGCGGTGGTTTTGGGGGGTGGGTTTTGTGTTGGGTGTGGTGGGTGTGTGTGTGTGTGATGTGGGTGTGTGGTGTGTGGTGGTGTGGGTGTGTGGTGTATGGTTGTGGTGTGTGGGTGTGGGGGGTTTTTTTGGGGTGTGTTTGTGTGTGGGATGGGGGTGTGGTGTGTGGGTGTTTGTGGTGTGGTGTGTGTGTGTGGTACAACGTGTGTGTGTGGTGTGTGTGTGTGTGGTTTTGTGTGTGTGTGTTGTGTGTGTTGTGGGTGTGTGTGTATGTGTGGGGTGTGTGGTGTGTGTGTGTGTGTGTGTGTGTGTGTGGTGTGTGTGTGTCTGAGTCTGTCTGCGGCGTACGCTTGATTGGTTTTTGTGCGCTTCTGTGTGACGTCTTTAAAGAAAAAAGTGGAAATGACCTGTACCCTGGGAATTAGTTTTTTCCAACAGGTCAAAAAAAACAGATTTTTAATTCAATCATGAAACAGCGCGGAGAGACAAATTAAAAGATACAGAAAAAAACTCTCTCTCTCTCTCTCTCTCTCTCTCTCTCTCTCTCTCTCTCTATTTGGGTGATAAACCCTGTTTTCAGGGCGTGTCAACCCCTGTTATGCGGGGAGTAGGTGGGGTTATAACTATGAATAAATGAATAATGCGAAAAGTGGAAAAGGGCCTTGCGCTCGCCAGCCCGTGAAATTCCCTTTGGGGG
>CM065726.1:57336891-57344391 GCA_033310375.1 Conus canariensis
GAGAGCGAGGAGAGGAGAGGAGAGGGGGGGGGGAAGAGACAGACAGAGAGACAGAAATACAGACAGACCGACGTGAGGAAGAGAGAGAGGGGGGGAGAGGAGAGAGAGAGGAGAGAGAAGAGAGAGAGAGAGAGAGACAGACAGAGACAGAGACAGAGACAGAGAGACAGAGAGAGACACAGAGAGAGAAACAGAGACGAAGACAAAGACAGAGAGAAAGAGAGAGAGAGAGAGAGAGAGAGGAGAGAGAGAGAGAGAGAAGAGAGAAGAGGGTGGAGGTGGAGGGAATCTGAATCTCAGTCTGAGTTTGAATGGACCATTGAGTAGGCCGAAAGTCCCTTCCAATAAATGAATGATAAGAGAGGCATACAATTATAACACGTAGAAAAAGGCCGGAAAAAAAAAAGAAAAAGAAAAAGAAAAAGTTTAAACTATCAAAGAACGACCAGAGAAATAGTGGCTCGGGGGGGGGGGGGGGGGGGGGGGGGGGGGGGGAGGGGGGGGAAAAGGCAGTTGGTCGGCAGAACCAAAATGGCATTCCAGACTCGGAACGATTGAATGGCAGAAGAGATCACGCTTGACGTGGGGAAAAAAAAGAGGACCGTTTATCACTTCCTACGACGTGCAACGAAAGAGGCTATCTTCCGTCTCATTTGACAACTGATCCTTGTAAATAACACAACTCTATATATTAAAAAAAAAAAAGTTTATTGTCTTTGCATTATGGAAACGAAACGCCTCATAAACATAGAAAACTAGAAACAGTATTGTGGATTTATAATGTGAAGTTCGAGCAAGTGAAAAAAAACTTAACACGGACAGAGGGAGGGAGGGAGGAAGGGAACGGGGGCGACGCACGGACAGACTTCTCTTGAAACAGACACACACAGACAGAAAGGGACAGAAACAAAGACAGAGAAAGGGGCACACACAATGAGAAACAGAAAAAGAGGGACAGTGAGGGATAGATGGGCAGAGAGAGAGAGACAGACAGACAGACAGATAGATAGACAGAGACAGACCGACAGACAGGCTGACAGACAGACAGACAGACGGACAGACACACAGAGACAGAGACAGAAACTGAGACTGAGATTCAGACAGACACAAAGAGAGGACAGACAGGCAGTCAGACAGACACAGAGGTACAGGCAAAGAAAGGCAGACAAACAGACAAAAACGAACCAATGTTTGGATTAAGCAAGCGCACCCCCCCCCCCCCCCCCCCCCCCCCCCCCCACACACACACGGTAATTCTCTTACTCACACCACCCCTCTCCACCTCACCCTCTGTCATCCACCCCCTCCAACCCGCATCCCAACACAGCATCATCACCTCTCCAGCCTTCTTCTTACGGGTCTCCAGATCAGACGACCACGAAACAAAAATAAGCTAAAGAAATTGAAATGTTGTCAATGTCTACAGAAATGTGTGTTTTGTACTTGTTGCTATTGTTGCTGCTGCTACCGGAGCTGCTGTTGCTGCTGTTGCTGCTGCTGTTGCTGTTGCTGTTGTCGTTGCCGATGTTGCTGGTGGTTCTATTCTTATTTCCAGCCGTCATCTTCCTCTCATTCCTGACGACATTGCCACTCAAAACGAGAGTGCTGTCAGTCAGACTTAAAAGCACCAGCATTAGATTCCAGCAGATTCCACCCCTATCCCCTGCACCATGCACGCCCATCATCCACCGTCTCCCCCACGTCCCGCTTCCTCCTCCCCCCTGCCCCCCCCCCTCCCTCCCCCCCCCCCCTCCCCCGGCTTTTGCAGGGACGGATTCTTTCCTTTCAAACGGATTCACATTCACAAGATTCATCCAGCGGTAACATCGGATCAACACAGATCGCAAGCTATGAAGAACACCTTTTTTTTTTTCTCACATCATGTTAAGTATGAAATATGTATTGCTTTCCCCTACTCCTTATCTGACCTAAACGGTGTCCAGCAGAGAAACGATCGAGAGAGAGAGAGAGAAGGAAGAGAGAGGGAAGAAGGAGATTGACAAGGGTAGAATTGGGGGTGGGGATGGGGTGGATTGAGAAGGGTGGCATTGGATGTGGGGATGGGGTGGATTGACAGAAGGGTAGAATTGAGGGGTGGGGATGGGGTGGATTGACAGAAGGGTAGAATTGGGGGTGGGGATGGGGTGGATTGACAGAAGGGTAGAATTGAGGGTGGGGATGGGGTGGATTGACAGAAGGGTAGAATTGAGGGGTGGGGATGGGGTGGATTGATGGAAGGGTAGAATTGGGGGTGGGGATGGGGTGGATTGATGGAAGGGTACAATTGGGGGTGGGGATGGGGTGGATTCATGGAAGGGTAGAATTGGGGGTGGGGATGGGGTGGATTGATGGAAGGGTAGAATTGGGGTGGGGATGGGGGGTGGACAGGAGAGGATCAGTGAACTCAAGAAGGGGAAGCAGGAGGAAAA
This sequence comes from Conus canariensis, assembly GCA_033310375.1. Classification (NCBI taxonomy): domain Eukaryota; kingdom Metazoa; phylum Mollusca; class Gastropoda; order Neogastropoda; family Conidae; genus Conus; species Conus canariensis. Next base: position 57,339,321 of record CM065726.1, read on the forward strand.
GTAAAGTTCGGAGAAGAGGCGGGGAGTGGAGGAGAAAGAGACAGACAGACAGACAGAAACAGAGATACAGAAGAGAGAGAGAGAGGGGGGGGGGGCAGAGACAGTGACAGACGGACAGACAGACAGCGAGAGAGAGAGACAGCCAGAGAGAGGCAGGCACGCAGGCAGACAAACTGAGGGAAGGAGAGAGAGAGAGAGAGAGAGAGAGAGAGAGAGAGAGAGAGAGAGAGAGAGAGAGAGAGGAGGGGGCAGACAGGCAGGCAGACAGACTTGCATACATTCAGACAGAGAGAGAGAGAAGGAGAGAGAGAGAGAGAGAGAGAGAGAGAGAGAGAGAAGAGGAGATGGAGGCAGACAGACACACGAGAGAGAGAGAGAGAAAAAAAAAGTTCCAAAGAAAAAGACAGCAAGAAAAAAAACAACAGACAGACAAACACAAACAGACAGACAGGGACAGAGAAACACAGAGAGTCACACAAAGTGAAGAACGGCTTTAGAGACTCCAACTCAGTGCTGGTTAGCAATTCGAGGAAACTAGCAACCAGCTCCGCTGGGAGTTCCACGCTTACGTTTTCCTTGTGCTTTGTGTGTGCCTTCCGCCTAGAAGCTGATGCGTTCACTCGGCGCGTACTTGTTCGCATGTTTGTTTATTTGTTTGTTTGTTTGATTGTTTGTCTTGTAGCAAGATTAGTCAAAACCATGCAATCGATCTCGGTGGAAAAGACGGAACGGGGACCAGAGGACGCGTCCTTATACTTTTATACTGATCCGTGGAGAGGATTGGGATTCAAGAGTAGATGATACGGATCTAAAGGTAGATGATCCCGACCCAAAAAGCACACGATGGGGACCAAAGGATATGTGATGCGGATCCGAGGGTAGATAATACACGTCCAAGGGTAGATGATCCGGACCCATGAGTGGATGATCCGGACCCAGGGGTAGATAATCCGGACCCAAGGGTAGATGATACACACCCAAGTGTAGATGATCTGGACCCAAGGGTAGATGATCCGGACCCAAGTGCAGATGATCCGGACCCAAGTGCAGATGAATCCGGACCCAAGTGTAGATGATCCGGACCCAAAGGTAGATGATCCGGACCCAAGTGTAGATGATCCGGACCCAAGTGTAAATGATCCGGGACCCAGGGTAGATGATCCGGACCCAAGTGCAGATAATAATAATAATAATGAATACTTATATAGCGCCTATTCTCGGCTAGAGACCAAGCTCTAAGCGCTTTACAATCCACACTCGTTTACACAACGGGCTGCCTACCTGGGTAGTGCCGACTGAAGAGCTGCCAGCTGGCGCTTCATTCAGTCGTTTCCCGTGTCATCCAGTCAGTATCGTTCAATATCGATCACTCATTTTCCTTATTTCCTTCATTCTTTCCATTTCTCACGCAGGGTGCATGCTATGTGTAACGTGTCATCCATACCAACGGCCAAACTGGCCTACTCTTCCGAAAGTTGGTGATGGGATTTGACGTGTGTGCAAGATGTTATGCGTGCGTTCACACACGGAAGCTCGGTTTATAGTCTCATTCGAAGGACTGTATGGGAAATGGAGTCAGAACCAATGTTAACTCCGAGGGAAAAATCCCCCTGTACCGAAACGCCCCGGCGGAGATTCGAACCCGCAACCCCAGGATCACCAAGATTACGAGTCCGGCGCTCTACCAACTGAGCTATTCCGGCTCCCCGGTAGATGATCCGGACCAAGTGCAGTGATCCGGACCAAGTGTAGAGGATCCGGACCCAAGTGTAGAGGATCCGGACCCAAGTGTAAATGATCCGGGCCCCAGGGTAGATGATCCGGACCCAAGTGCAGATGATCCGGACCCAAGTGCAGATGATCCGGACCCAAGGTAGATGATCCGGACCCAAGGGTAGATGATCCGGACCCAAGTGTAGATGATCCGGACCCAAGTGCAGATGATCCGGACCCAAGTGTAGATGATCCGGACCCAAGGGTAGATGATCCGGACCCAAGTGTAGATGATCCGGACCCAAGTGTAAATGATCCGGGCCCAAGGGTAGATGATCCGGACCCAAGTGCAGATGATCCGGACCCAAGTGTAAATGATCCGGGCCCCAGGGTAGATGATCCGGACCCAAGTGCAGACGATCCGGACCCAAGTGTAGAGGATCCGAACCCAAGGGTAGATGATCCGGACCCCAGGGTAGATGATCCGGACCCAAGTGTAGAGGATCCGGACCCAAGGGTAGATGATCCAGACCCATGTGCAGATGATCCGGACCCATGTGCAAGATCATCCGGGACCCAAGTGTAGATGATCCGGACCCAAGGGTAGAGGATCCGGACCCAAGGGTAGATGATCCAGACCCAAGGGTAGATGATCCGGACCCAAGGGTAGATGATCCGGACCCAAGGGTAGAGGATCCGGACCCAAGGGTAGAGGATCCGGACCCAAGGGTAGATAATACACACCAAGTGTAGATGATCCGGACCCAGGGTGGATGATCCAGACCTGGTGGAGATGATCCGGACCCGATGGTACATGATCGGGATCCAAAGGAAGGTGATCTGGACCCAAGGGTAAGATCCGACCCAGGTAGTGATTCGGACCAAGGTGTGATGATCCGAGACCCAGTGTATGATGATTCGGACCCAAGGGTTGATGGTGGATGGTGGGTTTCGGATAGTGGTATGAATATCCTTTCTAGTGTGTTTGATGGTACCGGTGGTGATAGTGTATGGTGGTGTGATAGGGTGGTTATGTGTGGTCAGTGGGTTGTGAGTGGGTTGGTGTGATAGTGGTGTTGTGGTTGGTAGTGGTGGTGGTGTGTTTGTGAATTTGTTTAAGTGGTTGTTGTTGTGTGTGGTTTAGGTGGTGGTAGTGGTGGTGGTGGTTGTGATAGTGGTGTTGGTGGTGGTAGTGGTGGTGGTGGTTGTGTAGTGGTGTTGGTGGTGGTAGTGGTGGTGGTGGTTGTGATAGTGGTGTTGGTGGTGGTAGTGGTGGTGGTGGTTTGGTAGTGGTGTTGGTGGTGGTAGTGGTGGTGGTGGTTGTGATAGTGGTGTTGGTGGTGGTAGTGGTGGTGGTGGTTGTGATAGTGGTGTTGGTGGTGGTAGTGGTGGTGGTGGTTGTGATAGTGGTGTTGGTGGTGCAGCGGCAGCAGCGCCGGCGGCGGTCTTTTCGTTGAGCAGGTGGAAGTTATCGTGACCTTTGTCTTCCTTCTTGTTTTCTGTCTTGTTTTTTTTTCTTTTCAGTATCGCTGGTGTTGCAATAATGTCAATAATACACTTGCTTGTCAAAGTCTCCAGTTATCTTTCTCCATTTCAATATCTGTCTGCCAGACCGTCTGAGGTTTGGAAGGTTTTCTTCTTTTTTTCCCTTGCTGAATATCAATTTTCTAGTCTTTAATTTTCAATCCTAGCCGAGATAGGTCAATTTTCAAACCAAAGATCACACACACGCGCGCGCATACGCGCGCACACACACACACGCACGCACGCGCACACACACACACACACACACACACACACGCACACGCGCGCGCGCGCTCACACACATACGCATACACACGCATCAACACACATAGATAGATAGATAGATAGATAGATAGATAGATAGATAGATAGATAGATGATGATGGATGGATGGATGGATGGATGGATGGATGGATGGATGGATGGATGGATGGATGGCGGGCGGGCGGGCGGGCGGACGGACGGACGGACAGACAGACAGACAGACAGATAGATATACATACAGACAGATAGATAGATAGACAGACAGATAGATAGACAGACAGATAGATAGATAGATAGACAGACAGACAGACGGACGGACGGACAGACAAACGGATGGACGGACGGACAGACTGACAAATACATAGACATATAAATAGATGGAACGCATTTATATATCTAGATCCATCACACTCTGTCTCTCTGTTCTCTCTCTTCTCTTTCTTTCTGTCTGTCTGTCTGTCTGTCTGTCTGTTCTTCTCTCTCTCTTCTCTCTCTCTCCTCTTCTATCTACACACACACACACACACACACACACACACACACACACACACACACACACACACCACACCTCTGTCTCTGTCTCTCTCTATCCATCTCTATATATCTCTGTATCTATCTATGTCTACCTGTCTGCCTGTCTATCTATCTATCTATCTATTATGTGAGTTAGGGAAGGTTGGGGGTGGGGGGGGGGGGTCGTGTATGTGTATTGAGGCCTACACAAGGAAACACGCGAGCCAGTCCAGAGCAAAGAGGGGTCTGTCCCTGAAGCTATTAGCAAACAAAATATTCACGCCTAAACAAGTACAAATACGCAGCCCCCTTCTGAGAGAAGGAAAAAAAAAGTGATGAATAGGGGGGAAGCGGACAGGAACACTCACTCACCCTGGTTCCGAGAATCAGAAATTCTTGCCGTCAGTCCGGGACCCAGAAGGCGAGGTCCTGCGCATGGATCAAAAACAGCCCCCCCCCCCCCCCCCATCCCAACCTTCCCCTCCCCTCCCCTCCCCCAGTCTATACCATAGCAAGTGACTCGGTAGAATGGCCGGGTCTTCTCCAGTAGGCTGCCTCGCAACGTCCTGAAATCGATCGCTCTTTATGAACCAACCGGTACTGCGGCTGCTGAACACAGGACGAAGTTCGTACGGCTGTGTGAGAGGGGGGGGGGGGGGGGGGGGGGGGGGGGGAGGAGGGGTGCTTTTAAACGAGTCGTGTGGGAGTGACACTACTGTGGAGGCAGTTTGATACGTCAGCCTAGAGGAGCAAGGGGACCTTGCCCCGCGATGTCAGCATCAAGTGTCCCTTTCCTTCCCTGTTCCCCTTCCTCACCCCACCCCTCACCCCCACCCTCGCTTCTACCAGCCCCGTTCCCACCCACCCACCCACCCCCAAACCCCTACACCACTACCACCCTCCTCCCTTCCTTCCTTCCTTCTTTCCTTCTTTCCCCCACCTCCCACTTCATATCCCCCATCGGCTTGACATTTTGCGAAAGAGAATCCGGAGACGTGATCATGTGTAAACAGGTTCTTATCGCGTTTGGGCTCTGAAGGAGGAGGTGGTGGAGGAA
>CM065726.1:57372020-57384520 GCA_033310375.1 Conus canariensis
TGGGGGGAAGATGGAAAGAAAACGCAATGTTATACGACAAAAGAAAGAAGGATCTGAGCTTTTTTATGTGTGTGTGGATGGCCTACTGGCAACATCAAATAACCTTAAGAGCTGGATAACGCTTTCAGTACAAAACAGCTTCCTGGGAAAAGTGACACGCTTAAGGGAGTTTGGACGTTCCCACCTCGAAGGAAACCAGTCTAAAATCACGTCAGGTTTCTCAGCTAATGGCAGCATCTCATCAAAAATACTTTCTTTGAAGTTCTCTTTATGTGAAGCATCAATCTTAAAGTTTTCTACGCTTGATTTAACAACATGCATACTTATAGGCTTGGCTTCGGGTACGAAGATTATGAAAGAAGTGGCCCACGTCGACTGTAGGCGTGCTCTTTGCTGACAAGGCCAACTCAGGATAGGCAGGCCCCCGGCCACAGCGGCTGCGGGTAAAGGTCTGGTCAGGGTTCGATGTCACAACATCACGGTTCTCACGCCTTTTGTCCTCAAGGGTGGCCCTGCTGACGTTTTTGAAGGAGGTGTGCCGCCAGGTGTTGCGATTCGCAGCTAGGGAGGACTCACTGGCGTTGGTCAAAATGACGGGCACCGTGATTTTTTTTTCAAACAGACTTTGTTTCGCTTCTTCCGTGCCCTTTGTCGCGATGGCCGATGGAGAGTTCGCCATACAGGAGAGATCTTGGGCTGGCAACGATCCTCTGGAGAAGTGCCCTGCCCAGCGTGGCTCGTACTTCAGTAGCATGGCTTTGATGCTGGTGAGCTCTGCTTGTTCAAGGACTTCAACGTTGGTGACAAAGTCTTTCCACTGACTATTGAAGATGAGGCGAAGACAGTGCTGAAGAAGTTGTAGGTGGTGACGTAGGTGACCCACGACTCAGAAACATGCAGGAGGGTGGTAAGTACAATGGCTTTGTACAGTCTGATCTTGGTGCCCTTCTTCATACATTTCTTGTTCCATTCACCAGAAGCACTGTTCGCCTTTGACAGTCTGTTGTCGATTGCCTGTCGATCGTGGCGTCTGATGATATGATGCACCCCAGATAGATGAACCGATGGACTGTTTTCAGTTCAGTCTCTCAAATGTTGACATGAGTGAGGTGGTACTCTTCCTGAGGTGCAGGCTGATGGACCACCTTCATATTCTTCAAGCTGACTTCTAGCCGAGCGGAGCATCCTCTGCAAAGCAGGATGAGATACACTGCAAGGCAAGGCTCTCTCTGTATGGGCAACAAACGCAGCATCGTCAGCTAAGAGAAGGTCTCGGATGTGTTGTTCCGGGTCTTTGTGTGGGCCTGTAGTCGTCTGAGGTTGAACAGGCCGCCATCGAGATGATATCTGATGTAGACTCAATCTTCGCCATCAAGGTCTTCAGTGGCTTGTTTAAGCATCATGCTGAAGTATATGGTAAAGAGAGTCGGTGTCAGGACACAACCCTGCTTCACCCCGCTGGTGATAGGGAAGAGCTCTGAGAGGTCACTGTTCAATCTGACTTGGCCACGCTGATATTCATGCGGCCGGATGACCATGCTGATGAACTCTGGAGGACAGCCGAGTCGCCATGATCTTCCACATTCCTTTTCTGCTCACAGTGTCGAACACTTTGGTTAGGTGGACGAACGTCATACACAGTCCTTTGTTTTGCTCTCGGCATTTCTCTTGTAGTGCCCGAGAACAAACACCATGTCTGTGGTCCTCCTGTTGGCTCTGAAGCCACACTGGCTCTCTGGGATGTGGTCTTCAGCGATGTTGGGGACCGGTCTCAGCGATATGCTCGCGAGGATTTTTTTCTGCAATGGAGAGCAGAGTAATCCCCCAGTAGTTGGAGCAGTCTCACTTTTCCCCTTTGTTTTTGTACAAGGTAATGATGACTGCATCGTGGACAGCCGGTGGTAGTTTGCCCTGCTCCCAGCTACAGGCGAAGAGCTCATGCAGTTTCGCATGTAACGCTGGGCTCCCATGCTTCCAAACCTATGGTGGAATTCTATCGACTCATGCAACCTTACCACTCTTCAGCTGCTCTATGGCTTAGGTGGTCTCTTCGGTGGTGAGCAACTCATCCATTTCCACTATTACTGGCTGTTGGGGAATGCAGACAATTGCTGATTCATGGACAAAGTTGACAGCGCTGAAGACAGTCTGGAAGTGCTCCGTCCAACGGCTAGGATTGACCCCTTGTCTATGAGAAGCGCCTGGCTATCTGGACCCGATATGTAGGACCATACACCACCTTTAAGGCTTCATAGAACCCCCTGAGGTTGTCGGTATCTGTGAATAGCTGAGTGTTCTTTGCAAGGTTGATCCACACTCATTTTGGTTCTGTCGAAGCTTGCACTGGTGGTTGCTGTATACTTGACGGAAGGCAGCTTTCTTCTCAGGACAGGATGGCTGAGGCAAGTGAGTCTGATGAGCAGATGTCTTCTTCGCAGGAATTCTTGAGTTTCCTCGTTGTTTTCGTCGAACCAGTCATTGTTCTTCCTTGTAGCAAAGCCAAGGATTTCTTCAGATGTATGCAGAATGTCAGTTTTCAGTTGTTCCCAGAGCTTGCAGGAGAGGGATCTGAGGGGTGTCTCTCAGCTTCAAGTGTCGACTGGAGGCCTGTCTGGAACTCAGCCTTCATTTCAGCCGATTGGAAAGCTTGCGCTTTTTTTTCCCTGGGGGCCCCTCTTTTCTGCAGTTTGGGTTTGAAGTGGAGTCAAAGTTTGCAGCGAACTAGGCGGTGGTCGGTGTGGCATTCTGCACTGAGCATCACTGTAGTGTGCAAGACGTCTTTCAGGTCACGCTGGCGCACTAGTGTGTAATCGATGAGGTGTCAATGGTTGGACAGAGGATGCACCCAGGCTGTCTTCAGACTGTCTTTCTGCTGGATGATGGTGTTCGTGATGAACAGTTGTTGCTCTGTGCTGAACTCCCGCAGCAAGCGCCCATTGTCGTCGCAGTTTCCAACGCCATGTTTCTCCAAGTACTCCTTCCAGGCTTCTGAATCTCGGTCCACTCTGGCGTTGAAGACGTCCGCAGGGGTGCTTTGGAGGAAGCTGTGCAGATCAGAATAGAATTTGTCCTTTTCTACGGGATCTCTTTGAAGAGTCGGGGAGTACACACTGAAGAGCGTGACATATTGCTGGCTTCTCAGAGGGAGGAGCATAGTGATAGTGCGGTCAGAATGACCTGTTGGCAGGTTTTCAAGTTTAGAAGCAATGGAGTTTATGACCATGAAACCGACCCCTGAAAGACATAACTCTGTTGCTGGTTTGCCTGACCAGTAGAGGGTGAATCCGGTGCCATGTTCCTGGGGGCTGCCTTCTTCTGGGAAGCGGACTTCACTGAGAGCAGCGATGTCAACATTCAATCTGGACACTTCACGTGCAACAAGAACGTAGCAACGTTCTGGACGACTGCTGTTAACTACATCAAGCGTGGTTCTGATGTTCCAGTTTGTGTGTGTCAGTCTGTTCACATCCTTGGCAGGCTCGTAGCTTTCTTTCTTTGATGCTGTTCGACCGCTTGAAAAGATGCCCGTTGACCGCGGCTAACCGACCAGGAGGTGCTGGAGACGAGCTTAGTTTAAGCCACCACCTTTTCTAGGCCTCTGTCCATGTGGAGCCAGCGGTGCTGTCCTTAGAAAAGGCTGCTTGGTCATTCACGATGTGCCGAACGCCATCCCCAGGTCGCAGGACTGACTGTGGCTTCCAGTGTCATCTTCCACCTGCCCTTTTCGCCCCTTTCCCATCGCTGCAGGACTTGGAATGGTTGGTGGTCGTGGATATGGATGTGTCCGAGAGCCTGTGCAGTGGAGTTTTCAGGTGGAGTGCGGTGTGCGCTGAACTGGCCCCACCCTTTACACCTGGGGTTCACCTGCCATGGCCTATCCAGCAAGCCGGGACAGTGACAGCGAGGTCCTCGGGTCGTAGGCGTTACATCAGAGTGTCCTCCTCCTAGATGAACTGCCTGGCAAGTCTAGCGAGCTCCATCTGCCGGGTTTGAGATCAGAGATGTCCTTCCGCTACGCTGGTTGCCAACCAAGGCTATCGAGCCAGGCCAGTTATACCGCCAGACACTCGCCGTGACAGCAGCTCTGTGGAAACGGGGGCATAGCGAATAGGTGTTGCTCGGGGCACTTTAACGTAGATGTCATACTGCAATGACCTCCTGGCTTGTGTGCCAGACAGGGGCCACGCGGCAGTCTCCACACCTGGCAAAGAGAGGCGATCAGGGGCGCAGGTCACTTTCCTGGAGTGAGCATGCCTACATATCAAATCACAACAGGAACCACTGAACATCCCTGAAGTGACTTTGCAGAAGGGCAGTGTCTCCTCTGGTGGGTTGGCTCGTGAAGACTGAATGTTTGATAGATAGACCACAGTGCTGGAGCTATGTGAGAACAAACCTGAGAGTGCACGGGGAAAGGACAGGGAGGTTGGACAGCAGCAGAGTTTAACAGAAGACAAGACAGCAAAAAAGAAAAAAAATCATACATATGAGTCTTCCACCTGTCTCTAAAACAGAAATCAGCAATTACAGTATTGACATGCTTTTTATTTTTATTTTTTTTTTGTCTCGGGGCCCGTTTTCCTCGGGAGTCTGTCGACACAGGCACCGACACATAAAACAAAGATTAGCTTCAGGGCAAGGGAATATCATCCACCACCCAGACACTACTGATCCTTTAGCAGCACGACACCCAGTCGTTATTTGGGTACTGATCTTTCACATATTGACCCATATCGATCCCCTTACCCCACTTTCTCTCTCTCTCTCTCTCTCTCTCTCTCTCTCTCTCTCTCTCTCTCTCTCTCTCTCTCTCTCTCTCCTTTGTGCTTTCACATATTGACCCAACTCGATTCTCCCTTCCCCAGCACCTCACACACACACACACACACACACACACACACACACACACACACACACACACACACACACACACACATACAAGCGAGCGCGCGCGCGCGTTTCATTTTGTCTCTTTCATATACGTACTCTCTCTCTCTCTCTCTCTCTAATACACACACAGAAGAGAGAGAGAAAGAGAGAGAGGACACACACACACACTGAGACAGACAGACAGACAGACCGACGAGAGAGAGAGAGAGAGAGAGAGAGGGAGACAAACAGGCTGAAGAAGACAGGGCGGGAAAGACAGCCAGCCAGAGAGAAACTGACTGACAAACAGATACGCCAGCACTCAGTTTCCATTTGCAAATGAAAAGCGTCCGAAATCGAAACATATGATACCATTACAGTCATCATCATCATCTTCTTCTTCTTCTTCTTCTTCTTCGTCATGACTATCATCATGATCATTATGATGATGATCATGATCATCATCGTCGTCAGTGCACCACCACCATACATCATCATTATCGTCCCATGCCTCTGGTCGTGAGGGATGCCGGCGACGGGCACCTGCTCCGTGTGACCAGTCATACACACCATGGCAGAGGTGTTGTCCACCGGTCCACCCCTTTGCTTCCACGACTCTTCCTCCACGAGTTCTTCGGCCTGTCTCTCAGACACCCACTACTGGCAGATCCTATCAGACAGTTTTGCGTGGGGAATCTTGGAGGGGGGGCGGGGGGGGGGAGGGAAACAGATGCCTGCACATTGCTAATTTGCCGTCGTCCGATTCTCATTGTTCTTCTCTAACACCGTCAGGAGTGTGTGTGTGTGTGTGGTGTGTGTGTGTGTGTGTGTGTGTGTGTGTGTGTTTTGTGTGTGTAGGGGGTGGTGGTGGTGTTTGTGCGTGTGTGTATGTGTGTGTGAGTGTGAGTGTGTTTGTGTGTGTGTGCGTGTGTGTGTGCGTGTGTGTGTGTGTGTGTGTGCGCGCGCCGCGCGCGTGCGTGGTGTGTGTGTGTGTGTGTGTGTGTGTGAGTGTGGGGGGGGGAGGAGGGGGAGGGATGGAGAGCAGGGAAAGCGAAGGAGAGAGAAAGCGACACAGAGGGAGCGCAGGGGTATGGGCGGGTGTCTTCCCCAGAGCCTCTGCAATCCCGTAAAGCTTCCTATGTAGAGTGGTGGTCATCGGCCACGCCTCAATCTGTCAGCTCGTGGAGCGCCCCCCAGTCTCGGAGAATGTGCTCTCCGGACCTGGTCTGTAGTTCCACGGGGCAAACACGGGATGACTCGAGGTGGATACATCCACACAGGCGGTAGTTCACGCGGTCGTGCCCTGTGCACTGGCGGACAATGATCGCCCTGTACTCCGGCCTGTTCAGCTGGTGGTCAGCTGTCCGGTGGCCGGTACAGAAATTTCATGATGATGTTCAATAGATGTTCTGCAAGGGAGATAACCCGTGGTAGAGCTTGGCGTTCAGCGAGAGTGGCCTCGCCGTTTTCGTGGGACAGATGCCGCTGGTGGGCATAGCCAAAGCAGTGTTATCCCATCAGTCCGTTTACCGTTTCAATCTCAGAGAGAACATTCAGAAACGTTGGCGCGAAACCGTCCGCTTGTAATGAAGACGGTCAATAACGCAATCGTCTTCCTAGCGTGTACTTCATTTTCAGATATTTCACTCTCCACCTCTATTTGCTTGGTCCATAAACCGTGAGAAGATAACTCTGTTCGCAATGGAAAGACAGGCGTTATTTTCCCCTGATATTTTCTCTTTTTTGTCCGAAACAGGTCAGTTCTGTCAGGCTGTCCCTGTCTGTTGTTTTCTCCTAGCTCATCCTCTGGGTGCAGCTGCCTCTTCCTCGTCGAATGAGTCATAGGAGCATTTCTTTTAACTTGCTTCTGACCAGCTGTCTGACTGTGTTAGCAAGGGATGTGAGGAAACCGTATAAAATACGCATCCTTGAAGAGCTTCATTTTTTTTTTTTTTTTTTTTTTGTTGTTGTTCATTCCATATTGGCTGTCAGGGCTACGTTCTCGACAACCACTCCGAAGAATGGAAACCACTAAAAACTTGTCTCTAGACTCCGCTCTGATAAATGTTTCCCCCTGCCACCGGCTATTAACCTCTTAGAAAAAGGTAAAGGGGGAGTGGGAAAGACAGAGGTGAAGGGGAGGGGGATGCAAGGAGGTGGTGGTGGTGGGGGGGTCATTCACTTTTCCGGCCCGATACTCTGGAGCTCTCTGCCTCTGCTCTCAGACCAAACAACATCTTCGCTTTTCTGTAGGGCACGTTTTAAAAAACCTTATCTCTTCCGCACAAAGATCTGTCTTAATAAACCCTCGACTACTAGCCTTCAAGGCGTAAAAGCTTATTTCTGGCGCACAAAGATCTGTCTCAATATTCACGACGGCTAGCCTCGGGTACTTTAGCAATGCGTGTACGGTGATGGTAACGGGAGAAACGACGGCAGGAAGGACGGGGGAAGCGTACTTGAATGGGACAAACATAGTTAGATGGTTTCGTAATTTAATCAGTTCTCTCTCTCTCTATCTCTCTCTCTCTCTCTCTCTCTCTCTCTCTCTCTCTCTCTCTCTCTCTCTGAGCGCGTGTGTGCGTGCGTGTGTGTGTGTGTGTGTGTGTGTGTGTGTGTGTGTGTGTGTGTGCGTGTGTGTGTGTGGTGTGCGTGTGTGTGTGTGTGTGTGTGTGTGTGTGTGTGTGTCTGTAGGTGTATGTGCGTGCGTGCGTGCGTGCGCGCGTGCGTGCGTGCGTGCGTGCGTGTGTGTGTGAAGGTAACAGGAAATCTCCGGTGGGGCAGAGAGACGAAAACGGTCAATAATAAACGAATCAACTTCTGTTTTCAGAGCAAAAAAAACAAAAAAACAAAACAAAAAAAAACCGGACACCCTCATCATAAATCAAAAATGATACTGCTTGAAGCATCCATTGAATAGGATGTCAGGTGGGTGGATTACAGCAGTCATCCATTGAACTAGGATGTCAGGTGGGTGCATCACAGCAGTCATCCATTGAACTAGGATGTCAGGGGGGTGCATTACAGCAGTCAGCCATTGAACTAGGATGTCAGGTGGGTGCATCACAGCAGTCATCCATTGAACTAGGAGATGTCAGGTGGGTGCATCACAGCAGTCAGCCATTGAACTAGGATGTCAGGCGGGTGCATCACAGCAGTCAGCCATTGAACTAGGATGTCAGGCGGGTGCAATCACAGCAGTCAGCCATTGAACTAGGATGTCAGGCGGGTGGATCACAGCAGTCACTGAACAGGAGTCGTGGTGCATTACAGAGCACAACTAGGATGTCAGGTGGGTGCATTACAGCAGTCAGCAACACACTGGAGTGATGGCCATGCCATTGTTGTTGTTTTTTTATCATAGCAACCAATACACTTTCCTAGAACATCCGAGTCTTCTTATCTGCGGAGTCTAACGTATATAACGTCTTCCCAGGAGGTTGCGTTTTCACCTGCGTTTGATAGTTGTCTGTCTGTCTGTCTGTCTGTCTGTCTGTCTGTCTGTCACCAAGATATTGCAAAAACTCCTCAACAATTCTCTTGAAACTTGGTTTTGAAAAAAAAATGGAATGTGACTCCAAAGACGATCCAGTTGAGTTTTTAAGCATATCTGGGTCAGAGGGCAGACCCAAATTCTGTTCGAGCTTTGTGGAGGTCTGCATTTTCCCGGACGCCCTTCTTCTGTGTCATTTTTTGTGGGCTTTTCTCTTCTTTTCTTTTTTGTAGGTCTGTCAGCAGGATGACACAAAAAGCGCAAGATCCGCACACCCGTGTAAACAAGGCACTGTCTACTAAGGTAGAGTCGATGGAAAAGCTGCCTGCTTGTTCTTATCATTACTTCAGCGTGCCATTTGATCGAATATCTGTCCACTCTCTTTTTCATAATAAAGTCGCTGGCTCACATAATATTTATGAACAAAATGTCCCTGTTGTGAATGGATACAGTGACTACTGAAAAGCATGTGTCACATGAACAAAAATAGAATGTAAATCTGGGAACATAAACATGGTCACAAATATGTGATCTACAGTTCCTTTGCAAAATTTCAACCAAAAAAAAGTGCAAGATCGATTTTCATAAAATTTGGTGGAAATACCGAACGTGGCATAATGACGAACTCATGAAATAATGACGCCGATCTGAATCTTTCCTTTGTCTTCGTGTTTATCCTGAACTCTGATGTTAACCATTAGAGAGATTGTTTGTATATGCGACGGTGGGAATGTTTGTGTCTGCGACCAATTTTCAGCCCACCGTTGAGGTACCCACATTCCGTCTTCGGGCATGGCGTCTATACACAAAACTAGTATGCATGTGTTTTCTATTCTCGTCATCTACCCCACTGACCCACGCAGGCCTACTCTTCTCCGACAGGTGGACTGGGATTTAGCATACGAGCGCATTTTTTTGTTTGTTTGCTTTTTGTTTTGTTTGCTTTTTGTTTTTGTTTCGTTTTATCTTATTTTATTTTGTTTCGCTTCGTCTTGTCTTGTCTTGTTTTTACATATTCGTTCACGCACGGAATCTTGGCTTAAAGTCTCGTCCGAAGGATCAGGAAAGCATTAGAACCTGCGCTGTTGTTAACTCCGAGGAGAACATCCCTTCGACCCGGCAACCCCGTGTGGGAATCGAATCCATGGAGCAAGAGTCTGACGCCCTGCCCACCACACCAACCAATCAGGCCCGGATCCGGATCAAAGTCCGGATCCAGACTCTCAGTTCTTCCTTGGCGGAGGTTTGCGCTCTCCCGTGTGCCTCCCCCCCAAAAGAGAGGTCATGTTTCCACCGGTGTCTCTTTGTTTACTGGTCTGTCTGTCAGCGGGATTGAGCGCAAACGACTGGACCAACTGTGACCGCACTCGGTGGAATTTATAGATTGTGACCCAAAGACAAATACACTGAATTTCGTCCGCAAATCCGTTATCAAAAGTCCGGAGGTAGGTGGGATGATTTTAACCTTGCTTGAGGAAGGTGCGACGCTCGTTCTCGCGCACTTCCGGCGAAATCCTGCACCTGCCACGTTTCATCACTCAACGCGCATGATGCACGTTGAAATTAATTTCAGAAACAAATCAAACAGTAAATCTCCGAACTATATCGTCCCCACCCCCCCCCCTTTTTTTTTCTTCCTACCTCCCTTCCAACATAACCTTACCCCCCCCCCCCTCCCCCCCCCCCCCCCCCCCCCCCCCCCCAGTCGCATTGAGGCTGTGAAACACTCGGTTACTTCTTCTTAGTACTTTACTTCGCGTGCGTTTCGTCACTGGGGAAAAAAATTGTTCCGGTTGTTGTGTTGTTGTTGTTGTTGTTGTTGTTGTTGTTGTTTGCCCTCCCCTCCCTATCCCTCCACTCTCTCCCCTGCGCTCCAAACCCCTACCCCAGGTTGGCCACCTGCTTTCCGCCTCCAGTTTATTTATGCAAATGATGTGTTTAGTATGTTGTGCATAGATAATTTATGTAAATGATGTGTTTGGTATGCTGTGCATAGATAATGTATGTAAATGATGTGTTTGGTATGCTGTGCATAGATAATGTATGTAAATGATGTGTTTGGTATGTTGTGCATAGATAATGTATGTAAATGATGTGTTGGGTATGTTCTGCATAAACAATTTGGTCAACGTCTTAACTGTCGATAGATATTTGCTCTACGTGTCTTTAGGTTTATCAGTTGCTGCGAGTGTCCACAATTGTGTGCGTGCAGTGGGAGGGGGAGGAGGGGGAGGAGGGGGAGGAGGGGGGAGGTGGAGGGGCAGGAGCGGAGACGGGAAGAAAGAAGGCGGGGGATGGAAGGGGGGGGGGAGGAAGGGGGGGCTGAGGGTTTTGCTCGTTCCAGCCTGTGCCCACATCTTGCTTCAGTGCCCATCCTCATCCCTCCCAAAGTCTGCTCCCCCCCCCCCCCCCGCCCCCGCCCACCCATCCGGCTCTCAGCGTAACATCACCCCGCTTCCCACCCCCTCCTCCCCCAAACCCTGTCCCATCATCCTGATCGCCCTGTCCCCGAACCCTCCCCCTCCTCCCTCACCACGCCCCCCCCACCCTCCCCTCCCCTCCCTCCCCCCCCCCCCGCCCCCCAGCTTCCAAAGCGTCTCCTCCACAACTGGCATTAAATCACTGCAACCTCCAGCCGACACGGGGCAAGTCATGCCCAGGTTGGCATCTGCGTGCTCCTCCTTTCGGGCTCGACAGCTCCCAGGAGAGGAGGAGAAGGAGGAGGAGGACGACGACGACAATGGTGGCAGCCACTGGGCGTGAACACTACCCACCAGACGTGGATGGCAGTGGACAAAAGGTAGGTAAGTGGGTGGGAAGGTTATTAGTGGCGAGGGAGGGGAGGGCAGATTGCTATGGACATTGGGGAGCAAGGGAGAGAGAAAACCACCGAAATTACCCAGGCGACAGCCAGCTAGCGAGCAAGTGAGCAAGCGCAAGAGAGAGAGAGGGGGGGAGAGAAAAGAGAGAGAGAGGGGAGAGAGAGAGAAAGAAAGAGGGAGAGAGAGAGAGAGAGAGAGAGAGAGAGAGAGGAGAGAGGAGAGAGAGAGAGAAGAGAGAGAGAAGAGAGGGGGAGAGAGAGAGAAGAGAAAGAGGGAGAGAAGAGAGGAGAGAGAGAGAGAAGAAGAAGAGAGAGAGAGAGAAGAGAGAGAGAGAGAAAGGGTATCGGGTAGGGTAGTGGCTGTATGTGCTTGCGCGTCGCTCAGACACACACACACACACACACACACACACACACACACACACACACACACATGCACGCACGCACGCACGTACACACACACACACACACACACACACACACACACACACACACACACACACACACACACACATACACATACTTCAGAAAAGTACTCTTCACCTTTTTAGTACTGAGAATCTCACAAACGACCAAAGTCCGCAGACCCCCTTCCCCCCCCCCCTCCCCCTCTCCTCTTCCCTCAGGCAGCACGTGGGTCACTAATGAAGACCTGCTGAGCGTAGTGAGGAAGGAAAAAAAGGCTGAAGTGGCGTGAACAGGTGACAAGCCCACACGCGCTCTACTAGACATTCTTCCCAGGAACAGCGCAAGACAGGAGAAGACATGGCCAACGGAAACAGTGGGAGACAGACACACTGCTGAGCGGTACGAAGTGAGCTTTGCCACTATCCAGGCGTTTACCCGCGGCGAATAGAGAAGGAGACGATCACATTTTTATGTTTATCAAAGTAGTGCCCTGCTCCTCCACCCTCCGCCCTTCTAACCACTCTGATGAGCTCCGGGGCTGATGACTGACTATGAGGATGACAAAGGTGACGAGTCAGAAATCCAGAAACGTTAATGTTGGCCGCGAAGGTGACAGAGACAACAGTTAGAAGTCCAGAAACGTTAATGTTGACTATGAAGATGACAGAGACGACAGTTAGAACTCCACAGACGTTAATGTTGGCCGCGAAGGTGACAGAGACGACAGTAAGAAGTCCACAGACGTTAATGTTGACCATGAAGGTGACTGAGACGACAGTTAGAAGTCCAGAGACGTTAATGTTGACCACGAAGGTGATAGAGACGACAGTTAGAAGTCCAGAAACGTTAATGTGGACCACGAAGGTGACAGAGACGACAGTTAGGAAGTCCCGAAACGTTAATGTGGAC
>CM065726.1:57394520-57397020 GCA_033310375.1 Conus canariensis
ACATCAGTACGTACACCAATTTGGGGACTGGCAGGTGAAATGGGACTCGACACTGAATTTTCCTTTTGGGCCAGTGATGCTGTGGATGTTGGCAATGGAAGTGCAGGTTTTACATCCAGGTTGATTGCACGGGTAGTTTCCGGCTGAAGAGTTGGTGTTTTTACTGAACTTTGCTTGTACCGTGTGATCGCGAAGGTTTTTGTCTCTCTTGAAGGCGATCAGGGGAGATTTGGAGAAGATCGATTTCAGGTTTGAATCAGATTGTAAGATGTTGAAATGGTGTAAGAGGATGGTTTTGACATGCATGTCACAAGCCCTGAAGACGGTCTATGTCCGAAACGTTGAAGATTTTTGGTCCGGTTTTTTTTTTTTTTTTTTCTCTGTTTTCAAATCTTCTGAGCATCCTCAAAGATAGTTTGTATCTTAAATATGATTTTGATAGGGTTGGGTATACTTCTTAATGTAATACGTCATTAAGGAAATGAAAACAAAACACATCCAATCGGGACCGTAGTAAGGGAGACGCACGGATTCCACTTCAAATCCAATATGTTCAAGACAACCAAGGGCTGGCACTTGTTGGGAAAATTTGCTTGGGTTCTCAAACATCGACTTTTTGCCGGTGTAATCGAAAACTTCTTGTGCTTCATTTCAACATGCCCGGGGGTCTTGCTGTGTCATTCTTGACTGCATAGCTCAGAAGGCGATAAACAAACATCTTTCCTGCTGTAAAATATCGATCAAAGAAGAAAAGATGAAGGTACAAACGCACTTTCAAGGAAGATATATTCTCTGTTTAAAAAAAAAGCCTAGTCGATATAAAATGATATCAACATTAACCAGTAGGAATAGACTCTTTAGTCTAGCCGATCAGAACACAACACGCTTGCCAACAGACCCATAACACATTCAGTGAAGGTAATGCGCGCGCGCGCTCAAACACACACACACACACACACACACACACACACACACACACACACACACACACACACACACACGTGGGAGAGTCTGAACATCAGGGATCGGAGCAAATCGTGGGAGAGTTTGAACATCAGGGAGCGGACAGGCCGGTCCTTCGTCTGCTCTCGGAGGAGCGCAGAGACTTACAAGGACAGAGGGGGGCTGCGTGGCAGTCATCAGCGGCACCTCGGCGTTCTCTACCCGGGGTTAGGAGACAGAAAGGAGAGGAGAGACTGCCTTCCCCTCCCAGCTCTTTCACTCTATGCACACTCTTCTCCATTTCTCATCCCCCCCCCCCCCACCTCCTTACCCCCACATCCCATCTGTTTGTCTGTCTGTCTGTCTGTCTGTGTTCTGTCCTCTCTCTCTCTCTCTCTCTCTCTCTCTCTCTCTCTCTCTCTCTCTCTGTGTGTGTGTGTGTGTGTGTGTGTGTGTGTGTGTGTGGTGTGTGTGTGTGTGTGTGTGTGTGTGTGTGTAGACCTTAGGCCTCTTCATTGTGATCTTTTCGCAAAACACAGTTCAATAAAACGAACACATAGAAAGACTGGGTACCACTTTAAAACTTTATCCCGGAGAAATCCATTTTCGAGTCCTGCGTCTTGGGTGTGGGGTACATAGTGGGTAGAGTTGGCTGAGACTAGACTAGTGCGCTAACTACGTACCGATACGAATCAGACACAAAAGCATGTAACAATACCTACTCCCCCTGCGACATTGATCGTGACACCGATTACTATGATATTTACTATCAAAATGCTGCATATTTTAATTGACTTAATCACCCAAAACTACATTTGATCAACAAAATGAGGTAAAACTTCATATCATCAATATATTGTCAATAAACCAATATGCTTGAGAGATTTTTTTTTTAATCTGGAGAAGTCCAGCTTCGCAATGATTCAAACATTCTGTCAACTGTTGGAAGCTGAGTACCCGGTGTAACAGCCCATTCTTACCCCCCCCCCCCCCTCTGGAACTTACCCCGGGTTAGTCTGGGCTAGCTTGCTTTTACCCCCGGGGTCATTCCAGGACTAGCTGGAACTCCCCCCCCCCCCCAGTTGGAACTGACCCCCCCCCCTACCAGTCATCTACATTGTACAAGGTACACAGGCACTCAGAAGACACTAATTAGCTGTAAAAATAGTTAAAATCTCTGATATACATTAAAGTGACCAATGGTCAGTGACACTGACCACTGGCTGTCTGCATTGCACAAGGTATACAAACACTCATGAGACACTGATTAACTGTAAAATAGTCGAAATATCTGATTTATGTCATAGTGACCAGTGGTCAGTGGCACTGACCACCAGTCGTCTGCATTGTACAAGGTGCACAGGTACTCAGGAGACTATAATTAGCTGTGAAATAGTTAAAATCTCCGATTTACGTCATAATGACCGGTAGTCAGTGGCACTGACCACAAGTATTCTACATTGTACAGGTACACAAGCACTCGGGAAACACTAATTAGCTGTTAAATAGTTAAAATCTCCGATTTACGTCATAATGACCAGTGGTTAGTGGCACTGAC
>CM065726.1:57402020-57404520 GCA_033310375.1 Conus canariensis
TCCCTCTTGCACAGAATCGCTAGGGTCTTGATTAGAACACGTATCTCTCCTGCACAGATTCGCTGAAGTATTAATTGCAACACGCACTTCTCTCGCACACTATTGCTGAGGTCTTCTTGCTTGTACCATGAATCGTTCTTGTAAGTGATGGCCGCCGTGCGCCTATTTAAAACCAGACTGTCTTGTCACACAACACGACTCTCTTATGCACAGGATCTATGAGGTGCTAATTTCGACTATTCTGTGCCTAGGATATTTGAGATGCTTATTTCAACACAACCATTGCACAGGATCTCGGAAGTGCTTACATCCGTACGATTTTCTCTTGCAAATGATCGCTGAGATCCTGATCAGAACACCAATCTCTCTTGCACACTCTGTCTGGAACAGAAAACTTAAAAGTGGCTAAAAATGGCAAAGCTGTTATGACTACCTGAACTTCTTGAAATCTTATATTCGTTTTTGAAACTTTTTTCCAATGACTGCATGAATCTAATGATATCTGCCTCATTCCGTCAAGTGTTACTATCAATCAATTACATTTGTGAGAGCTGATGACTTGCGTTTGATGAGACTTACAGCTCGGGCAAAAGGCAGGAGCTTTCATCATCCCTTTTTTCTCTCTTTTTTTTTTTTTTTTTTTTTTTTTTTAGCTTGCTTTCACAAATCCTCGCGTTCAATATAATGTAGGTTAAAAAGAGAAGGTGAAATAAAGCAGAAAAAGACACATGAACATTTTCTTTCAGTGAAATAGAACATCTTTGTCGAAAAAGCGTATTCACATATTAACCGTACAATACCGCATTTGAAAAAAAGCAAAACAAAACTCTGACGGGCAAGTAGTCGAGCTCATTCTGCGACGTATATCCTAATGCCAAACTTGAACCTAAAGATGTTCATACCTCAAATAAACAGATTAAGATGATGGGTAAGCGGAATAAATGGTGAGTGACATGTGCGGAAGGCTATTGATTGTTGTTTATCCTAGGCCAAATGAACTTATCGACAAAAAAAACCCAACGAGATATTCGCTCGGATTTTACTTTCTACGAACAAAAGGTTTCCCTTCTTTACATGCATTTCACTCCCGCATGCAACGTTTCTCCCCAGCCTGATGTTTTCGTTCCTGAAACACCGCGTACAGCGTTTCTACCCAGCCTGATAATTTCTTTCTCGAAACACCAACTAACGTGAAGAACAAAAAAACAAAAAAAACAAACAAAAAAAACCCTACAAGCACACACACACACTCTCTCCACTAAGTTGTCAGATTTCGCCTTGTCGTTTACTCGCACCCGTTCTCCTCCCGTCCTTTTTGCTGGGTAATGGAAGAGTAATCCGCGGAATGACAACCACACACACACACACACAGGCAGATAAAACCACCGCACAGTGTCACCGTAAAACCATTACTGCAACGACGATTTGCCGGCGGGTATAAGTTGATGAGCACGACCTGGCCTTCTTCACCTTGTCTGCGGCTGGGACACAGAGAGAAGAAGAAGAAGAAGAAGAAGCCTTCGGTAATCAATAGCGAGGCTGGCAAGCAGACAGTCATGTACACCGTGGGTGCACGCTCTCTCTCTCTCTCTCTCTCTCTCTCTCTCTCTCCTCTCTCTCTCGCTGATCTCTCTGTGATGCACGTGGGTTTAAGTAAAGAGTCGCGCCTGCTCACGTCGCCTCGTGCGGTGGCGGTCAGGGTCCAGTTACACACTGAGCTCTGGCGACAGGTCGTGTCGGTCGTGCAGTATCGCACGGAACCAGACTGCCGGTCAAAGGTACCCCCTCCCTCCGGATGACACGCACAAGCTCGGGTCACACGAGAAAAGAGGAGCGGGTGGAAGTGGGGGTGGTAGTGAGGGGGCGGGGGGAGGGGGCTAGGGTGCGGGTGGGGTGTAGGATGTGGGGTAGGGGTGGGGGGGAGGGGGGTATTTTCTGTTGAGGCGCAGTCTTGGTCGAATGATCACATACTCATTCCATCCCCCCCCCCCCACCTCCTCCCCCTTCCCAAAACAGTTGCACTTCCTTTTACTTTTTATCTGGGCTGATTATAAGATATAATATCACACTGTGTAATGTTCGTGAATATTGCAATCGTATGACATCCCGTAAGATTTGTAATGTTTGTTCCTTTTTTTTTTTTTTTTTAGTGTGTGTGTGTGTGTGTGTGTGTCTGTGTGTGTGTGTGTGTGTGTGTGTGTGTGTGGGGAGAGAGAGAGAGAGAGAGAGAGAGAGAGAGTTGTAAACAATGTGCCGAATGGTGATGTGTATTTCATGGAGTCAGTGGGTTTCTATTCTCCCCTCCTCTCTCTCTCTCTCTCTCTCTCTCTCTCTCTCTCTCTTTTAAACACACACACACACACACACACACACACACACACACACACACATACATGTACACGCTCTCACATGTCACCCCCTTTGCATTTTAAAGTCACACTGCCCGTTGTAAGGTAGCTAAATAATGTCGCGATCGATGGGTTAGTGGGGTGTTAGTCGC
>CM065726.1:57409520-57412020 GCA_033310375.1 Conus canariensis
TCCCAACCTTCCAGAGGTTTCATCACCCTGTGCTATGGTGGTCATCGAGAGGAAACAGTGTTCTACCGATTAGACACAGGCTGCGCCTTTAAATCCGCACTCCAATCTGTGAAGAGTGGAAGCGTTCCATGTGATGTGCCATGCTTTCGAAGAGTGTAGGAACTTACATGATGTCAGACCCTTTATTTTCATTTTATTTTGTTACCTATTTCACTAGCATGTCTATGTAAGGGATTGATCTTGACGATGTGACGGCTCGAATGGGTCACCTCGTGCTCGCCTGGGCTGCATGATTTGAACTAAAGATGTTGCCGATTTTAGATAAAATGGCGAATATAAGAAAACGTTCCGCAGGCTTATTCTCTCTCTCACACACACACACACACACACACACACACACACACACACACACACACACACACACACACACACACACACACACCACGCCCGCGTGCAACAGGTTTCAGGAAACTCGGTAGAAAATTTGAGAATCCCATTAACTCTTAGTGGGGATCCGTACTCACGGGTCTCAATCACACGCGTCAGATCCAGTCTGCGTTCACACCATTGATCCGATTGTTACCATGCGTCCACTGGACATGAACACGGTGACGGACAGACCCACGTTATTTTCAACCTTCGTAGAGGTCCGCGCCCTCCCGAATATCCTAACAGTCTTTCCGTATATAAACGGAATAGCCTAACAGTCTTTCCGTATATAAACGGAATAGCCTAACAGTCTTTCCGTACAAAAATGGAACGACCATATAGCAGAGGAAAACGACCGTAGAAAATCAATTGTACACCCATGAAATACTTACCAGCGTTGAGGAGTCTGTTCATTCCAGAGAGAGAAGGATAAGCAGCGCAAATCTAAACTTTTTATTGTGCATTGAGTGTCGACAATAGGTACACATACGGATATATTCGATTTTCATTTCGCTGGGAACGCTTAGTCGACTGGGCTTTTACAGCCAGCTTGACTGGCTTTTTCACGTCCAAAAGAAAAAATTTAGAATAAATGAAAATAAAATAAATTAAAAAATACATATATATATATATATATATATATATATATTAAAAGAAAAAAAAACAAGAGACTGAAACAGGCAGACCGGGTAACACTAGACTGAGACTCCTAGCCCCCCCCCCCCCACCCCCTCCCCCCCCCCCCCCCCCCCACCCGCACCCCTCCCACAGCCAATCGATTGAGGAACGTGACAAACGGGGATCTCTGTAGTGCACGTTCTTTCATTTCTGAATGGAGAAAAGAGAAGACTTCTCCACTGCCGCCTCCCCCACTCCACTCTGCCCCCCCCCCCCCTCCCCTGACCATCCCCATCCCACCTCACTCAACACCGCCCCAACACACACACCACAACACCACACACACACACACACACACACACACACACACACACAACACCACACACACACAACAATCACAACGCACGCGCGCACGCCGCACACACACGTACACACGCGCACACACACAAACACACGCGCTCTCTCTCTCTCTCTCTCTCTCTCTCTCTCTCTCTCTCTCTCTCTCTCTCGCGAGCGAGCGAGCGAGCGTGCGTACGCCACACGCACCCGTACACAAGCGCACGCACTCGCACGCACGCACGCACGCACCACACACACACACACACACACACACACACACACACACACACACACACACACACAAACACACACACACACACACACTTACCACACACACACACACACACACACACACACACACACACACACACACACACACACACAAGCTGTGGCTTCGTTGCCACAGATAAGAGAAGATAAAACCTATTGATGTTAAGAAGCACAAGGACAAAAATAAGAGAAGATGATCAATTGACAGAAAGAAGCTACAGAATTAGTTGAGCTACTTTCTGCCATGGATTGACTATAATATATACTCTGTTACCGGTGTAACACCCCAGATTGCCCCCCATCCCAGAATGCCCCCCAGGGGACGTTTCAGTATCCCAGAATGCCCCGGGGGACGTTTCAGTATCCCAGAATGCCCCCCGGGGGACGTTTCAGTATACCAGAATGTCCCCCGGGGGACATGTTGGGTATGCTAGAATGTCCCCGGGGGACATGTTGGGTGTGCTGACAGGTCCCCCTGGGGGTGCAATCTAAAATGCCCCCCCCCCCCCCCCCTATCTATTATGCCCCCCATGAGGACAAATATATTTTCATCCCAGAATGCCCCCCACCCAATTCTCTCTCCCTCTGTGTGTGTGTGTGTGTCTCTCTCTGTCTCTGTCTGTCTGTCTGTCTGTCTGTCTCTTTCTCTCTCTCTCTGCGACATCTTAAAACACTGATTCGTGCTTACCTAACCAAGAAACAGACGTAGACAGAGGCAGAGGCAGGGAGAGAGAAATAAACAGACAGACAGACAGACAGAAAGAAAGAGAGTCAGAGACAGGGGCAAGGACAGAGAAAGAGAGAGAGAAAGGGGCACAATGGAGTGGGAGAGAGCGAGGGGGAA
>CM065726.1:57422020-57429520 GCA_033310375.1 Conus canariensis
TCCTGAATTGTTTTCATTGTGTCCGGAATTGTTTTCGTTGTGTCCTGAATTGTTTTCGTTGTGTCCTGAATTGTTTCATGTCCTGAATTGTTTTCATTGTGTCCTGAATTGTTTTCATTGTGTCCTGAATTGTTTTCATTGTGTTCTGAATTGTTTCATGTCCTGAATTGTTTTCATTGTGTCCGGAATTGTTTTCATTGTGTCCTGAATTGTTTTCATTGTGTCCTGAATTGTTTCATGTCCTGAATTGTTTTCATTGTGTCCAGAATTGTTTTCGTTGTGTCCTGAATTGTTTTCATTGTGTCCTGAATTGTTTTCATTGTGTCCTGAATTGTTTTCATTGTGTCCTGAATTGTTTTCATTGTGTCCTGAATTGTTTCATGTCCTGAATTGTTTTCATTGTGTCCTGAATTGTTTTCATTGTGTCCTAATTGTTTTATGTCCTGAATTGTTTTCGTTGTGTCCTGAATTGTTTTCATTGTGTCCTGAATTGTTTTCATTGTGTCCAGAATTGTTTTCATTATGTCCTGAATTGTTTTCATTGTGTCCTGAATTGTTTTCATTGTGTCCTGAATTGTTTTCATTGTGTCCTGAATTGTTTCATGTCCTGAATTGTTTTCATTGTGTCCGGAATTGTTTTCGTTGTGTCCTGAATTGTTTTCGTTGTGTCCTGAATTGTTTCATGTCCTGAATTGTTTTCATTGTGTCCTGAATTGTTTTCATTGTGTCCTGAATTGTTTTCATTGTGTCCTGAATTGTTTCATGTCCTGAATTGTTTTCATTGTGTCCGGAATTGTTTTCATTGTGTCCTGAATTGTTTTCATTGTGTCCTGAATTGTTTCATGTCCTGAATTGTTTTCATTGTGTCCAGAATTGTTTTCATTGTGTCCTGAATTGTTTTCGTTGTGTCCTGAATTGTTTTCATTGTGTCCTGAATTGTTTTCGTTGTGTCCTGAATTGTTTTCATTGTGTCCTGAATTGTTTCATGTCCTGAATTGTTTTCATTGTGTCCGGAATTGTTTTTATTGTGTCCTGAATTGTTTTCGTTGTGTCCTGAATTGTTTTCGTTGTGTCCTGAATTGTTTTCATTGTGTCCAGAATTGTTTCATGTCCTGAATTGTTTTCATTGTGTCCTGAATTGTTTTCATTGTCTCCAGAATTGTTTTCATTGTGTCCTGAATTGTTTCATGTCCTGAATTGTTTTCATTGTGTCCTGAATTGTTTCATGTCCTGAATTGTTTTCATTGTGTCCTGAACTGTTTTCATTGTCTCCAGAATTGTTTTCATTTGTGTCCTGAATTGTTTTCATTGTGTCCTGAACTGTTTTCATTGTGTTCAGAATAGTTTCATGTCCTGAATTGTTTTCCATTGTGTCCGGAATTGTTTTCATTGTGTCCTGAATTGTTTCATGTCCTGAATTGTTTTCATTGTGTCCAGAATAGTTTCATGTCCTGAATTGTTTTCCATTGTGTCCTGAATTGTTTTCCATTGTGTCCGGAATTGTTTTCATTGTGTCCGGCATTGTTTTCATTGTGTCCGGAATCGTTTTCATTGTGTCCTGAATTGTTTTCATTGTGCCATAGGGTGTCTTTGTGCCTGGGTCGTTTCCTGTGTCCTAGATTGTTTTCATTGTGTACGTTTTTGTTTCCCTTCATGGAGCCCCGAGTTGTTTTCATTGACTACTGGGGTGTTTTTTTTTTTTATCGTGTTATGTGTTGTTTGAATTGTTTCTTGAGCTGTTTTCATCATGTCTTTCGCTGTTTGTATTGTACTGTTGTTTGTTCTCACAGTGTCGCGGGTCGTCTTCGTGGCGTTCTGGGTTGTTTTTCACCGTCTGCTGCGCTGGGTATTCTGTCCTGCAATATTTTCATTGTGTCCTGGGTCGTTTACATGATGTCCTGGGTTATTTTCACTGTGTCCTGGGTTGTTCTCACGATGTCGTGGGTTATTGTCATTGTGTCCTAGGTTGTTCTCACGATGTCGTGGGTTATTGTCATTGTGTCCTAGGTTGTTCTCATGATGTCGCCGGTTATTTTCATTGTGTCCTCGGTTGCATTCCTGATGTCATGGGCTATTTTCATTGTCTTCGGTTGTTTTCCTGAAATTCCTAGGTAATTTTCATTGTGTCCTGGGTTGTTCTCATGATGTCCTGCGATAATTGCACTGTGTCCTGGATTGTTCTCATGATGTCCTGGGTTATTTTCATTATGTCCTGGGTTGTTCTCATGATGTCCTGGATATTTGCATTGTGTCCTGGGTTGTTCTCATGATGCAATGGGCTATTTTGATTGTGTCCTATGTTGTTCTCGTGATGTCCTGCGATATTTTCGTTATGTGATGGGTTGTTCTCATAATGTCCTGCGATAATTTCGTTATGTAATGGGTTGTTCTCATGATGTCTTGGGTTACTTTCATTGTGTCATGGGTTGTTCTCATGATGTAATGGGCTATTTTCATCGTGTCCTATGTTGTTCTCATGATGTCCTGCGATAATTTCGTTATCTCCTGGGTTGTTCTCATGATGTCCTGCGATATTGGCATTGTGTCCTGGGTTGTTCTCATGATGTCCTGCGATATTGGCATTGTGTCCTGGGTTGTTCTCATGATGTCCTGCGATATTGGCATTGTGTCCTGGGTTGTTCTCATGATATCCTTGGTTATTTTCATTGTGTCATGGGTTGTTCTCATGATGTCCTGAGTTATTTTCATTGTCTAATGGGTTGTTTACATGATGTCCAGGTTATTTTCATTGTGTCGTGGGTTGTTTACATGATATCCTGGGTTATTTTCATTGTGTCATGGATAGTTTACATGATGTCCTGGGTAATTTTCATTGTGTCATGTGTTGTCTTTACACTCCACTTGGTTTGTCTTTACTGTGTTGTTTTACAGTGTCCTGTGTTGTCTTTACACTCCCCTTGGTTTGTCTTTACTGTGTTGTTTTTCTGTGTTGTCTTTACTGTGTTGTTTTTACTGTGTCACGGGTTGTCTCTACACTCCCCTTAGTTTGTCTTTACGTGTTGTCTTTACTGTGTTGTCTTTACTGTGTGTTGTTTTTACTGTGTCACGGATTGTCTCTACACTCCCCTTGCTTTGTCTTTACTGAGTCCTTTGTTGTTTTCATTGTGTCATGGGGTCTGTCTATAGTCCACCAAGTTTGTTTTATTGCGTCCTGTGTTGGTTTTATTATGTCATTGTTTGTCTCTGTACTCCTCTTCGTTTGTGTTTATATTGCGTCCTGTGTTGGTTTTATTGTGTCATTGTTTGTCTCTGTACTCATCCTGGTTTGTCTTTATTGCGTCCTGTGTTGGTTTTATTGTGTCATTGTTCGTGTCTGTACTCCTCATTGTTTTCATTGCAACATGGGTTCTATTTATACCTCCCTATATTTGTTTTAATTGCGTCCTGTGTTGTTTTTATTGTGTCACGAGTTTCTAGTGTGTCCTGCATTGTTTTTACTGTATCATGGATTGTCTTCGTACTCCCAAATGTTTGCATTTATTGTGCCCTAGGTTCTTTTCATTGTTGCTTTGATTGCCTTTATGCCCTGGTTCGTTTATTTCCTGGGTTGGTTTCATTGTTTACGGAGGTTGTTTTTTTTTTTTTAATTCTGTCCTGGTTTCTTTTAATGGTGTCCTCGTTGTTTTCATTGTGCCCTGAATTGTTTTCATTGTGTCCTGAATTGTTTTCATTGTGTCCTGAATTGTTTTCATTGTGTCCTGAATTGTTTCATGTCCTGAATTGTTTTCATTGTGTCCTGAATTGTTTTCATTGTGTTCTGAATTGTTTTCATTGTGTCCTGAATTGTTTTCATTGTGTCCTGAATTGTTTTCATTGTGTCCTGAATTGTTTTCATTGTGTCCTGAATTGTTTCATGTCCTGAATTGTTTTCATTGTGTCCTGAATTGTTTTCATTGTGTTCTGAATTGTTTTCATTGTGTCCTGAATTGTTTTCATTGTGTCCTGAATTGTTTTCATTGTGTCCTGAATTGTTTTCATTGTGTCCTGAATTGTTTTCATTGTGTCCTAAATTGTTTTATGTCCTGAATTGTTTTCGTTGTGTCCTGAATTGTTTTCATTGTGTCCTGAATTGTTTTCATTGTGTCCAGAATTGTTTTCATTATGTCCTGAATTGTTTTCATTGTGTCCTGAATTGTTTTCATTGTGTCCGGAATTGTTTTCGTTGTGTCCTGAATTGTTTTCGTTGTGTCCTGAATTGTTTCATGTCCTGAATTGTTTTCATTGTGTCCTGAATTGTTTTCATTGTGTCCTGAATTGTTTTCATTGTGTCCTGAATTGTTTCATGTCCTGAATTGTTTTCATTGTGTCCGGAATTGTTTTCATTGTGTCCTGAATTGTTTTCATTGTGTCCTGAATTGTTTCATGTCCTGAATTGTTTTCATTGTGTCCAGAATTGTTTTCGTTGTGTCCTGAATTGTTTTCATTGTGTCCTGAATTGTTTTCATTGTGTCCTGAATTGTTTTCATTGTGTCCTGAATTGTTTTCATTGTGTCCTGAATTGTTTCATGTCCTGAATTGTTTTCATTGTGTCCTGAATTGTTTTCATTGTGTCCTAAATTGTTTTATGTCCTGAATTGTTTTCGTTGTGTCCTGAATTGTTTTCATTGTGTCCTGAATTGTTTTCATTGTGTCCAGAATTGTTTTCATTATGTCCTGAATTGTTTTCATTGTGTCCTGAATTGTTTTCATTGTGTCCTGAATTGTTTTCATTGTGTCCTGAATTGTTTCATGTCCTGAATTGTTTTCATTGTGTCCGGAATTGTTTTCGTTGTGTCCTGAATTGTTTTCGTTGTGTCTTGAATTGTTTCATGTCCTGAATTGTTTTCATTGTGTCCTGAATTGTTTTCATTGTGTCCTGAATTGTTTTCATTGTGTCCTGAATTGTTTCATGTCCTGAATTGTTTTCATTGTGTCCGGAATTGTTTTCATTGTGTCCTGAATTGTTTTCATTGTGTCCTGAATTGTTTCATGTCCTGAATTGTTTTCATTGTGTCCAGAATTGTTTTCATTGTGTCCTGAATTGTTTTCGTTGTGTCCTGAATTGTTTTCATTGTGTCCTGAATTGTTTTCGTTGTGTCCTGAATTGTTTTCATTGTGTCCTGAATTGTTTCATGTCCTGAATTGTTTTCATTGTGTCCGGAATTGTTTTTATTGTGTCCTGAATTGTTTTCGTTGTGTCCTGAATTGTTTTCGTTGTGTCCTGAATTGTTTTCGTTGTGTCCAGAATTGTTTCATGTCCTGAATTGTTTTCATTGTGTCCTGAATTGTTTTCATTGTCTCCAGAATTGTTTTCATTGTGTCCTGAATTGTTTCATGTCCTGAATTGTTTTCATTGTGTCCTGAATTGTTTCATGTCCTGAATTGTTTTCATTGTGTCCTGAACTGTTTTCATTGTCTCCAGAATTGTTTTCATTTGTGTCCTGAATTGTTTTCATTGTGTCCTGAACTGTTTTCATTGTGTTCAGAATAGTTTCATGTCCTGAATTGTTTTCCATTGTGTCCGGAATTGTTTTCATTGTGTCCTGAATTGTTTCATGTCCTGAATTGTTTTCATTGTGTCCAGAATAGTTTCATGTCCTGAATTGTTTTCCATTGTGTCCTGAATTGTTTTCCATTGTGTCCGGAATTGTTTTCATTGTGTCCGGCATTGTTTTCATTGTGTCCGGAATCGTTTTCATTGTGTCCTGAATTGTTTTCATTGTGCCATAGGGTGTCTTTGTGCCTGGGTCGTTTCCTGTGTCCTAGATTGTTTTCATTGTGTACGTTTTTGTTTCCCTTCATGGAGCCCCGAGTTGTTTTCATTGACTACTGGGGTGTTTTTTTTTTTTTTTTTTATCGTGTTATGTGTTGTTTGAATTGTTTCTTGAGCTGTTTTCATCATGTCTTTCGCTGTTTGTATTGTACTGTTGTTTGTTCTCACAGTGTCGCGGGTCGTCTTCGTGGCGTTCTGGGTTGTTTTTCACCGTCTGCTGCGCTGGGTATTCTGTCCTGCAATATTTTCATTGTGTCCTGGGTCGTTTACATGATGTCCTGGGTTATTTTCACTGTGTCCTGGGTTGTTCTCACGATGTCGTGGGTTATTGTCATTGTGTCCTAGGTTGTTCTCACGATGTCGTGGGTTATTGTCATTGTGTCCTAGGTTGTTCTCATGATGTCGCCGGTTATTTTCATTGTGTCCTCGGTTGCATTCCTGATGTCATGGGCTATTTTCATTGTCTTCGGTTGTTTTCCTGAAATTCCTAGGTAATTTTCATTGTGTCCTGGGTTGTTCTCATGATGTCCTGCGATAATTGCACTGTGTCCTGGATTGTTCTCATGATGTCCTGGGTTATTTTCATTATGTCCTGGGTTGTTCTCATGATGTCCTGGATATTTGCATTGTGTCCTGGGTTGTTCTCATGATGCAATGGGCTATTTTGATTGTGTCCTATGTTGTTCTCGTGATGTCCTGCGATATTTTCGTTATGTGATGGGTTGTTCTCATAATGTCCTGCGATAATTTCGTTATGTAATGGGTTGTTCTCATGATGTCTTGGGTTACTTTCATTGTGTCATGGGTTGTTCTCATGATGTAATGGGCTATTTTCATCGTGTCCTATGTTGTTCTCATGATGTCCTGCGATAATTTCGTTATCTCCTGGGTTGTTCTCATGATGTCCTGCGATATTGGCATTGTGTCCTGGGTTGTTCTCATGATGTCCTGCGATATTGGCATTGTGTCCTGGGTTGTTCTCATGATGTCCTGCGATATTGGCATTGTGTCCTGGGTTGTTCTCATGATATCCTTGGTTATTTTCATTGTGTCATGGGTTGTTCTCATGATGTCCTGAGTTATTTTCATTGTCTAATGGGTTGTTTACATGATGTCCAGGGTTATTTTCATTGTGTCGTGGGTTGTTTACATGATATCCTGGGTTATTTTCATTGTGTCATGGATAGTTTACATGATGTCCTGGGTAATTTTCATTGTGTCATGGGTTGTTTACATGATGTCCTGGGTTATTTTCATTGTGTCATGGGTTGTTCTCATGATGTCTTGCGATAATTTCGTTATGTAATGGGTTGTTCTCATGATGTCCTGGGTTATTTTCATTGTGTCATGGGTTGTTCTCATGATGTCCTGCGATAATTTCGTTATGTAATGGGTTGTTCTCATGATGTCCTGGGTTATTTTTCATTGTGTCAATGGTTGGTTTTATGATGTCATGGGATATTTTCATTGTGTCATGGGTTGTTCTCATGATGTCCTGGGTTATTTTCATTGTGTCATGGTGCAATTCCAACAGGAAAATACTCCACCAACTTCCGAGCTGAGCGAGAAGCCCTCTGTGAGGCAGCCACAACAGTCTTGCAGAACTCCAAAAGAACAACAGGGCAGGTGGTGGTCTTCTCTGACGCTCTCTCCGTGCTCCAAGCCCTCAAGAACTCCCGCTGCAAAGAACAGAACCATATCACTTCAGCCCTTGTTGCCCTGAGTGC
>CM065726.1:57437020-57477020 GCA_033310375.1 Conus canariensis
TGGGCCTGCAATTATTTCATCTTGGGAGCAAGAGTTACCCTACTTATTTGAATTAACTGTTGTCTGTACCCTGCCACATTTAAAATTTCCTTTCGATCATTTTTTAAACGATTGACCACATGGCATAGTCTTTACTATTTACAAAGAAAGATTGAAATCTGCCATCAGCTCAACACCATTTTCCAGTGAGAATCTTCACACGCCTCCCAAATCTCACCATTCTCTATGAAGATGCTCCAGTGCACAGGCCTGCTTTCAATGATGTAGCTTAAAAACTCTGCGAAGAATTAGAGGGGCCTAAAGTAAATGTTGAGAGCGTCTGGCAGCGAACCTGTCGGCTGTAAGCTGGAATCACTTTGTTTCTGTCTTTGTAATATGTTAATTTGTTTAGTAGCAAAGCAGTCTTCTCATGGCAAAAGTGCACCTTATTATTCATAGGTCGTTGTTGATTGTCGGCTTTTACTTAATCGACGTATGTGTGTGTATGTGTGTGTGTGAATATGAGAGAGAGAGAGATAGAGACAGAGACAGTGTGGCGTGTGTGTGTGTGTGTGTGTGTGTGTGTGTGTGTGTGTGTGTGTGTGTGTGTGTGTGCATGCGTGCGCGCGCGTGTGTGTAGTGTGGTGTGTGTGGGTGTGTGTGTGTGTGTGATGTGTGTGTGTGTGTGTGTGTGCGTGTCCTTTTTAGCGTTTGGCACGACGCTTGCCATTGATATACGTTTGTATCTGTTTCTTTCTTTTCTTTTCAAGATAACTAAGTAAGTAGAACTATATAAAGTCAGGGCCACCTTGCCTTGCCAAGCGAGCGGACACAAGCTCACGTGGCCGACACAGCTTTGCCATAAACTGAATAATGTCCCGAGACACGGACAGCCCTGTTTAATGCTGACTCCGCCTTAGATAACAGTCCAAACACTAACAACCCAAAGCCCCGACCTTCTCTGGCACCGATTTCGTCTTTGGAAACGACATGGAACTAATGAGGCTGAAGCTGAAAAAAAAAAAAAAAAACAACCAAGAAATGCAATCCACGTAGCAGATTCAACCCGAAAAAAAAGGCTTCAAGACGAGTACTAGCAGTGAGACCACGCAACAGATTCCACCTTGAGTTTCAGTTTCAGTTTCATCAAGGAGGCGTCACTGCGTGCGGACTAGTCCATATACGCTACACCACATCCGCTAAGTTTTGAGACCACATACGCATGATTTGAGCTGATGGATAAATGAATTAACAACTAAGATGAGACAATAGAAGAAGAGGGTCTCGTGGCTACGACTCAGCGGATGTCTGACCTACGCATTAGCCCAACGAAGACGAACACTTAAAATGCAGCCCACCTAGCAGATTAAATCTAGAGAAAGCTGAAAGGCGAACGTTACCAATGCAGTCCGTATATCAGATTTAACCCAGAAAAAGGTCGAAGATGTACACTCGCAATGCCGTCTAAATAGCAGATCCAGCCGAAAAAAAGCTGAAGGAGCATAATATTGCGTAGTCGAGTTTCATCTTCTGAATGGGTGCGATTCTAAGCGTGCTGCTCAAATTTCCTAACGAACACTGCAGGTGTTGTATCTCTCGGACCTGATTGACGCCGGGAAATGTCCTTAAAAAGAAAAAGGCTATAGTTCAATCCTGTCGTTTTCAGTATCCTAATTCTCATTAAACTATAGATAGATAGATAGATAGATAGATAGATAGATAGATAGATAGATAGGCAGATAGATAGATAGAAGGCAGATAGATAGACAGACAGACAGACCGACAGATAGACAGACACGACAGACAGATAAAACAGACACGACAGACAGACAGACAGATAGACTGACAGACAGACAGACAGACAGATGGATAGACAGATAGATAGATAGATAGATAATAGATAGATAGATAGATAGATAGATAGATAATAGAACAGACAGACGAAGAGGAGATAGATAGATAGGTAGATAGATAGATAGATAGATAGATAGATAGATAGATAGATAGAAAATAGATCGATAGATAATAGAAAAGACAGACAGATAGATGGGATAGATAGATAGACAGATGAATAGTCCTATCCAGTTCTGCAGCCCTTCATGCCCTGCTGTCGTGGTCTCTCCAACAGCTCACCGACAGCTGAAAGAAGAAGCATACTAGATAGCACAAGAGGTTCTGGGCAGGACGTGGGTCGCTGAGCACATCTTAACTCCAGAGGGGATCCCAAAAGAAATCCCAAAGCAAGCGCCCCAAGCATGCTTTAGTTGACAGGACCATCAAGCTGAAACACAGGCCAGACAGTAAGAAGTGGATTGTCAACCAGCGCGAACATATCCAAACAAGGACGGGGGAAAAAGGGCAGCCACAGCGCAACAACCTTGGACACACTACAAGATATGAGCAAGGTCAGAGTAACCTCGGGCTAGAGAGGACGAGGAAGGTTCCTTTCTCACACGAACAAACAGATGTAATGTGAAAATCAACTGAGCATCATTATACTGTGAGTATTTTTATCATTACGAGCTAAAAAAAAAAAAAAAAAAAAAAAAGACCAGACTCCGCAAGAACAGAACGTGCTACTGACACCATAGGAGAAACTAGCAACATCCTCCGTGGTGTGTGTATGTGTGTGTGTGCGCGCGCTCGCGAAGTGTGTGTGTGCGCGCGCGCGAGATCATGTGAGTGTATGCGAACGTGTGAGTGTCTATCTGTGTGTGTGTGTGTGTGTGTGTGTGTGTGTGTGTGTGTGTGTGTGTGTCTATCTTGTCTGCCCGTCTGTGTGCGCGTGCACGCGCGCGCGCGCGCGCTGTGTGTGTGTGTGGATGTGTGTGTGTGTGGGTCTGTGTGTATGTGTGTGAGTGTGTGTATGTGTGTGTAAGCTCTCTCTCTCTCTCTCTCTCTCTCTCTTCTCCTCTCTCTCTCTCTCTCTCTCTCTCTCTCTCTCGCGTGACATCGGCAGCAGCAATGTTTATGGCTCACGTTCTGTGGGAGACCTGTTTGCCCACGGATCGTTTATGGTCTGCAGCAGATGATGTTTGAGAAACATATTAAGGTATTGACCTGTGTGTGGTGTGTGTGTGTGTGTGTGTGTGTGTGTGTGTGTGTGTGTGTGTGTGTGTGTGTGTGCATATGGCCAGCCTAATGATGAAGCTATCGTGATCTTCTGGAATTCACTGCCATGATGAATATTTCTGTCTCGGATCCACCTTTGACTTGTTTGTTTTTTGTTTTTTTTTTCATCTGTACACCCTTCCGTTGCTTGGTGACAATGCCTGAGCGTCATTAAATAACTGAGCGTTTTGCGAATGCAGCAGAATGTTCCGTGATGTGCATATCTTGTTTGTGATGGGAATATCCCTGCAATTTGCCTATCTGGTCGTTTGGGGAAATTTCCCTAAATTTGCATTATGCGGCCGTTAGTGAATGTCTCAATATGTCCAACATATCTACCTGTCTGCTTTGGGAATGTGTTTCTGTCCCTAAGGCGCCGACTTGCTATAGGAATGTTTCAATGTCCCTGAACATACCTATCTAGTTGTTGGTGGAAAGTTCTCTGAATATGGTAGGTGGCAGTTTTGTGAATGTCTGTCTTAATGTTCTTTAATGTACCTTTCAATATTTTTCTCCCGAACTGTCTCAGTATGGTATGGATGACACGTTACACATAGCATGCACCCTGCGTAAGAAATGGAAAGAATGAAGGAAGTAAGAAAATTGAGTGTACGTTATTGAATGGTATGGACTGGATGACACGGGAAACGACTGAATGAAGCGCCAGCTGGCAGCTCATCAGTCGGCACTTCCCGGGTAGCCAACCCGTTATGTAAACGAGTGTGAATTGTAAAGCGCGTAGAGCTTGGTCTCTAGCCGAGAATAGGCGCTATATAAGTATTCATTATAATATTATATAATAATATCAATGTATAGACTTGTTTGACTGTTTGGGAAATTTACAAACACACACACACATATGCGAGCACGCGTGCACACTCATACACACACACGCACTCACTCAATCACACACACACACACACACACACACACACACACACACACATGCTCATGTCACATGCTCATGTGTGCGTGTGGTGTGTGTTGTGTGTGTGTGTGTGTGTGTGTGTGTGTGTGTGGCGCGCGCGCGCGCGCGCGCGTGTGTGTATGTGTATATGTGTGTGTGCGTGTGTATGTTTGTACGTATGTATGTGTGCGTGTGTATGTTTGTGTTTATGTGCGTGTGCGTGTGTATGTTTGTGTGTATGTTTGTGTGTGTGCGTATGTGCGTGTGTGTGTGTGTGTGTGTGTGTGTGTGTGTATGTGTGTGTGTGTGCACGCGCGCGCGCGCGCGCTTCAATATGCAGCTGTTCAGGTGCTGCATCATACGTGCATGCAAGAAAAACACCAAAAAAAAAATGCAAAGCTATGATCACGAACATGATCTTGATGGCGCGAACGCGTGAGTTCAGATACACCAGTGTGTGTATGTGTGTGTGTGTGTGTGTGTGTGTGTGTGTGTGTGTGTGTGTGTGTGTGTTGTGTGGCAACAGAACAGCACGTTCATGGCGTGTACAGTCTGGTCCGGCAGAGACACATTGCACCAGGGCAGACGGAGGACTGGGAGAGCCGTGGGATGCAAATAGGACGGAGAGAGAGGGAGACGGCCACACGTCGTGCGGTGGCTGTCAGAGCTGTTCCCGACCGCTCTGCCGAGTAGAACGTTGTGCGGTAATTGGATGAAGGTCGGGGGCATCGTGCCGATTCCCAGATGATTGGTGTTGTTGTTGTTGTTGTGTGTTGTCATTGTCGTCGTCGTCGTTTTTGTTGTTGTTGTTGTTGTCACTGTCGTTGTTGTTGTTGTTGTTATCGTCGTCGTTGTTGTTGTAGTCGTCGTCGTTGTTGTTATTGTTGTCTTGTTGTTGTCATTGTTGCGTTGTCGTTGTTGTCGTTGTCGTCGTTTTTGTTGTTGTTGTTGTTGTTGAAGTCGTCGTTATTGTTGTTTTATTATTGTTGTTTTTATTATTGTTGTTGTCTTTGTTCTTATACTTGTTGTTTCTGCGGTGGTTGAAAGAGGGAGCGGCCATTCAGCTCTCCTGCTGTGTTATCGGGAAATTCCAGCCATAGGATAGGAGTTTCTTAGATGTGAGTTAGTCAGAAAGAAATTGAGAGAGACGGATATATAATTATACATATAGAGAGAGAGAGAGAGAATGGTACTGAGGATCAGCGTAATCTTAAAAACAGTGCTCAACCACAGTGGGAGCGACATTTGTTATATTAAAAGCAAGTTAAAATCAAGCTTCTAAAAACATCTACAAATTTGTTTCACGCTGTGCGGTCGTCAGGATGTGATGAGCTTGTGTTGCCAGTGCCACGTATATATATATAGCTAGCTGGTTTGCTGTTGTTTTTTTCCCGTACTACATGTGTTTCTCAGGTGTTGGTTTTTTTCGCTGATAGGAACTTCCATCTGTGTCTGCAATTGTTAACCATTTCTGTTCTAACATTTAGAGTTGCCAACTGTGGTTTACATAGTATAATGTATTTCTCTGTTAGGCATAGATTGCATTTTTTTGAAATGTTGTTGTATGATGCTGCTCTTTTTAAAATTTTCCAAGATATGTTGTAGTCTATGTTTTTATCTTTAAGTTTCCAAATGTATTTACTCAATTCTGTTTGGTTTTTGTATCTTTCTTTGTTGAATGATGTTTATGGTTTGCATATCTAGTTTTGAATTGGTTTTCCGTGATACCTACATATGTTTCTTTTGCGTTCTCTGATGTTACAGTGGCTTGGTATACAATGTTGTTATAAAGGCATTTGTTGCTTAGGGGGCACTGTTCGTTTTTGGTACAGTTACAAGATTTCCTTTCGTTACCCTCCTTTTTTTGCTGCTTTTCATTTTGTTTGCTGAATCGATGGCATTTTTAAGGTTCGGCATACATGAATATGATAATTTGATGTTGTTTATGTTGAATATCTTAAATAATTTATGGTCTTTTGGAAAGATGATGTCAAGATTTTAAAGAATTCTTTCCCTACATTTGTTTTAACTCTTGCATCATATGGGGGATTGTACCATATGATATTCCTTTTCCTGTTCTTTCTGCATCTTTTTGTATCATTGTCTGGATCGTATTGTAGTTTGTAATTGTAGCCACTTTTATGTAACGCCTCTTGGTATTCAGCTGTAGCATTGTTGAATACTGTTTCGTTACATGACAAATTGGATAGTCTTTTATTTATGCTTTTGGGTATTGTCTTCAGTATGGAGGGTGGGTGATTGCTTTTGATGTTTACATAAACAGGCGTGTCATTTGGTTTCTTGTATGGTTTATATGTGTGTTGGTTGAGGTCTAACGTTATGTCTAAACAGTTCACTATCTTTTTGTTTGCTTCTATTGTGATTTTTAAGTTTTGGTTGTGGAAAATTTTACACAATTCTTTTTTCTTATTTTCAATATTTCTAGGGTTGTCATTCAGAGCGGCAAGGCCGTCATCCCTGAAAAATGAAAAATCAACTTTAAACAATCCATCAAAAACATTCCGTTAGCTAAACCCCAGTGCTACATGAAGAAAATGATAGGACAAACGGAAAAATTCATCAAAAATATGAGATGGAAAGCATTTTTCTTTTTAAACCCTAACGCTAAAAAAGAGGATAAAAATACATACGACTTCAAGTCATGGCGAGTACCACCAGCCATTGAAGAAATGAAAACATTTGAAGAAAAAATGAGAAGAATGTTAGCCAACATAGAATTCAAAAAATCTAATAACAAATTTCAGTCAGCGTTAGAAAAGGAAATTAAACAAATTCAAAATGACAACAAAATATTTGTGAAGGCGGATAAAACCAATAACTTTTACAAAATAGAACCTGAAGAGTACTCAAAACTCCTTGATAAAAATATCCAGAAAAATTACAGAAAAGCTGACAAGGCTACATATGATCACATCAGAAAGAAAGAAAAGGAACTTGTGCACCAAATGGACCTAAGTGACAGAGTAGAGACCACAGCAGCTAGAGAAGCCTTTATTACACTTAAAGACCACAAACCCAATTTCTTGAATAACCCAACATGTAGACTGATAAACCCTTCCAAATCTGAACTAGGGAAAATTAGTAAAAAATCTTAGAGAAAACCATAAAAAACATAAAAGAAAACACTGAACTCAATCTCTGGAAAAACACATATGAAGTAATACAATGGTTCAAAAACCTCAATAAACAAGAAAATACAGTTTTTATAACATTTGACATAGTAGATTTCTACCCATCTATAGATGAAAAGCTACTAACTAAAGCTATAAAATTTGCCAACAAGTACACAGAAATATCAGGGTCAGAAATGGAAATCATTTTCCACACAAAGAAAACTTTACTGCACAATAAAAATGAAACCTGGATTAAGAACACAAGCAAGAATTCAACTTTCGATGTCACAATGGGATCATATGATGGTGCCGAAACTTGCGAACTTGTCGGACTATTCATGTTATCCAATATTAAAAAAAAACTTGGAAAACAAACTGGACTGTACAGGGATGACGGCCACTGTAACATCAGAGAACGCAAAAGAAACATATGTAGGTATCACGGAAAACCAATTCAAAACTAGATATGCAAACCATAAACAATCATTCAACAAAGAAAGATACAAAAACCAAACAGAATTGAGTAAATACATTTGGAAACTTAAAGATAAAAACATAGACTACAACATATCTTGGAAAATTTTAAAAAGAGCAGCATCATACAACAACATTTCAAAAAAATGCAATCTATGCCTAACAGAGAAATACATTATACTATGTAAACCACAGTTGGCAACTCTAAATGTTAGAACAGAAATGGTTAACAATTGCAGACACAGATGGAAGTTCCTATCAGCGAAAAAAACCAACACCTGAGAAACACATGTAGCACGGGAAAAAAAACAACAGCAAACCAGCTAGCTATATATATACGTGGCACTGGCAACACAAGCTCATCACATCCTGACGACCGCACAGCGTGAAACAAATTTGTAGATGTTTTTAGAAGCTTGATTTTAACTTGCTTTTAATATAACAAATATATATATATATATATATATAGAGAGAGAGAGAGAGAGAGAGAGAGAGAGAGAGAGAACAGAGAGAGAGAGAGACAGACAGACAGACATACATTCAGAAAGACAGACAGACAAGCAGACAGAGTCAGAGATGTAGGCAAACAGACAGACAGAGGATAGTAAAACAGAGGCAGAGACAGAGAGAGAAACAGAATGATGGAGGAAAAGAGGACAACAGAGAAAACGAAGCAAGAGAAGAGAGACAGAGAGAGACTGACAGAGAGAGAGACAGAGAGAGAGAGAGAGCGATGGAGGTAATGAAAGCTAGAGAGAGACAAAAACAGAGGGAGGGAGGGAGGGAGGGAGAGAGAGGGGGGATGAGAGAGAGAGACAGATTAAAAGACTAAGGCCCTGAAAAAAAGACAAAAAAAGTCCAAGACAAGGAAAGAAAGACAAAGGGAATGAAAAAAGGAAGTTAAAAAAAAAGAAGACGAGAATGAAAAAAAAAAATAGAGCAGAGAGAGAGAGAGAGAGAAAGCGCGAGAGAAAGGAGACCAGATAAAGCGAGAAAAGAAAAAAAAGCAAGTCGAAACGACCAGACGACACAAAAAAAACAAACGAAGCATTAAATGCGAAGAAAAAAAGGAAAGAATCCGAGATCTTGGAGGGGGTGGGGTGGGGGTGGGGGGGGCGGTGGAAACTGACAGGCAAAGAACTGAATATATAATTAACTTCAGGGAGTAAAATCAATGAAACAAAAAACGAGAAACTGAGATACAAACCTGACGAAGCTCTCTAAATGAGAGAAACTTTTTTTTTTTACATTGTGGGTAATCTCCCTGCATGCATGCAAGACATGGACTTCTTCTTCTTCTTCTGCGTACGCAGGCTGATACTCCTGCGGACACTCCCTATACGGACAGACAAGTATTAATCCCATCTACCCGACAAAGGGAGTGGAGTTTTGTGTGTATGACCGTTTTTTTTTTTTTAATCCCGCCATTAAGGCAGCCATACTCCATCTTTGGGGAAGGTGCATGCTATGTGTAACGTGTCATCCATACCAACGGCCAAACTGGCCTTCTCTTCCGAAAGTTGGTGATACGATTTTACATGTGTGCAAGATGTTATGCGTGCGTTCACACACGGAACCTCGGTTTCTAGTCTCATTCGAAGGACTGTAAGGGAAATGGAGTCAGAACCAATGTTAACTCCGATGAAAAAAAAATCCCCCCTGTACCGAATCGGCCCGGCGGAGATTCGAACCCGCAACCCTTGGATTACGAGTCCGGCGTTCTACCAACTGAGCTATTCCGGCCCCCCCGCAAGACATGGATCCTCACAGCGGATCTAGGGGGGGGGGGGGGGGGGGAAGAAGTCCCAGCCCTAGAAATGAGGTGTTGCCACAAGATACTAAAGCTCAGTTACAATATCACCAACGAACAAGTATGTCAGATCATGAAGCAGCATGAAGAATCATACAAGATTTACTAACAGTAGTCAGGAAAAGATAACTGCGTCGGGTATGGCTTGTAACAAGGTCCAACAGCCTTACCAAAGTAATCCTGCAAAGAAAGGAAGACGAAGGTATCGTTAAAAAAAAACAAAAAACATAACAATGAACTAAAATATTCCAGAATGGATAGGGGAAATAATATTATTTGTGCAACCGACAGAACTGGTGGAACCTGGCGAAGAGTTCTTCACTGGCTTCACGGAGTAAAGGGGAAAGAAAGAAACAGAACCCTCGACTTGCCCTCTGTGGCATTATCAAAGCTAGCCATTCCACTCATTTGGGCGATCGCCGTACACACCCACACACAGCTTCGTCATGTTAAAGCCTCTACACAGGAAAAAAACAAACACAACACAACACAAAACAGGGTCACAGTGAGGCCAATGAGGGATAGCTCGTTGTGTCGGTAAGTCACTGTTTCCAAGGTGACACCAATAATAACACAAAGCAACGCGTTTCGGCCCATCAGCCTTCTGCAGGCGCAGCCCCTGTTCTGTGAGTGCACGTGGGGCAGTCAATATACCAGGTCACCATAACACACCCGACTCATAGTAGGTTTGTTTCCGCGAGTCTTGATTATCTTCTTCTGCTCTACGGCTGCGAGACTTGGAGAATGACCAAGGCAATACAGCAAAAAAATTCAGACCTTCATCAACACCTGTCTGAGGCGCATCTTCAAAATCAGATGGCCAGAAAAAATCAGCAATGAAGATCTGTGGAAGCAAGCAGGACAGGAACCAGTGGCCAAGCAGATCCTGCGGAGGAAGTGGGGCTGGATCGGACACACCCTCAGGAAGCCGGCATCCAGCACCACACGCCAAGCCCTGACATGGAACCCGCAGGGGAAAAGGAAGAGAGGCCGACCTCGCAGCAGCTGGAGGCGAGACACTGAGGCAGAAATAAAGAGGCAGGGGACCATTTGGACAGGCATTCAGCGAGCAGTCCAGAACCGAGTGCGATGGCGGAGTGTTGTCGATGGCCTATGCTCACCCTTGAGCTATGGGCCTAAGTAAGTAAGTAATAACACACCCGACTCATAGTAGGCTTGTTTCCGCGAGTCTTGATTCTCTTCTTTCATGAGTCATAGTGAGCACGTTCAACTGCCTCATCAGGCTGAAAAACCGCTAAGCTATCAATGATGACGCCACAACCTATGTCGTATTTTCAATCATCACTCCCAGTATAAAGAAGATGACAGTTGTTAACAGCGACTCGGCTGACCATGGGGGGTTTTAACACCAGAAAATATCCCTATCGTTACTCCGGATTCATCTCTCGAGCTGGGATGTCTGGCTCGGCGATTAGGCAATACACGGTGTTCGGAAATCTGCAAAGGAGGTAATCTTGTGTCACAGTTCGCGTGCAACAAGAGTGACCCCGCCGTGTTCATAGGACAGACACGACTGGTGGCCACGCCCAAAGTCACTTTCTCCCGTCAGTCAGCTCAACAGTTCAACTGGAGAGAGGAAAGGCAAAAAGACATGGGCGTGTAACGGTACGCCTGTATTGTAGACAGTCGATCGATCTCCCAATCGTTATTCTGGCGTGCACTTCCAATTAATCTTTTTTTTTTATCTAGCTCTAGGTCTATCTTCATGACCAATACACTAAAAGGTACCTTTATTCGCAATAAGAAGACAGGTGGAATCTTCTCGTAGTTTTTTTTTAACCGAAACAGGTGCATTACTGACGACACAGACGGATAGGAATGAATGTCCTGCGCATGCTGAAACAGAGAAGGCACCACAGGCGCCATTGACCCTAACCAAAGTGATTCGGCAGCGGCGCAGGATCTTCCGCATCACTTCCTTGCAGTTCTGAAGCGGCCTTTGCGGTAGGCTGATGACGTCATACCGACAGCTTTTGATGGGGTATACTTGGGAGTGGCAAGGTGTTGAAACGGGAAAGAGTGACGGAGTGACGGGGGGGGGGGGGGGGGGGGGGGGAGGGGGGCGGAGGAGGAGCAGTCCAGAGGTCGGACTGACAGGTGTTAGAGTAATGCCACTAACGATGACAAGAAGTTGGAAAGAGATGACAAAGAGCGAGAGTGAGTGACAGAGAGAAAGACAGTAACAGGGAAAAGGAGAATGAGAATGAGAGAGTGAGAGACAGACAGACAGACAGTAACATGGAAAAGGAGAAGGAGAAGAATGAGAGTGACAGACAGACAGACAGACAGACAGACAGAGAGAATTATCATACCTAGCTCACATAGAAAATCAGCCATTGTCCTACTCTAATAACATCGAATCGGTAAGCAGAGTGAGAGATGTTGACAATGCTGAAGGAAAAGACACGCACACACAAACACACACACGCACGCATCGGTGAGTCAGCCACAAAAGCCATGACATCATTCAAGAAACAGACGCCCCGATCCCACGTTGTATCGAAGCTGATTAAGACTGTTCCCCACAGTCCGTGCGTTAGAGTGACTGACTGC
This sequence comes from Conus canariensis, assembly GCA_033310375.1. Taxonomy (NCBI): domain Eukaryota; kingdom Metazoa; phylum Mollusca; class Gastropoda; order Neogastropoda; family Conidae; genus Conus; species Conus canariensis. The sequence goes on from CM065726.1 coordinate 57,449,010, forward strand.
CTGGAGTTCAGAGGCTTAACGGGTGAGAGGATCCACCCTGGGTGATCACAGGGCGAATTACGTGCAGGAAAAGAGGTTTTCTTGTTCTCTCTGTCTCCAAGCTGCAGCTGCCTTTGTCTCCGATGATGGAAGACAGGACTGGCAGCTTATTTCGACACCCCGTCTTCCATTATATCATCTGTCTTTTTCAGTGTGTGTGTGTATGTGTGTGTGTGTGTGTGTGTGTGTGTGTGTGTGTGTGTGTGTGTGTGTGTGTGCGTGCGTGCGTGTGTGTGTGTTTGTGTGTGCGTGTCTTTTCCTTCAGCATTGTCAACATCTCCTTATGTCCATGCGAGTGCTGGGTGTAGTAAATGCACACACACACACACACACACACACACACACACACACACACACACACACAAAATGTCCACATAGAGAAATGAACGAACAAACACACGCGCATACATTTTAGCACTGATTCTTTATGTCTAACTGATCTTATTTATATCATTACACTCCGTTGAACTTTACGGTGTTGGCTTTACAGTACTGAGTGTTATTGTGTACATTGCTCTGTACATTGTATTGTTTTGTATGGAACTGTTTCGCACTGTTGAATTGTGCTGTGCTGTATCTCGCCGTATTGTGTTGTATTGTGTTATCATGTATTGTACTGTTATTCTTTTTATCGTGTTGTATTGTTTTCCATTGCAGTATTTTGCATTCTAATGCACTGCATTACGTTGCATTGCATTATGCACTGCACTGTGTCGTGCTGGTTTGGAGCAAAGGCGTGTGTGGCAAAACAAGGATTGTCCTTAACGATTAACTTTCACGAATAACACTCAATTTCGACATACTTATCATGTTAGACCGCGTTATCCAACCAAACAAAGTAAACGTGTAAATGATGAAGCCATGGTCCCAGTGATAGACACAATTATTACTCTTTTCCTGAAAAACAAACAAACAAAAATGCTGTTGCTACAACAACAACAATGGCAATAATCATCTTTTGACACTGGCAATGGTCCATACTGTCAAACCTGCCATTATCTCTCCAGCCGAGATGAGGTGCGACTCGAGAGACCGAACCCCTATCTCCAGGTTTACAAAACTGTGGTAGATGACGTTGTCCTCCGCATGCTTTAAAGGAACGGGCACCGCAGACACTACGCGCGCGCCCACATCCCAGCTGATTCAGAACGAAAAGAGGATCCCCATACCTTGCTGGCAGTCTCTGTAAGGCTTGCATGGTCAGCTGAGCTATCAACTGTATTACTTCCCCTGATCTCAGACAGAGAGAGAGAGAGAGAGAGAGAGAGAGAGAGAGAGGAGAGAGAGAGAGACAGACAGACAGAGAGAGAGAGAGAGAGAGACAGACAGACAGAGAGAGAGAGAGAGAGAGAGAGAGGGAGCTGAAACAGAAAGAGCTGGTCCGAAAATATAAAGGTCTGGACCAAACAGACCATGCCAGATCTCCTCACGACAGCTACCAACAGAAGAGCCAGGAGAGAAACGGCGGCTGCCTCATCACGTCCCCCCCAACGACCCCAGCGGTCAGGGGAATGACTGACTGACTGATCTTCTCTGCCGTGTTGACGGCACACTGACGAACTGATATGGAACGCTTCATGCCCATGCCGCTGTACATCTTAGTAAGAACAAACCTATACAATGGCTGATAGGCAGGTACGGGGAAGTGGGATGGAGAGAGAGAGAGAGAGATGAGGGGGTTGTGTGTGTGTGTTGTGTTGTGTGTTGTGTGTGTGTGTGTGGTGTGTGTGTGTGTGGTGTGTGTGTGTGGTGTGCACGTACTCATGCACCAGTGTGCACACATGCAACTTGGAGATTCATTTGTGCTTACAGAGAAAGGCAAGGATGCGTATACCCTCCCCCCCCCCTCCCCCCAACACGATTTTTAGAACTCCTACGTGTGCGTCCACATACACAAATGTGTGTGCGCGGGAGAAAAACAAAACCGGATTAGCTGTCCATGGCATACCAAATTCTGATCAGGACCAGGAAGAAAGATATTGGACCCGACAAGACAGTGCGCAGAGCCGTCGAATGCAAATAAAATGAAAGAGAGGGAGAAGGGTCGCCCTGCCAAATGCCTGCCTATGCAATCACGGGCTCTCAAAGCGATTCCAAGCCAGTCAGCTGGATATAACGTCCTGTGCTGAATTGGATGGGGAAGACATTGTGCCGACTCTCAGCAAATGGGTTTGTTGTTGCTGCTGCTTTTTTGTGGCTGGGGAAAAGAGTAGCTCCCATTCAAATCTACCACTGTGTTTTTCGGATATCCAACCAGGTTTAAATGGGTGTGTCAGATTTGAACAGATCGTGAGTAAATGAGAAACAGAGCGAGAGAGAGAGAGAGAGAGGAGAGAGAGAGAGAGAGAGAGAGAGAGAGAGAATGGAGAGAGAGAGAGAGAGTGGATGAGTGAAAGAGAAAGAGGGTTAGAAAGAGACAGAGAGAAACAGACAGACAGACAGACAAAGAGGAGTGAGAAAATGAGAGAGAGGGAGGAGGAGGGAGAGAGACAGAGAGAGAGTGGGTGAGTGAAAGAGAGAGAGAGAGAGACAGAGAGAGAGAGATGGAAACAAGTGAAAAGGAAAAGGAGGTCAAAGGGGGGAGAGGAATGAAAGGGAGGAAAGGGATTAGGAGGGAAAGAGAGGAGACAGACAGACAGACAGACAGACAGACAGAGAATTCAACATGACAAAGACATGGAAAGAACAGGGGTAAAAACTGAAAGGAACAAAACAAAGAAAATCAGTGAGGATTAAAGTTGGACACAGGAGAGGAGAGAGGAGAGAGAGAGAGCGAGAGAGAGAGAGAGAGAGACAGAGAGAGAGAGACAGAGACAGAGAAACAAGGAAAGGCAAGACGAAAATAGATGAAACCAAAAAACATAACACTAAGAAAAATCAAATAAAACATGAAAAACGACCAACAACAAAATAGCAGGTGTTCGAAAGCTCGGCCAATGGGAACGAAAATCAAAATGATAGACAAGGAGGCTGTGCAGGTGATTATGGAATGAAAACAATAACATGGGGAAGTGGGGGGGGGGGGGGAGGAGGGAGGGAGGGGGGAGGTAATGAAATATTAAGATACAAGTCTGGAAGAAGCTTTTTTCTGAAGGAGTGAACCCTTTTTTCTTCATAAATCGGTTCGATCTCTAGTGTCCCCTTATAGTGGCAGTATTACATCTACCCCCATTCTGCTCTTTTGGTCATTCCTTACACACCCATGTTCAGATCCACGCTGTTCCAGACCCTGGACTATCAATCCACGGGGAGCAACTCAGCCTCGGGTCACATGGTGACGAGTGAGAATTCGTGTTTTTTTTTCAGTTTTTTTGTGTGTGTGTGTGTGTGTGTGTGTGTGTGTGTGTGTGTTTTTTTTTTTCTTTTTGCGTTTTGATTTGCTTTGTTCTTGTTTTTTTTTTTCTTGTTTGTTTTTTCGTTTTTTGTTGTTGTTTTTTTTTTTTAGTCCTAATCACTGTTTTCATGGTGAAACACATGACAGCCTAGAGCAACGCGTTTCGACTCTCGAGCCTTCTATAGGCGCCGTCCCTGCACGGTCAGTCCACAGATGGCGGGTCAACATCAGGTCACAATGGGGGTACCCGAGTCATAGTTCCCCGTTTCCATGAGCTTTAACTGCCTTCTTTCAGACTGACCGTTGGAAGAGCGGTTAATCAAGTAATCCCCGTACGCCCATCCATGTCATGTTCCGATTGTGCGACCCACCCACCCCACCCCACCCCACCCTCCCATCCATGTGCATCTATGCACCCCCAGCCCCCCCCCCCCAATTCGTTTATCCATTACGCCTACCCATGTGCTTGAACACCCCCCCCCTCTCTCTCTCTCTATCTCTCTCTCTTCTGCCAATACATTTCTCATGCTGCATCCCCTCCAACACACCTACCCCTCCAGTTCGCCCACCCACGTCAAGCCTTTCAACCGCACCCCTGTGCCCAATTCGCCCACCATGTCACGCCCTTCGTTCGCACCCCTGTACACAATACGCCCACCATGTCACGCCCTTCATCTACACCCCTGTACACAATACGCCCACCATGTCACGCCCTTCATCTACACCCCTGTGCCCAATACGCCCACCATGTCACGCCCTTCATCTACACCCCTGTACCCAATACGCCCACCATGTCACGCCCTTCATCTACACCCCTGTACCCAATACGCCCACCATGTCACGCCCTTCATCTACACCCCTGTACCCAATACGCCCACCATGTCACGCCCTTCATCTACACCCTCTGCCCAATACGCCCACCATGTCACGCCCTTCATCTACACCCCTGTGCCCAATACGCCACCATGTCACGCCTTCATCTACACCCTGTGCCCATAGCCACCATGTCCCCTTCATCGCGCCCCTCTGCCCAATACGCCCACCATGTCACGCCCTTCATCTACACCTCTGCCCAATACGCCACCATGTCACGCCTTCATCGCGCCTCTGCCCATACGCCCACCATGTCACGCCCTTCATCCGCGCCCCTCTGCCCAATACGCCCACCATGTCACGCCCTTCATCTACACCCTCTGCCCAATACGCCCACCATGTCACGCCCTTCATCCGCGCCCCTCTGCCCAATACGCCCACCATATCACGCCCTTCATCCGCGCCCCTCTGCCCAATACGCCCACCATGTCACGCCCTTCATCTACACCCTCTGCCCAATACGCCCACCATGTCACGCCCTTCATCCGCGCCCCTCTGCCCAATACGCCCACCATATCACGCCCTTCATCCGCGCCCCTCTGCCCAATACGCCCACCATGTCACGCCCTTCATCCGCGCCCCTCTGCCCAATACGCCCACCATGTCACGCCCTTCATCCGCACCCCTCTGACCAGTACGCCCATCCACGGCACACTTCATCCGCCTTCTCTGCCCAATGCGTCCACCACGTCAAGCCCTCCATTGTGCCCTCTCTGCCCCAGTATGGCCACCCACGTCACGCTCTTCATCCACGCCCCCTCTGCCCACCAATGCCACGCCCTTAATTCGCACCCCCTCTGCCCCAATACGCCCACCATGTCGTGCCCTTCATCTGCGCCCCCTCCCCCACCCCAACCCCATATCGCCCCCCATGTCACGCCCTTCGTCCGTATTCCCTCTGCCCCAATACGCCCACCATGTCACGCCCATCATCCGCGCCCCCTCTGTCCCAGTACGCCCGCCATGTCACGCCTTCTTAACGTGCCCCCTCTGTCCAATACCCCACCCACGTCACGCCTGCGTTCGCCCCCCTTTTCCCCCCAATACGTCCACACACGTCACGCCACGCCCTGCGTTCGCCCCCCTTTTCCCCCCCCCCCAATACGTCCACACACGTCACGCCGTTCATCTGCTCCCGCTGCCCCAGTACGCCCATCCACGTCACACCTCTCATTCGCGCCACCCCCACCCCCATCCCCGCCATAGTCCCTAAAAATGACGCACTCCCCCTCCCCCACCCCACTTTCCCTGAACCCCAATAAATATCATCTGAAATCTGCGTCCCCTACCCCACCCATGTGAAGCTCCAAAATCTGCATTCCCTCCACTCCTACCATGCATCGGCGCCCCTTATATCCCCATCCAGGTCATGCCCTGTGTTTGCACCTCCCCCACCCCTGCCCTCCCAACCATCCCACGCCCTGCATCCGCAACCCCCATGCCGTCACCGTTTCAGTTCCAGTTCCATCAAGGAGGCGTCACTGCAAGCGGACCTGTCCATATGCGCTACACCACGCTAAGTTTTTGAGACCACATTGCGTATGATTTTAAAGCTGATGGATTGATGAATTAATGACCAAGATGAGAGAATTTAAAAAAAGAGGGTCTCGTGGCTACGACTTGGCATATGTCTGACATATGCATTAGCTCAACGCGCTGGTCAGACGTTGCGTACCTACGTAACATTGGCTGTGCCATTTTTATCATCGTACGTGTGTGTAGCGAATGTACACATGTGTGTGTGTGTGTGTGTGTGTGTGTGTGTGTGTGTGTGTGTGTGTGTGTGTGTGTGTGCGCGCGCGCGCGCGCGTATGGCCATATGGGTGTGTGGGCACGGGCCCAGGTGTGTGTGCATGATGTGCGTGCATGCATAAGCATGAGTATATGTGTGCGTACGCTTGTGCGCGCTTGTGTGTGTGTGTGTGTGTGTGTGTGTGTGTGTGTGTGTGTGTGTGTGTGTGTGTGTGTGTTTGTGTCCTTCATTTAACGTCTATCCACTATTTGTGATATTAGACACAAAAAAAAAAAAAAAGAATGTGTACGGAAGTAATTGCGAGCGTGCACATATGTGTATGTGTATATGTATGGGTGCACGTGCACGCGAATGTGTGCGCGTGCGAGTGTGTGCGCGCGCGCGTGTGCGTGTGTGCGTGTGTTGTGCGAGTATGTGTGCCTGTGTGTGCGAGTGAGAGAGTTGTGGATGTGTAAGTGTGTGAATATCTTTACACAAGTCATAAGTGAAGATTAACATGAAACAAAATACTTATAACCAACAACTAACTTATCAATTAAAGTCAAAACGGATGACAGTACTAAAGAAAAAAGGGGAAAAAAAAGAATAAACAAACAAACAACATCCTTTGCTCCCCCCCCCCCACCCCCCACCCATTTTATCCACCCCAGTGTAACTTGGTTAAGTCGCATATCTGGAAAGCTTTCGAATATAGTATGGTAAATCACGTTTATAAAGAACAGTTTGATATTAAAAGAATCAAAGAGAATTTTAATCTTAATAGAAAATTACTCTCATTAATGCACAGGTGGAAACTTAATGCATTTAAAACAAAAGATGTAAAAAACGTAGTTTGCGTATGTGGAAACAAAATTACTCTAATTCATATTGTTTCATGCAATGATATGAAAAAAATCATTCCAGTATTGAAGCAAAATACTGTGCAGGCCATTTTTCAGTCACCAGCTTTAACGTACGAATTCTTTGTACACTTAGAGCGCACCCCTATTGGAAAATACTTATATTTTTATTAACTTTATTTGCGGGGGATAAGAAAGGAAGGGGGTGGGGCGCTTGTGTGTGTATGTGTGTGCGCGCGCGCACGTAAGTGTGTGCGTGTGTGTGTGTGTGTGTGTGTGTGTGTGTGTGTGTGTGTGTGTGCGTGCGTGTGCAAAAGTGTATGTGCATGTGCTTGTGTGAGATTTGTTGGCTTGTGTGAGCATACGCATGTATATGTATATGTGTATGTGTGCCTTTCTATGTGGGCGCATACGTATGTGCGTTACGTGTATGCACGTGCGTGGGTGTGTGCGTGTATATGTGCACGTGTGTGTGCGTGCGTGCGTGCGTGCGTGCATGCGTGTCTGTCTGTGTGTGCCTTTGATCGTTTGTGGGAAATGAATCTACAGAAGATGACTTAGGAACAAGAACACGAACAAGAACAATAACCTCAAGAACAGCATAAACGCGTGAGCGCACGCACGCACGCACGCACACACACACACACCGCGCGCGCGCGCGCCACGCACACGCGCACACACACACATAACAATAAGAAAAACCACACACACACACACACTCTCTCACTCACTCACTCATTCACGCACGCACGCCCGCACAAAGTACTCTTCATCTGCGCCCCCTCTTCCCAAGTACTTAAAACCGTGTCACATCCTGCATCGACGCCCCCCCCCCCCTCCCCCATACACAAACACATGTCACGCCCTGGAATCCGCACTTCCCGTTACCCATTCACGTCATATGTCATACCCTTAACCCATGTCACGCCCTGGAATCCGCACTTCCCGTTACCCATTCACGTCATATGTCATACCCTTAACCCATGTCACGCCCTGGAATCCGCACTTCCCATTACCCATTCACGTCATATGTCATACCCTTAACCCATGTCACGCCCTTGAATCCGCACTTCCCGTTCCCCATTCACGTCATATGTCATACCCTTAACCCATGTCACGCCCTGGTATCCGCACTTCCCGTTCCCCATTCACGTCATATGTCATACCCTTAACCCATGTCACGCCCTTGGATCCGCACTTCCCGTTCCCCATTCACGTCATATGTCATACCCTTAACCCATGTCACGCCCTGGAATCCGCACTTCCCGTTACCCATTCACGTCATATGTCATACCCTTAACCCATGTCACGCCCTGGAATCCTCACTTCCCGTTCCCCATTCACGTCATATGTTATACCCTTAACCCATGTCACGCCCTGAAATCTGTACAGTCTGTACGCCCGCCCATGTCACGCACTGCATCCTCTCTATCCTTCCCCCATCTATGCCATGCTCTAATATCAGCGACATCCCCCCCCCCCCTCCCCTCCACACACACACATACACCTCTACCCAAATCTACGTCATGCCCTGAAATCAGCTTGCCTTACATTTCCACTACCCCAACCAAGTCAGGCGCTGAACCACCCCATCCCCATCCCCACAGTCCCACCCACGTCAAGCCCTAAAATTGACGAACCCACTCCCCTTCCCCATACCCCAACCTATTATCATTAAATCGGAGATCCGCGCCTCCTACACCCATCTGTGTGAAGCCCCCAAATCTGCATTCCCTGTATTCCACTAATGTTACATCCTGTATTCGCGCAGCCTTCACCCCCGTCCATGTTACGCCCTGCTTCCACGTCCCCCATCCCCCACGCCGTGTATTTGCACCTCCCCTCTCCTCCCCTACACCCCCCCCCCCCCCCCCATTCCCCTACCCATGACATACCCTGCATCTGCGACCGCCCTACCCCCACCAACATCAAACGCTGTGCCCGAGTCCTCCCTACCCGACACCATGTCGTGCACTGCATCCGTGACCCCCTCACCCCCAATCCAAGTCATCCATGACGCCTTGTCCATGGCGTACCCTCCATCCACGTCCCCCGTACACGTCATACCCTGCATTCGTTCCTCCCCATTCCCCTCCCACGTCTGCCCATGCATGTCGTGCCCAGCGTAAGCGCTTCCGCTCCCCGCCTCCTCCCCGCCCCCCATTGTCAGCCCATCCATGTCTTGTCCTGCACAAGTGCTCTCTCCTCCTCAGTACACCCACCCATGTGCATCCACGCCCCCCCCCCCCCTCCCTTACGCCCATCCATTTCACGTGATGCATCTGTTCCCCTTCCAGTTCACCCACCCATGTCAAACCCTGCCTCTACACCCCCTCCACCCTAATACGCCCACTGCACTGTATCACGCCCTACATCTGTTCATCCTCTGCCCAAATAAACGCACCAATGTCACGCCCTTCGTCTGTGCCCCTTATGCGCCAGTACGGCCACCATGTCACGCCCTTCATCTACGCACCCTCCGCCTCTAGAAGACTTCCACGTCACGCCCTTCATCTGCATCCCCTCTGCTCCAATACGCCCACCCAAGTCACGCCCTGTATTCGCACTCCCCTCTGCCCCAAAACGCCCACCCATGTTACGCACTGCATTCGCACCCCCCTCTGCCCAAAAAACGCCCACCCATGTCACGCCCTATATTCGCACTCCCCTCTGCCCCAAAACGCCCATCCATGTCACGCCCTGTATTCGCACTCCCCTCTGCCCCAATACGCCCACCAACGTCACGCCCTGTATTTGCACCCCCCCCCCTACCCCCCACCCATGTCACGCCCTGTATTTGCACCCCCCCCCCTCTACCCCAATACGCCCACCCATGTCACGCCCTGTATTTGCACACACCCCCTCCCCACCCCCACCCATATGAAGCCCTGAAATCCGCGCTCCCTGTACCCCCTACACCCATGTACCCCCCACCCACGCCACGCTCTGCATCTGTGCCTCACTGTAAGCCCGTCGACTGAACGAATGAATAACTGACTGACCGACTAAACGAATGAATAACTGAACGACCGACTGACCGAACGAACGAATAACTGAACGGCCGACTGACAGAGTGACCGAATGATTGAACGGACGACTGACCCACTGAACGAATGAATGAATGACCGACTGAACGAATGATTCTCCGAACGGCCGACTGAGGGAATTAATGACTGAACGATCGACTGACCGACCGAACGAATTTATGACAGACCGGCTGAACGAATGAATGACTGAACGACCGATCGACCGACTGAACGAATGAATTACTGACCGACCGACTGAATAAATGAACGACTGAATGACCGATTGAATGAATGAATGACGGAACGACCGACTGAACGAGTGAATGCCTGAACGACCAACCGAGCCAGCGAATGAGTGAACGACCGATCGACCGACTAAACGAATGACTGACTGACCGAATGAATGACTTGATCGACTGACTGACTGAACGAATGACTGGCTAACCGACGGAACGAATGAATGATTGAACAACCGACTGAACGAATGAATAACTGAACGACCGACTAACCGTCTGAACGAAAGACTGAACGGCCGACTTACCGACTGAGCGAATGATTGACTGAATGGCCGACTGACTAAACGAATCAATGACTGCATGGTCGACTGACAGACTGAACGAATGATTGTCCGAACGGCCGACTGAATGAAGTAATGATTGAACGATCGACTGGCCGACTGAACAAATTAATGACTGACTGAACGAATAAATGACCGAACGACCGATCGCCCGACTGAACGAATGAATTACTGACCGACCGACTGAATGACTGAATGACTGAACGACCGACTAAATGAATGAATGACCGACCGACTGAACGAATGAATGACTGAACGGCCGACTGAACGAATGAATGACTGAACGACCGACCAACCGACCGGAAGAACAACTGACTGAACGGCCGACTGACCGAATGATTGACTGAACGGCTAACTGACTAATGACCAAATGAATGAATGACCGACTGAACGAATCAATGACTGATCGGTCGACTGACCGACTGAACGAATGATTGTCCGAACGGCCGACTGAATGAATTAACGACGGAACGATCGATTGACCGACTGAACGAAATGACAGACCGACTGAACGAATGAATCACTGACCGACCGATTGAATAAATGAACAACTGAACGACCGACTGAATGAACAAATGACTGAGCGACCGACTGACCGACTGAACGAATGACTGACTGAACGACCGACCGAGCGACTGAACGAATGAATGACTGAACAATCGACTGAATGAATGAATGAATGAACGACTGATTGACTGAACGAACGAAGCTATGGCTGAACGACCGACTGAACGAATGAATGACTGAACAGCCGAGTGACTGAACGTTTGACTGAACGGCCAACTGACCGACTGATCGAATGACTGACCGACTGACTGAACGAATGATTGACCGGACGGCCGACCGAACGAATTAATGACTGCACGATCGACTGAACGAATGAATGAAAGACCGACTGAACGAGCGAACGACTGAACGACCGATCGACCGACTAAATGAATAAATGACTGAATGACCGACCGATCCACTGAATAAATGAATGACTGAGCGACCGACTGAATGACCGATTGAATAAATGAATGACTGAACGATCGACTGACCGAAGGAATGACTGACTGAACAATCGATTGAACGAACGAAGAATCGACTGACCGACTGAACGAATGAATAAATGAACGATCGTTAGACCGACTGAAAGAATGAGTGACTTGACGACCGACTGACCGACTAAAGGAATGAATGATTGAACGACCGACTGGCCGACTGACCGAACGAATGAATGTCTGAACGACCGACTGACCGACTAAACGTATGAATGTTTGAACGACCGATTGACCGACTGAACGAACGAACGAATGAATGAATGAATGAATGAGCGACCGATCAAACCAATTTACGGGCGAATGACTGAACGATCAACTGACCGACTGAACGAATGACCTAGTGAAAGAGCGAGCGATCGACCAACCGACCGAACAAACGCACGAAGAAAACAAAAATGAACGAAGAAACGAACAAACAAATGTACGAAAGAAAAGACAGAAAAAAAAAGAAAAAAACGAGAAAAAAAGTCACAGATAATGTACCAGAGAATGAAAAGAACATAAACGATTGTCAAAAAAGAAGAAAAAAAGAAAAAAAAACTGTCTTAATACATAACAGGGGATGGGCGGGTGTGTGTGTGTGTGTGCGCGTGGGTGGTGGTGGTGGTGGTGGTGGTGGTGGACAGAAATAGAAAACCGTTGTTGCAACTCTGTGTGGCACTGAGTTTACTGTAAAACATTTTAATTGTTGATGTAAAAGTAAAAAAACTTTACACTTTGCATTTACAATAATGCGATTGCTACATCACAGACTTTGCACTGGTAATACTGTGATTACTACATCACAGGGCGTACACGCCGCAATATTGCTGAGAGGTAAAGTAAATAAATGGATAAATAAACAAATAAGTAAATGAACAGATAAATAAATAAAACGAGAAATGAATAACCATATTCAAATAATAAATCATTTACTTACTAAGCAGCTACCAAACTATATAAATAGATTAAAACATAAATGAAGGAACGAATAATCTCTCTATATGTTTGTTTGTCTGTCTGTCTGTCTGTCTATCCATCCATCCATCTATTTATCTATAAATTCAAGCTTGATTGTATTTCATTAGATAATCGAAGCCATCTATTCTACTTGATAAACATCTTATCTTTGTTACTTTACATTTCTTTCATTATTTTTTCCTGAAATGTGCAAGTTTTCATAAAGCAGTTTTCTTCTAATGAATAACGTATACATCTCTCTCTCCTCTCTCTCTCTCTCTCTCTCTCTCTCTCACCACACACACACACACACACACACACACACACACACACACACACAGAGAGAGAGAGAGAGAGAGAGAGAGAGAGAGATGTGAATCGACAGTTTCAGATTTCTTGGAAAATCAATGTCTAAACCTCGAAATGTGGTCGAGATAACAATTTCAACACCTATACGTATACGTACGTACATGTGTGTGTGTGTGTGTGTGTGTGTGTGTGTGTGTGTGTGTGTGTGTGTGTGTGTGTGTGTGCGTGAGTGTGTGTGCGCGCGCGCGAGCGCGCTTGCGCGACCCCATGCGCATGTGTAAATGTCTCAGGGTGTATTTGTGTACCTGTTTTAGCTCGCACGTGTGTCTGCATGTGTGTGTGTGTGTGTGTGTGTGTGTGTGTGTGTGTGTGTACGCGTGTGCGTGTGCGTGTGCGTGTGTGGTGCGCGCGCGCGTGTGTGTGTGTGCGCGCGCGCGCGTGCGTGTGTGTGTGTGTGCGCGCGCGCGCGCGCACGCGCGCCTCTACATGCGTGTGTGTGCCTGTCTGCATGCATCTGTGTATGCGTGTGCGTGTGCGTGTGCATGTGTGTGCGTGCAGCCTTGCATATAAATGCAGCCGTACATGGACATGTATGTGTGTGCATCTGCGTGTATCCCTATAGTTTATTGAATGGAATGGCTGATCAGTCGGAACTGATTAACCTACGAGAAAAACAAGCTGTATATGAAATAAACTACAAAAATCATTGAAAGTAAGAAAGGAAGCAGAATCGGATAATTTAAAGAAAAAGGTAAAATGATATGTGAAATAAGTATAACAATGATTTTTAAATATGTGTTGAATATAATTTCCATTATGTTTTCTCTCTCTCCTCTCTCTCTCCTCTCTCTCCTCTCTCTCTCTCTCTCTCTCTTGGCCACGTGTATCTGTCTCTGCCCTTCGGTTCATCTCACTCTCTCTGAATCTCGCTCTTTCTCTCTCTCTTCTCTCTCTCTCTCTCTCTCTCTCTCTCTCTCTCTCTCTCTCTGCATCTCGCTTTCTCAATCTCTCTTTCTCTGTCTCCCTATCTCTCTCAAAGGGGAGGGGGGAGGAGGGAGAGTGAGAGAGAGAGAGAGAGAGACAGAGACAGAGACAGAGACTGAGACAGACAGACAGACAGAGACAGAGACAGAGGCAGAGAGATGCCGACGACGGCGACGACGACAACGACGATGATGATGATGATGAGGTGGAGGAGGAGGAGGAACGAGACTGAGAGGAAGACATCTCGAGAATGATGAATGATAGACATGATGGCATAAGTAGAACGTGAGAATGATGAATGATAGACATGATGGCATAAGTAGAACGTGAGAATGATGAATGATAGACATGATGGCATAAGTAGAACGCGAGAATGATGAATGATAGACATGACAGCATGCGTAGAACGTGAGAATGATGAATGATAAACGAGATGGCATGAGCGGAACGTGAGAATGATGAATGATAGACATGATGTCATAAGTAGAACGTGAGAATGATGAATGATAGACAAGATGGCATGAGCAGAACGTGAGAATGATGAATGATAGAGAGATGGCATGAGTAGAACGTGAGAATGATGAATGACAGACATGACGGCATAAGTAGAACGTGAGAATGATGAATGATAGACATGATGTCATAAGTAGAACGTGAGAATGATGAATGATAGACAAGATGGCATGAGCAGAACGTGAGAATGATGAATGATAGAGAGATGGCATAAGCAGAACGTGAGAATGATGAATGATAGACGAAATGGCATCCGTAGAACTTGAGAATGATGAATGATAGACATGATGGCATGAGCAGAACGTGAGAAGGAAGAATGATAGACAGGAACGGACGTGCAAAACGTAAAACCGATGAACCGTAGACCGGAGAAAAAGAGGAGAACGTGGTAATGGCCAAGGACGGTCGAGAGGAGACGACGACAACGACTGTGGAAGAATCAATGATGGACCGGAGGGGAAGAAGAGAACGCCAGAACGGTAAATGAATGATGGGCCTGAGACGGAAAAGAAAAGATCGTGAGACCGATGACTGATTCAGAGAACTCGAGAATGTTGAATGATTAACGGCAGAACTTTAGGCAGGACAAACGACGGACAGAATGAGAACAGGAGAACGTGGTGATGGTGAATGGCAGACGGGTTAGAAAAGGGGAACGCTAGTGTGATGAATGACGAGGAGGAATGAGGAGCGGAAATGTGATGAAAATGAATGATGGACGGAATGAGAAGAGAACAGCGTGCTAATGATGAATTTTAGACGGGATCGAAATAAGAGTGTATCAGCTTTGAGAAACACCTGGATAACGACAGCACCAAAAAAGCCTTTCAGTCTGTGAAAAATAGACCTACGCAAACTAAAGTCCGCACCACTCAGAACACAGACGTTAACTGTCTCATACAGAAAAGAAAACATCGTAAGAAGATTGAGGAACTTTGCTTTGACCTCTACAACAAACAGAACGAAAGAGATCCAAGTATGCTAACAGCTCAGGATTCATCAAACAGAGATGACTTTCCAACACTGTCGAAGAAGTCGTAGTAGCCGTGAAGTCGCTGGAACATGGCACAGCTCCAAGCATTGAAACATCTCTGCAGAACACTTGAATGTGGCGGAAAGGCAGTAACTGATATATTAACTGCTATCCGCAACAAAATTCTGGCACATTAGTGAGTGGCTAACGCCAAAGAGACTCGATCACAAATCCCCAAATCGTTCCACTTCCAAAGAGAGGAAATCCTCAACACTGCCAGAACGACCACAGGATCAGTTAGATCAGCAAAGTAAACAACGTAATGCTCAAAATTATTCTGAATTGATTACAGTTGCAAGCAGACACCCGCAGTATCTGAAAGACTGAAGTATCATCGAATAGATATTTAAACCTTCGCCAAAAACACCTGCAACACCAGAAGGAGTTCTATAATGTCTTCATAGACTTCAAGGAGGCGTTTGCAGAGTCTGTCCAGAGATGCTATAGGCCGCTATGAAGAAATCTGATCTCGGGACAAAGTTAATCAACTACATTCAGCAAGTATTCGCCAAAGAGACCAGTGCAGAACTCACAAAGAGCGCGACTGGAAAGTGGTCTACATATCAGTTAGCATTCGTCGGGGCTCCTTTTCTCTCTCCGGTGCTTTTCACCATAGTCCTGGAATGCACCCTGAATGATCTACTTGAGGATCATGTCAACACAATCAGCACTGCAAGAATCTCTCACAAACCTTCACTTTGCGGATAACTTCGGTGGCCTGGCGAGCACTGAACAAGAACCCACGATGCTTGTTAAAACTCTGGATGAAACATCTACCAGACATAGTATGGATATCAAAACCGAGAAGACACAGCTAATGGCCAGCCACAATACCACCTCCACTACTGATGTAACCATGGATGGAAGCTAGGAACTGTTAAACAGTTCATATATCTGGGATTTATTTCAGCTCGGAACTGTTAAACACTTAATAGACTTAGGATTTATTTTCAGCGATGGGGGGAATTTAAATCAGATATCCTCTCAGGAACAGCAAAGACATCAGTTCTGTGAAAACTGAACCCTGTATGGAAACGACTAACATTTTCCTGTATACAGACGAAACATGGACCTGGAACAAAGAACCCAATCACAGAAATGAATTGTCACTGGAAGATACTGTAACTCATACATACTGATAATTTCACCATTGAACAAGTGCGCCACACAAAGAGTTGCTGACACCAAAGAAACTCAGCTGGCATTAATGGCCCGCTAAAATAATCATCCAGGGAAGTGTTGAAAAAGCGAGACCAAGGGGATGACAGAAAAAAATGGACTGACAACGTTGCAGAACGGACAGTGAAACCATCTGTAGAGCCCAAGGCCTCGGAATATAACCCACAGAATTGGAGGAATCTGATGATCAGTTCTTCAGTGCGATGCCTCGGTGACTTCACACGGACCTAGGAAAAAGATGTCGATATTAGTGATACTAAGACAAATTTATCTTGTACTTTTAAATGATTTTTTTTTTAATCCAGAACGTGTGTGTGATTCTTGGATTGAGCCACTTGTTAATTTCTTCTTTTTATACTTTGGATATATACTTTGATGTGCACTTGAGTCTCAAAAAATAAAATATTTATGTTATCTTTCTCAGACGATAAAACGTTAATGTTTTCACCTGTCGTCAGTACAATATAATCATGACCAATCTGAACTGCCCGTTCTCTCAGTGAGGCATGACAGGCACTGTTGGACCTGATGAAACAGATGAAAAAACAAAATTGTATTTTGTTTGTAAAATTCAATTGCATAATTTGTAACTGGCTGCGGACAGACAGCGTGTGTCTAGTTCTTTTCAGACACTCGTTGCCAGAGTCAAGGAATTCTTTGTTTCTTTCTGATTTCAAGACAAAAAGACTTCGAATAAAAACACTTAGCTTTTGACAACTTACCTTATTCTGAAAGAGACAGTAAGCCAGCCTCATCGTATGAATTTGATATATTTGTGTGTACCAGACTGCCAAGAGCTAATTCCGTAAACTCTACTGTCTGTAGGTTGAAAGTTCAACAGCTAGGATGTATTTCATTCAACAGCTAGGTTGTATTTCATTCAACAGCTAGGTTGTTTTTCATCAACAACCTGTGTAGGGTCATGAATAAACTTCTTATTCATAAATCAATTTTAATCGTTTTAATCGGACGAGGCTGGTGACTGCGGTGACGGAGGTTTATTACTGTTGCTTGTATCTTCATCTCATGGTTAAACATCAAATTGCTGTCAAAAATTTGGATCTTTTCCTTGCTGTCACAATCAAATTCTCAGTATGAAACTGCTAGTGCAAGAACTATTGCTAATGTAATAACTAGTCAACTGAGTATCCAAAAAAAACATCGTCTTGTGAATGTTGTAAGGTTAATAGATGACGTTGTAGCAATGATGTCGGATTCTCCCCGTTAAAAAAAATCGTTATTTGTGTTTTCTCTCCCGAATATGCAAGTCCATTTCATTCCATGTACATGTTTAATGTATCTATCTCCAGTGGATCAATTTTTTGTGCATGATTTATTACCCTCACCTTCTCAGATCTGCATCTATCTAGATGGAAATATCGCTTGAATACAGCACCGTGTGCTGGTACCTTTGGTAGGTCACAAGCAGGAGTAGCGCACGCACAACGAACGCAAAAATGACACACTGAAGGATATGGATAATAATTCTGAAAAAAATGATTACATTTTGCCACACATTCAGATTCTCTAGCTATAAAAAAGTTGCTCATCAAATCTTCACCGATTCTACTAATTTTCACATTTTACAGCAGTTATTTGTTATTGCAAGCTTTTCATGTGAATTATACGACAGTTCTTTTTTTTTTATATATATAAACAGTTATGAAAAAGTAAAAGCAAGATTTATGACCTTCACAGTCAATGCCATGAAACATTAAACCATCAATGAAGAAGAACAGGAAACACTGGAGAATAGGATATAAGGAGAGAGAGAGAGAGAGAGAGAGAGAGAGAGAGAGAGAGAGAGAGAGACAGAGACAGAGAGACAGAGACACACACACACACACACACACACACACACAGAGAGAGAGAGAGAGAGAGAGAGAGAGAGAGAGAGAGAGAGAGAGAATGAGAATAACACTAAGTTAAGCCCATTTCCCAGAATTGTACTAAAAAAAACTGCAAGAAATATAATGGTTGAGACATGTTTGGCATAGTTCATTCAAAAACAGTACAATTCGTCAAAACAGGACAAACATATTTCATTTCAAAAGTTACATATACATCCTCCCCCCCCCCCCCCCCCACCATCCCCTTCCTCGACTCCCCGCCATCCCCAGCTTGTCCCCCGTCCTGTCTCTCCTCCACGAACACATCTATGTACAAGGTCGCGCGAAAATGCCGACTCATGTGCCACTCCCCCCTCCCTCCCTCCCCTCTCATCCCCTCCACACACGCACGAACACGAGCACTGGCATGCACACACAACGCGTACCCCCCCCCCCCTCCTCCCCGACACACACACACGCGCGCGTACGCACACACGCAAGCGCGCGTGCACACATACACACACGCGCCGCGCGCGCGCGCGCGTACACACACACACACACACACACACACACACACACACACACACACACAACTCGTGCATACACACACGCGCGCGCGCACGGACGCGCAAGCACACAGAACGCGCACGCACGCACGAACGAACACACACACACACACACACACACACATATATATATATATATATATATATATATATATGCACACACACACACACATATATATATATATATATATATATATATACACACATATATACATACTTACCACACACACACATATATATATATATATATATAGTTTATACACACACACACACACACACACACACACACACACACACACACACACACACACACACACGCACGCACTCACGCGCACACACTTTTCTCGAGTCTTGCAGCATGATTTTGAATTTTTTGGACTTCATGAAATAAAAATAAAAATGCCAACTTACTCTTATTTCTTCGCGCTTACCATGTGTATTAACCTTTCCTTTAACCGCCTGATGTACTCGGACTGTTTCATTTTTTCAGAGACTTTTAAAAACGACCTTCTGGCAATTTTCAACAACAGATGAAAGACCAACAAGACTTTTATGCGAAAAGAAAAGACGTCAACTGTTCTTTAAACTCTTTGTATGTAATAGAAGAATTTTGAATTTTGATCTCTCTTCAGCTTTTGATATCAGAAGTGAGGCTTGACGACAAATTGTTCTCCGAGAATGCTTTGGAAACCGTCTGTGTTCGGTCAAAAATTCTTATGACAACAATACTTCAATGCTGATTTAACAGAATACAATGGGAGTTTATAGTCTTGATTCTTTTACTTCTCCACACGTTTTGCCCTTTTCTTTATTCAGATGCTTAAGAATGACAAAAAATCACAAAATGATACGAGTTTGGTTTTAGCAACAACTCTGTTGCTATGATTCAACGTGAAAATGATGAATGACAAAAGAGAGAACGTGAAAGTGATAAACAAGTGACGGGAGATTGATGTGAAAATGAAGAATGACCGACGATAGATGAACGTGAAAAAACGATGAATGACTGGCGGGAGGAGAATGAGGAAACGAGGAATGACTGATTGGGGAAGAACTTGAAAAAGGATAAATGAATGACAGGAGAAGGCTGTTAAAATGATATGTGACTAACTGAAGAAGAACATGAAAATGATGAATGACCGACTGGAGAAGAACCTGAAAACAATGACTGACTGACTGAGAACAACTTGAAAACGATGCATGAATGACTGGGGAAGACACTGAAAACGATGAATGACTGATGTCAGAGGAACGTGAAAATAATGACCGAGTGACTGGAGAAGAATGTGAAAATAATGATTGAGTGACTGGAGAAGAATGTGAAGACAATGATTGAGTGACTGGAGAAGAATGTGAAGACAATGAACGACTGACGAGACCAGAGCGTGAGAACGATGAATGATGAACAGGACTTGAAGACAATGTGTGAATGACAAGAGAAGAGAAAACGGTTGATAAATGACGGGAAAAGGACAGGTAGATGAAAGAGAGATGGGAGAAGAACGACAGAATTATGCAAAACAGCTCGGACGAGAACGTAAGAAGAACGTATAGTGAACGTGATAAAAAAAAAAAACGGAATGTAAAAATAGTGAAGGAAGCATGAAAGGAGAACACGTGAACGATGAATGACAGACCATCCTAAATGAGAGGTGGGATGAGATGAATGACAGACCATCCTAAATGAGAGGTGGGATGAGGTGAATGACAGACCATCCTAAATGAGAGGTGGGATGAGGTGAATGACAGACCATCCTAAATGAGAGGTGGGATGAGATGAATGACAGACCATCCTAAATGAGAGGTGGGATGAGATGAATGACAGACCATCCTAAATGAGAGGTGGGATGAGATGAATGACAGACCATCCTAAATGAGAGGTGGGATGAGATGAATGACAGACCATCCTAAATGAGAGGTGGGATGAGGTGACATAACATCCATGAAGGAGAGGAGAAGAGGAGAATGTGAAGAGGATGCAGGTGGACAGGACAGCAGCACGAGATGGACAAAAGAAGGGTTTAGGAGAGGGAAAAGGCGAGAGCAGCATGGGAAGATGGCATGAAAACAGAACTGCGAGAGAAGGATCCAGCGATGGGCAAAACTGGGGACAACGAAACAGGAGAACCATCAGTTTTTCACGGGGTGAAAAGAAAAAAAAAAAACAAAGGTGAAAATGAGGAACAGGGGACGGGACATGCAGAAAGAAAGAGAGACAAGAGCGTCAGGACTATGGACAACATAAAAGTAAGATTTTGTCAGAAAAATTCAACAAAGGAAGAAACAGATGAAGTGATGACCAGAATGATGAATGATGGACGCAGTGAGGAGAGAAAAACGCGAAATGAACGAGATGAATAAAGAAGAACGTGAAAATAGTGAATAATGGACGGGGAAGAACATGAGAAATTCTAGCAGTGGATAGGACTAGAGTTAGCGAATGACGGACGGGATAAGAATTAAAAAAAAAAAGTTAACGGAAGGAATGATTGAACGATTGATGAAGAACAAGAACAGGAGAACGTAAACATGACGAAGGAAGAAAGAAGTAAGGAATACGAATAACAGACACAATGAGAACAAGAAACCGTGAAGATGATGACTGACCGACAAGAATGAGACCATGGTGAATGAGGACTGAAACATGATAATCATGAACAAATTAGAAAAGAACGTGAGAATAACAAAGGAGGGGGCAACAGGGGAAAGAAAATGGGTGAATAAAAGGCGGAGGGAAAACTGAAGAATGGTGCAAGACAGGAGAAAAAGAGAACGCGACAATGTTTAAAGGGAGATGGGAGAAGAACAATGATCAACAACAAAAAAAGAAGAAAAAATGGGAGACTAGCGTGAGATAGATGAAGGGTAGTTCAGGTAGGAAGGCAAAAAAGTGAGGATGGCGCATATGACCCCGATCGGAAGAAAACGGGCAAACGCCAAAATGATGAAAAGGTGGACGACAGGAGAACATGAAACAGGTAAGGATCGAGATGATTAAAGCGTCAGAATCATGAAGGGTGGGATGACGACAGAATATGGTATCTACGAACGAGAGGTGAAAAGAAGCATGTGAGGATGATAAATGATATATGGAAGGTGACAGACAGAACTGTGAATGGGAAAACAACGGGAGAACAATGAAGATAAGAAGGAAGAGAAGAGAGGAGTGTGAGACCAACAGATCAATAAACACTTGACAGCGTTGGAACGGTGCAGTGATGGCCGAAATAAAACCCAAGGAAACAAGGGAATGACGAGTGATTGCTAACAGAGAAAAGGAGAAGGTGAAAATGATAAACAGGAAACTCGAAGAGAGAAGGGAGATAAGCGGGAAGAGCGCGGGAATCATGGAGTACATGAACACCGAACATCGTCCGAGTAATTCAACGATGAATGGAAAGAGAAGGGAACGAGAGAACAGCGAATGCTGGACGCGATCAGAAAAGAAGAACGGGAGAATGACGAACGACAGACCAAATTAGAGAAGAGAAAGTGGGGATGATGAATGACGAATGTGTTGAAGAGCATGACGCGAAAATGATGAATGTTGGACGAAGGGACACGCGAAAATGATGAATGTTGGACGAAGGGACACGCGAAAATGATGAATGTAGGACGACGGGACACGCGAAAATGATGAATGTAGGACGACGGGACACGCGAAAATGATGAATGTAGGACAAAGGGACACGCGAAAATGATGAATGTAGGACGAAGGGACACGCGAAAATGATGAATGTAGGACGACGGGACACGCGAAAATGATGAATGTAGGACGACGGGACACGCGAAAATGATGAATGTAGGACGAAGGGACACGCGAAAATGATGAATGTTGGACGAAGGGACACGCGAAAATGATGAATGTAAGACGACGGGACACGCGAAAATGATGAATGTAGGACGACGGGACACGCGAAAATGATGAATGTAGGACAAAGGGACACGCGAAAATGATGAATGTTGGACGAAGGGATACGCGAATGATGAATGCCGGACGAACGGATACGTAAAAATTATGAATATTGGACTTGCGGAAAAGTTGTGAATGATGAATATCGGACAGGGAAAACGTGAGAATAAAGCATTTTGGAGACGGTGGGGGGACGTGAGAATGATGAATGTTAGACGGGTGAAAACGTGAAAATAATGAATGTTTGACGATGGGACACGTAAAAATGATTGTTTCTGACCAGGGAAATGGTGACAGTAATGAATGTCGGATGCGGGAAAGGGTGAAAATAATGAATGCTGGACCGAGGAAAGCGTGAGAATGATGAATGTTGGATGGAGAAAACGTAAAAATGAAACATTTTGGAATGGTGGGAAAGATGAGAATGATGAATGGTAGATTGGGGTAAAATATGAGAATGATAAATGTTGGAGAGGGAGTGGGGAGGTGTGTGGGGGGGGGGGGGGGGGGGCTAAGTATAGTGAATGCAGGACAGAGGAAAAACTTGGAAATGATGAAGGTTGGACAGGGAAAATTTGAGAACGATGAATGTTTGAACAGGGGAAAATATGAATATTGAACGGGTGGTCGAGGGCGTGGAGGGGGGGGGGGGGGGGACATGACAATGAATAATGCCGGACTGAGGAAAACGTAAGAATGATGCAAACTGGACTGTACGAAAAGGTGAGGAGGAGGAATGATGGAGCAGGGTAAAACATGCGAATGGTGAATGTTGGACGGGAGGTGTGTGTGTGTGTGTGTGTGTGTGTGTGTGTGTGTGTGTGTGTGTGTGTGTGTGTGCAGGAAGGGGAAAGAAGGGAGGGGGGATGATAAAACTTGGCTGGGGGGGGAGGGGGAGGGGCGTGAGAATGACCATTGCTGGACGAGGGGAAAAGATGAGAACAACAAATGATGAACTGGGGAGAAACGTGAAAATGAGGAATGTTGGACTGGGGAACTTGGGGGGAGGAAGGGGGGGGGAGTGGACGCGAGAGTGGTGAATGCTAGACGGGACAAGGATGATAAATGTTGGCTTGGAGGGGAAGAGAAGAACGCAGGAAAGATGAATAATAGACGAAAGGATGGTGCGACGCTGACGAACAAAGGACGGATGAGGAAAGCTAAGGAAAGAGAAGAGCATGAAAATGATGGCCGTCATGAAAACAGGACAGTCACAGAGTAATAACAGTCGGACAGTCAGCACAGAACCAGACGGAATGAGAAGACGGGAACGCGTTAATAATAAATGGTTAACACGATGAGAACATGAAAAATGCTGAGTGCAAGACGGAGGTAGGACATGCTAACAGTAACTGAAGTACAAGATGAGAACAAGAGAACATGAGCATGATAACTGGCAGACGGAACGGTAACTGAGGAACGTGAGGAGGATGAATGATGGACGAGTGAAGAGAAGTTGAACGAAGATCAATGTGGATGTGAGGAGAAGGCAGCGTGAAACTGATGAACGATGCTTCGGAGGAGGAAAGAAGTTTCAGAGCATGAATGATGAATGGGAGAAGAACATGAGAATGGTAAATGACGGGCGGCATAGGGAGGGGAGAACTGGATGGAGTTGAATATGGTACGTCCATCCTACTGTTCAACACAGCCGAAAGAGAAGTAAAGGGGTAATAATGGAAATGACTATCATAAATTCGTAGCAATGTAGAATAAACGGTCATTAGTTTATACAAGGAACTCTTTGAAGCACAGAAGAATGAAAACGAACAAACAAACAAAAAAAGGGGGTGGGAGAGAGAGAGAGAGAGAGAGAGAGAGAGAGAGAGAGAGAGAGAGAGAGATAAGAGATAAGATAATGTTGCTTATAGCCCAGCCGACCGCAAAGGGCCACATCAGGGATGACATCTGCTAAAACGCACCAGAAACTTCGTTAAAAATCTTTCGTCTGTAAAATCTTAAATCAGATGAAAAATGTTAATCTCTCTCAAAAACTCAAAGATCACGTGAGGCGGGGGGGGGGGGGGGAGAGAGAGAGAGAGAGAGAGAGAGAGAGAGAGAGAGTGCTGAACTTCAATGGTCGGATATGTAGTTGGAAAAGACCTAATATGGCATAAGAGAATGGGGAATATGGAAACATGAATAATGTACAACAGTGGGTATGGGCGATAATGGAGGGGCTAAAGAATTAAAAAAAAAAGGGGGGGGGGGTCTGTGAGGCCTCCGGCTCGAATCCATGAAATATCAAAAGGAAAAAAACCGCAGTGGAAAAGCGAGAAATAGCCACTGGACGGAGATGGAAACTGGTGGTGGGGTGTCCAATCCTTTCAGCACGTCCACAACATGTTTACACGATAAAGTGAAGGGCCTCTGGAAATCATCAGGGAGTGAACCTAAATAGCAGGGAGTGGAGGGAACACTGGACTGAAAAATACGATATCCTGGTGTGAAAGAATGCAAGTGTGAAGCACAGGAAAGCAAATAAAAAAGTGTTTTGATGAGCGTCAGAAAATCCTATGCGATTGGGTGTACGGCATTGACTACCTTCAGAGAGGAAACGGTGAATCAGGGGGCACTTGCATGGCAGCCTGTTCGTTGACCTACAGGGAGCTAAACGGAGGTTAACCCTTAAGAAAAACGTTACGGAAGAAGAGAACATAGCGCGCAGAACGGAGAAAACAGTCAGGACACTGTGTGTATGCGTGTGTGTGTGTGTGTGTGTGTGTGTGTGTGTGTGTGTGTGTGTGTGTGTGTGTGTATGTGTGTGTGTGTGTGTAGTGTGGTGTGGTGTGGTGTGGTGTGGTGGTGTATGGTGTGGTGTGGCATGGTGTGGTGTGGCGTGGTGTGGTGTGGCGCGCGCGCGCGCGCGTGTGTGTGTGTGTGTGTGTGTGTGTGTGTGTGTGTGGTGATGAGAGAGAGAGAGAGAGAGAGAGAGAGAGAGAGAAGGGGAGAGAGAGAGAGAGAGAGAGAGAGAGAGAGAAATTTCAGTTTAAAAAGAATACGTCTTTTACAAATGTTTCACAACAGTTTCAAACATCATCGGACTTTGAATTGCCGGAGACAAACAAAGGAAAGTCTTGTCAGACCGTGCTCATCCGGATACGTGGCGAAAAACAACAAACTCGTGGCACATCGGCACCGCAATCACCAAGTGATGAACGTTAGTGCTTTGAAGAGAAATGAATTACTTAAAGCTGAAAGCATGATCAGTCACAAAACTGAAATGGCAATATCGGAGATGTGCATGTGCAATGTCTTGTTTCAGTACTGTTCGAGCCGACCACAGAGAGCATTTCCAGGGCTTCAACACACACACACACACACACACACAGAGAGAGAGAGAGAGAGAGAGAGAGAGAGAGAGAGAGAGAGAGAGAGAGAGAGAGAGAGAGAGAGAGAGAGCATGCAAACAAGTAAAACACAAACAAACATACAGCAAAAATCAGAAGTCGCTCCCGTCCAGGAAAAACTCAGATTCACATACGGTGTACATGTATACCCTCTTCATAACATTTCCATGCTGCGGTCCTTCCGTCGGACAAAACTAAGCCATGCTAAGTGCACCGACCACTCTGATCATTTCGCTCAGATTTTTCTTTAAAAACCGATAAAAAAAAAATTCCTTTTGAGATGACTGCAATGCAACAAACTTACATCAAAATGCCTAATTAAGGAACAGCACCGCAGAATGGACAGCAAGCGCCTGTTCCGGTGGTAAACCTCTCACTATCTGGTCAACAGATGACAAGAAAGAACTTGCACCTTGCAAAGTTTATCAAGAAAAAAAAAAATAATGCTTTCCCGACCACATGAAGATGAACAGATTACAAATACAGAAAAGCGGCTGGCAACATTTGAGAGAGAGAGAGAGAGAGAGAGAGAGAGAGAGAGAGAGAGAGAGAGAGAGAGAGAGAGAGAAATTCAATTCAATTCAAATTTAAAGAGAAAGCAAAGTCAAACAGAATGACACACAAAAAAAGAAATTATTAGGACCGGATTTCTAGAAGGCAGGGACACATTTCTATTGAAAAATCCTCCCCTCCCCCTCCCCCCCCCCACCCCTGCATTCTTATGGGGCTAATTTAAAAAGTATGCAGAGTGTTCAAAACACAGATTAAAGAGTGAGCCACAGAGGCAGAAAAAAAAGAGAGAATGGAGAAATGGAGACCAAAAAAAGTTCAGAAAAAAAAAGAACGAAAGAAAAAAAGAAAAACTACGAGCACAATATCGCAAGGAGACTGAAACAAACATTTACAACAAAAGAGCCCTACCCCCCCCCCCCCCCCCCACACCACCCCACCCCTACTTTTGGCATGGAGTTTCCACTGTACAAGGTGAGTTCCAGGCGAGATGTGTGCGATGTACTAAGGTGTGCTGCAGATTGGCTCACAGAATGACCAAGAGGACGAAGGTGAAAAAGAAACACAGATAAACACAGCAAAGGGACGGTCAAGCAGGTTTAGAAAAATATCATGCAGAGAATCCTCACAGAAGAACCGTGTTCACATGTTGGCCGCAATGTGGTACGTTGTTTCAGGATACTCGGAGAATGTACGCTAGTGCAGGAACAAGTGCTGTGAATTTCGTGGGGACCTCTAATGTCCTTTCGCTCAAAGAAAGAAAGGATGCGGGGGGTGGATTGATGAATGTGGAGCCACGAAGGCACTGAGGGGAAGGGGGGTGGTGTGTGTGTGTGTGTGTGTGTGTGTGTGTGTGTGTGTGTGTGTGTGTCTGTGCGCGCGCGCGCGCGCGCGCGTATGTAAGAGTGTGCGTTCATGTGTGTCCGGTGTGCGTGCGTGTGTGTGTGTGTGTGTGTGTGTGTTTCTGTGTGTGTGTGTGTGTGTGTGTGTGTGTGTGTGTGTGTGTGTAAAAGTGTGCATGTGTTTGTATGTGTGAAAATGTGTGTGCGTGCGTGTGCGTGCATGTGTCCGCGCGCGCGCGTGTGTGTGTGACTGTGTGTGTGTGTGTGCGTGCGTGCATGAGTGCGTGCGTGCATGAGTGCGTGCGTGCGTGCGCGCGGGCGTGCGTGCGTGTGCGTGTGTGTGTGTGTGTGTGTGTGTGTGTTGAATGTGTGTATGTGTGTGTGTATGTCTGTACGTGTACGTGCGCGCATTCGTGTGCGTGCATGTGTTTGTGTGTGCGTGCATGTGTTTGTGTGTGTGTGTGCATGTGCGCATGTGAATGCATGCGTGCATGAATAATGTGTGCGCGCGCGCGCGCGCGTGTGTGTGTGTGTGTGTGTGTGTGTGTGTGTGTGGTGTG
>CM065726.1:57482020-57497020 GCA_033310375.1 Conus canariensis
AGAAAGAATGGACGGATGAAGATGTTAAAAAGAAAGACAGAAAGATTGGCAAGGAGATCAAGACAGATAGATGAGGGCATCGTGAGCTGGTATATCAGCACGTGGTGAGGGAAAGATGGGCAAGGATATCATGACAGATAGATGAGGGCATCGTGAGCTGGTATATCAGCACGTGGTGAGGGAAAGATGGGCAAGGATATCATGACAGATAGATTAGGGCATCGTGAGCTGGTATATCAGCACGTGGTGAGACGGGAAAGGACGGGTCAGGACATTGTGAAGGAGACAGGATGGTTGAGTACAAGTAAGAATGGAAAAATGAAGGAGGACACGCGAGAAATATGTAAGGGAAAATCAAGAGATTAAAGGGACGGAGAACAAAAAAATGGTGATAAAGATAAGGACTGATGGGAAAAAAAAGACTGGTGAGAAAAAAAGGACGGGTTCAAACATGGTAAGGAAGGAAGACACACGAGGACATAGTTAGAAAGGAAAGGGTGTATGTGAACACCACGTGTAAGAAAAGACATCGAGGTTGAAACAGGACAGGGAAAGAAAGGACGGATGAGACATGGTGAGGAATGAAAGGACAGATGAGACATGGTGAGGAATGAAAGGACGGATGAGACATGGTGAGGAATGAAAGGACGGATGAGACATGGTGAGGAATGAAAGGACGGATGAGACATGGTGAGGAATGAAAGGACGGATGAGACATGGTGAGGAATGAAAGGACAGATAGGTGAGGAATGAAAGGACAGATGAGACATGGTGAGGAATGAAAGGACGGATGAAACATGGTGAGGAATGAAAGGACAGATAGGTGAGGAATGAAAGGACGGATGAGACATGGTGAGGAATGAAAGGACAGATGAGACATGGTGAGGAATGAAAGGACGGATGAGACATGGTGAGGAATGAAAGGACAGATGAGACATGGTGAGGAAAGACAGGACGGATGAGACATGGTGAGGAAAGAAAGGACGGATGAGACATGGTGAGGAAAGAAAGGACGGATGAGACATGGTGAGGAAAGAAAGGACGGATAAGACATGGTGAGGAAAGAAAGGACGGATAAGACATGGTGAGGAATGAAAGGACGGATGAGGCATGGTGAGGAATGAAAGGACAGATAAGAGATGATGAGCCAAACAAGGGCGAACGAGGACGTCCCAGGGTAAAACCCAAGGAAAGGTTAAATGGCAGGAGAAAGAAAACAATGGACGAAGAAGACCTGGTGACAAAACGCAGGATGGGAACATGGTCAGCAAGAACGATGAGGACAATGTGTCAAAGGCCAGTGATGACACTTTCAGAAAATAAAGGACGAACAGCGAAAAGGAAAGGATGAATAAAGGGGAGCATTTTCCTTCGCACTCCTCTGCTCTCTACAGTAAAGAGCTTTGTGGCGTCAAAGATCCATGGAGCATATATAGATGCAGATATATAGATGCAGTAAGAATTGACAACGTTCTTCAATGCTACGGGAGCATACAATGCCACGAGAATTCAATGCAGTACAAAAGCTTTAACATGTAACAGGAAGAAGCTCTTGTACAGAAAACGAATTCTTTCCAACATATATTTCTTTTCTCTTCCCAATTTAATTTTCCTGCCTTTGGAGACAATAGGTCTGACCGAGGGGAAGGGGCGGAAATCTTGCCAAAAGGGATCTTACAGTTTGCGAACCTTTTCGTTCATTTCAAGTGGCTTCTCAAAAATGAAGTGCCTTCGTTTCAATTTTTAGCTCGTGAGGACAATATGAACTGTTTGAAGTCGCTGCAAGAGAAACTACGCGCAGATTTTAAATTACATTCGAAGATGTATCCAAGTGACCGACAATCAAACTGCTCGACTGACGATCGACTGATTATTTTCATTATTTACCTATTCGTTATTTTTAAAGCTGGACTATTTTTTCATTTGATTGATGAATAGTTTTCCTTAAACCATGGAATGAATCGATTCTTAATCTCGTACTCAAATCGGCAAAATAACGCACGCACGCACACGCATGCTCTCCTACCTCCCGCAGGCTCTCACGTGCACACACACACACATACACACACGCGCGCGCGCACACACACCACACACACACACACCACACACACCACACACACGAATAAGAACCTACCCACTGGAGTACTTGGTAATCACTGTCAACGCAGCCGTGAGCCGACGACACCAAGCGATATTCACATTGACCCAGGTGTTACACGCTGGCCTATCTGGAAACACACGGAACAGCCGCTTTCTCCGATGAGTAGAACTACCCTTGCAACTTTCAGAAACTTACTGTTTTGAACTCAATGTAAAAAAAAGCACGCGTGGGTGAATGTAGACAATGTCTAACACCAATGTCGCCACAATTAGAAACTTCTGCGAAGACCACTAACGATAAACTTCTTCACTTTTGCTGTCGAAGGGGTGGTAGTTCTTCGCCATGTTGTTCCCACCCGGGTGTGTCCACATTCGGAGCATGCGCAGACAGGTTGCTCATACAAAAGGCTGGACGATTGAAGCACGTGCAACACGACAGAGGACCGTGACTTGCACCGAGTTCTCAACGTCGCTCGCAAGGTGTTCAAATGCACTGCCTCGTCGTTGATAACACAAGCACAACGATGTTGTGTGGTGTGTGTGTTGTGTGTGTGTGTGTGTGTGTGTGTGTGTGTGTGTGTGTGTGTGTGTGCAAGAAAGAGAGACAGAGAGAGGGTGCATGCTCATGTATGTGTGTGTGTGCGTGTGTGTGCGTGGGTGCGTGTGCATGAGCGCGCACGGCTGTTTGAGTGTGTGTATGTGTGTGTGTGAGAGAGGGAGAGCGAAAGCGAGAGAAGATGTGTGTGTGTGTGTGTGTGTGTGTGTGTGTGTGTGTGTGTGTGTGTGTGTGTGGAGAGAGATTTTTCTCTGTGTGTGTGTGTGCGCGCGCGCGCGCGCGCGCGCGTGTGTGTGTGTGTGTGTGTGTGCGCGCGCGCGCGCGCGCGCGCACCAGCGCACTCTATGCAGATAATGCGTGTGTATGTATGTGTATGTGTGTGTGTGTGAGAGAGAGAGAGAGAGAGATTGCTGTGTGTGTGTGTGTGTGTGTGTGTGTGTGTGTGTGTGTGTGTGTGTGTGTGTGTGTGTGTGCATTCTGAGCAGATAATGGATTCTTTTACACACATGCACGCACTTCACCAGTATATTTTCAAAGGGAGACAACATGTATGCACAGCTGGGCAGAACACAAGTGACTGACAACAGAAAATAATTATCAGGGTAGCCACACTATCTTCTGCCCTCCCACCCACACCTTCGATATTTGACGCCAAAAATATGCGAAAAAAAACCACATTAATTCATGGTAAAAGAGAGTCCCTCACTCCCAAACCCCCGCTTTTACAAGAATTTGTATACCCCCCCCCCCCCCCACTCCTCTTCTCTCCCCCTACTTTCCCGATTTTATGAACATTTACGAGATGAGTCCCTCTTCGTCTACTCCTATTACCCCCCCCCCCTCCCTCCCTCCCTCCTCCCCAGTCTTCTATAACAGTTTAGAAGATGAGTCCCTCTTCACCCCCCCCCCCCCCCCCCCTTGTCAAGCTTTTTATGAAAATGTGGAAAAAATGTGTCCTTCTTTCCCCTATTTTGTTGTTGTTGTTGTTGAAAATTTTGAAAGATGAACCACCTCCCCATCTCCTCCCGCTTTTATTCAAACTTGGGTGAGGAAGAGAAGGGTTGGACAACCCTAACGTTTTTTTGTCGGTTTCAGTCCAACTATTTTTAAGGAGAAAGATCTTAACGTTACTCAACATCAAAATATAGGCCCTGTTTTGTATGATCCAAGCATGATTGATATTGCAGCGTCGGTTGGTCAAACTGATGTAGGTAGATTTTATTACAAAGTTCGCAACTGATCTTAATATCTAAGATCTCTTTGATGGGTTGTAAGGTCATGTGAGAAACACTTAGTGTAGATTGTAGAGCTGCTTATTGTCTAACACGTGCCTTCGTCCGTCGAATCGGCGAGGACCACTTCAGCATATTGGGGTTGAGGGGAGTGAGATAATTAAATTTTCTGGATACGTAGGTGGCTGATCAAGCCGATGCGTGCATGGAATGTGCGGTGACAGCTTGGACAGGCAATGTGAGACACTTCCTCTTGCTTGCTGGCGCGGGCTTTCCTTGCCTGCCTCTTTTTGTTGCGCTGCAGCTGTCCTTTCTTCACATAAAGTGGCGCCTTTGTGGACAGATTAGCGCCATCTAGCTCGATCCATAGCGGTTTGTTCTCATGTGTCAGGGTTGATGGTAAATGCTCTCAAGGGTGTTTTTGAGATTGTCTTTGAAGCGTTTCTTCTGACCTCCATGGGAACGCTTTCCTTGTCCAGCTCACCGTGGAAGAGTCTGCTGGGTAGCCGGTGGTCTGGCATGCGAGTACATGGCCTGCCCATCGAAGCTGAAACAGTATCAGGATGGTGTGGCAGGCCCGCTTGGTCGAGCCTATCTGGTGTCTGGGATTTTGTCCTGCCGTTTTATGTTTAACAAATCTTCTGAGGCACGTTGTGTGGAAGTGATTCAGCTTCGTGGCATGCCGCTGGTACACTGTCTACGGTTCACGTGCGTACAGGAGCGTGGGGAGGACAACTGCTATGTACACCTTCAGCTTCACCTTCAGATGTCTCTTCTGTTCCAAACATTGGTGCATAGTCTGCCACAGGTTGCACTTGCTTTTGCAGTTCTGTCGCTCACTTCATCGTCGATAGTGACGTTCTGGGACAGCGTGCTGCCAAGGAAGGGGAGTTTACTCACCACAGCGAGTCTCACACCACTGACTCCGTCTCCGGCTGTATTAACCCTGTCTTGTCGCTGGACTCAGATGGTTTTGGACGAGGGAGTAAGACTGACAAACAGCGCAACTCCTCCTCACTTTACATAAAGTCTCTGCACGGGTCGCCTGTACCATCATCACCATTGTCTAACGTCGTCTGTGATGGACAGAAGTCAAACAAACCACTTCACTGAACTTTCTCATTCTGGAAATCAAAGATATATTTTGCGATCGTTAGTGTAGAAAGAAACTCGTGGAGAGCGTGGCAGCAGAGAGTCCTCAGAAGAGAAGCCCCCTTCAAGCAAGTGTTTCGGCCCTTATCTCCTGACACTCTAGGGGGGTTGGGCCACACTCGGTTCATGACTCCGGATGTCCCTCTGCTGCCCCTTTTTTTCTCATCTTGGGACGAGCCATGGCTGGGATTCGAACCCATGACCCTCTGGACATGCTCATTTTCCACTTAATGACTCGCGCTTTAACCACTGAGCCACAGGGACACCTGATATTTGTAGGGAAATTAAGCCTTATGAAGTTCACTTTTGTTCCTCCTTGACCAGATCCAGCTTGAACACCTCTCTGCCGCTTCTGCCATTGCTTTCAGGGCTCTGGTTTTTTCCTTCCCTGCAACTGAGAGCTGTTTCATGAGGCTGTATGCAGACGTTCCTACAAACCCCCTAGCTCCAATTTCTGCAGTGAGGACTTTGACCTGATAGCCTTCTCTCCTCAGGCTGTTTGCCAGATCAGCATACTTTTCAGTCTTGTAGATTTGAGCTGCCTCCATTCTGTTCTCATATGGCACCGTGAGCTCGATCATGATCAGCTGCTTGGTTGACTTAGAGTGGACTACTATGTCTGGTCTCATGCCACTCTTGCTGATGATCTCTGGGTGACTCTTCCATTCTGGGAGGTCTGCAGTGCACTCCCAGTCATCTGCCCCGTCCAGCAGACTCTGCCTGCATGTTTCGAGTGGCACTGTTGTTCTTGGCCATGATTTGCTGCCTCCTGCCGTGAAGAATGTTGCGGGTGCTTTTGGAGTCCTGATTTTCCCTTTTGTGGTGTTGGTACTAGCCCAGACTACTTGTACAATTTCTTTGAGCACTTGGTTGTGCCTCCATGTGTACCTTCCTTGAGCCAGGGCTACTTTACATGAGCTTAGGACATGCTCCACTGTTTGTTTTTCATGGCAGAGGGGGCATGCAGGATCGTCTGTTTTCCCCCACTTCACCAGGTTTGCATTTGAGGGCAGAAGGTCATATGCAGATCTGAGAATGAAGCTGATCCTGAGAGGGGCCATGTGCCAAATGTCATTCCAAGTGAGACTTCTTTGGAGTGCATTCTCCCACGTTGTCCATTGCCCTTGCTGGCTCTGCTGGACTGCTTTTTGGAGTCTTTTTTGGTCTTCTTCTTTTCTCATCTCCTGAATCATCATGTCTCTTTTGGCTTTTCCTTTGGCCTTTGACCACCATTCAGTTTTGGTCACCCCCAGTCCCTGTCTGTTGGTCTGTGTGTGTCCTGTTATTTCTCTGATCTTGAGACTTTCTTTTGCAGAATCCATCGCCTCTTGAACTTTCCATTTTCTGCCTGTCTTCAGCTGGGGCTTAATTGCTTCTACCACCTTGTCTCCTGAGTCCTCCAGCATGCTTTGAAGTCTGATCTTCCCTGCTTTGTATTCCTCCAGGATGGATTTCAGGGGTAGTTTCAGCTTTGCTTGGCGACAGTACAGCGCTATGTTAGTCAGACAGGGTGGGACACCAAGCCATTTCCTTGTGAACTTGTTGATTTTGGCTTCCATTGCCTCCACTATGCTGGTGCAGATGTCGTATATCATCAGAGGCCATAGCAGCTTTGGTATCAGCATGAACTGCAGACACCAGACCTTGTATTTGCCAGGGAGCCCACACTGGTCAATGGTCTCCAAGCCTTCCTCCGCCATCTGCTTGGTTTCTTTTGCTCTTTGTGTGTCTTTCAGCGTATCATCATACCATCTTCCAAGGCTCTTGACTGGTTCTTCTGTGACTGTTGGAATGGCCTGGTTGGCAACACTGAAGACCACAGATCCGGCCACTTTTCCTTTCCTCAGTGAGAGACTCCGTGATTTCTTTGGCTTGAACTTCATTCTGGATGAGGCAACTATGTCGTCCAGCCTCTCCAGCACATGACGTGTCTCGTCTTCTCTGGATGAAATCACTGTAGTGTCATCCATGAAGGCCTTGAGAGGAGGCATCTTGTATCCATCGCCAAGGTCTGTTTGTCTCGCGTTGTTTGTTGCTGCTTTCAAGATGAGTTCCATTGCAAGCACGAACAGTATTGGGGAAATTGCACAGCCCATTGCAATACCCACTTCCAAGTTGATCCAGTCTGTTGTGTACTCCTTGGTAGAGAACCGCATTGAGAAGCCATTGAAGTACTTCTTGAGCATGTCGCGGATGTTCTTTGGCACATGGTACATCTCAAGAGCCAACTGTATCATCTCATGGGGCACAGATCCATATGCGTTTGCCAGATCAAGCCACACTACGTCCAGGTCTCTCTTTTCTGTTTTTGCTTTTTGGATTGCGTCCCAGATCATTGTGGCGTGTTCTACACAGCCCGCCACGCCTGGGATGCCACCTTTCTGGACTGACACATCCAAGTACTTGTTTTCCATCAGGTACTTGGTCAGCCTTGCTGCCATGACAGAGAAGAAGATTTTCCCTTCGACGTTCAGTAGTGATATTGGCCTGAACTGGCTAATGTCACTTGAGTTTTGCTCTTTGGGGATGTACACACCATCTGCCGTCATCCACTGGCCGCTGATCTTCTGGTTTCTCCAAGCCGATCGCAGCAGCCTGTGGAGCCACTCCAGCACCTTGGGACATTTCTTGTAAAGCTGGTAAGGTATTCCGTTTGGCCCTGGTGATGATTTGGCTCTGGCTTTGTCGACCACCTTCTTGATTTCCGCCAACGTTGGAGGCTTGCCATTGAACTGTTCCTCAGGGTTGGTTGGCCACACCAGACCTTGAATGTCGAGTGGTGCTTTGCTCTGTGGGTCAGAGTATGTTTTCCTCAGATGCTGCTCAAGAACTCCTTTGTCCACACTTAGGGTCCCAGATTTTGGCTGCTCAAACAGTGTTCTGGCAAACTGGAAGGGGTCTCTGAAGAAGCGCTCTTGTGTCTTCTTCTTTTTGCTCTTCCTCTTCCTCGCAGATTCCGCTTTGCTGAGGGCACTGTGTTTTTCTTTCAGGTCTTTCCACAGTTTTTCCAAGCCTTGTTTTTCAGCTGGCAGTGCGGTCTTCATTTGCATCTTGAGGTTTTTCTTTTGGACCCTGATCTTGTCCATCTTTTCTTGGCGTCTGGATTTCTTTGGAGGTGTTTTCTCTTTGGGTAGTTTTGCTCCATAGGCGTCTCTACATGTGGCATACACAATGTCCCCATATGTGGCTAGTTTGTGTTCCAGGGTGCTTTTCCCTATCAGTGCATCGAGTCTTTGGACGATTTTTGCATCCAGTTTCTCCCAATCTTCAGTTTCGTTTGCTCGTGGCAGGTTGAGTTTCAGGCGCCTGGCATCGAGGGCCTGTGCAAATTCCTCATCCGAACCAACAGCGTGGATGTCCTTGGCACTGTGGTTTAAATCCTGGCCTTGGTCTTCCGACGTCTTATCTGCTGATGCAGTGCGCTGCTGCTCATTCAGATGAGTCTTCACACATCCCATCTTTGTTCTGTGGATCTTCATGCCACGGGTGGTAGCGAAACGCTTTCCACAGACACATGGATATTCCATTTGGTCCATGTTCATAGTCCGTTTGGGATTTGCAGTCATGATTGGTTGAGCACCGATGGATTCATCATTCTCTCCCCCTTTCGGTGAATCCTGGGAGCATCTTTTCCTTTTATTTTTAGTAGCCACATGTTTAAGGCAAAGTGGGGAGCCAGCCCACAGAGCCCTTGGTTCTGGTCTTTCCCAGTGTCCTCCGGTCTTTCCCGGACGTCCTCCGGCCTATTCCCGGAAGTCAATGGTTTACCCATGCATCAGTAGAAAGAAACTCGTGGAGAGCGTGGCAGCAGAGAGTCCTCAGAAGAGAAGCCCCCTTCAAGTAGATTGTAACGCTGTTTATTGTCTAATGATATCTATGTTGGACGGACACAAAAACCGAACTGAACTTTATCAATTTCTGCTAATCAACGAGGTATTTTGAGAGAGAGAGAGAGAGAGAGAGAGAGAGAGAGAGAGAGAGAGAGAGAGAGAGAGAGAGAGAGGACAAGTAATTCTGCAACTGTAAAAAAAAGTAAATGAATGTAAGAATGAACATATGAAGCAATTAGAAATTAAAACTGAAAGATATCTTGCATTGTCACGGCTACGAAACGCGAGCGCCATGCTAGAAGTTAATGAACTATTAGGCATATCAGCATCTCACATGCAGACGACCTATACACGCATGGTGATGGATCTGTCGTAGAAAAAAAAATGAATGATAACGCTGGCATGGTGTTGTATCCATATGTGACGGTAACCTAAAAGAATTATCAATGTAGTAAAGTCATAAAAACTGGGCAGCATGTATCCTAAATTCCGGTTGGTAAGTTGTAATACTATACAATACAATCATCCTTGTAGACATGACGTGTAAACTGAAAAATGTATAACCATAGTTCTGTCTTTTCTTAATTAAGTAGTCAATTTTTTTTTACAACCACCAGCAAAATACAGGTACCTCCTCTAAAGATTACAAAATTCAAATTATTAAGCTTTTGTTTTCAATTTCAGTCAGTATATCAGTTTGATGCCAAAGAATGTTTTCACATCACATTTTTCAAAATCGATTTTCTTATAATTGCTCATGATCATATTTGCCTAATCGCCAAGTCTGTGTGTTGCTCAAGTAAGCTGACCCTCCGACGCACCAACGGTACACAAGTGTTTTGTCCACCATGAAATTTCCGCACCAAGTCGACTTAAAATTCATAAAAAAGAATACATATTGCCAGAATTTCACTGGTTTTTGTTACACCACCTAGCCTTTTTAGTATTTTCACTGCCTATCGTAACTCCAAGCCTATTTTTGTTGTTGTTGTTGTTGTAGGTCGCCAAATTGGAAAATGTCTTGTTCCTCCAGTTATCACTGAAAATCTTTTATTTGCCGTTTCAGCACACAATCTGGGCAGCACTTCATGTACACCTTTGTTAATTTTAAGCGTCATTTTTTAATGTCCGTGGCAGTCTAATTTTTATGGTAGCCACAGGCACACCACCTGGTGGTGGTGGTGGTGCTGGTAGTGTGTGTGTGTGTGTGTGTGTGTGTGTGTGTGTGTGTATGTGTGTGTGTGTGTGTGTGTGTGTGTGTGTGTGTGTGTGTGTGTGTGTGCGCGCGCAAGTATGTGTATGTGTGTGCGTGCGTTCGCGCGTCCATGCAGTCACCTGTGTGTGTGTGTGTGTGTGTGTGTGTGTGTGTGTGTGTGTGTGTGTGTGTGTGTGTGTGTGTGTGTTAGTTCTTTGGTTTAACGTCTATTCACTATAAGTGTTATTAGACAGACTTTGAGTCCACACAATATAAGATATTGCACGTATCCGTCGAAAGATCTACAATGTAATTTAATGCCTTAAGTATGGCTACAAGTTCAGCAGTAAGTGTCTGTGTGTGTGTCTGTGTCTACGTGTGTGTGTGTGTGTGGGGGGGGGGGGGGGGGGGGTCATGAACACCTATGGGCGATTCCGAAAAAGAAATCCCAGCATCTTACGTTTAATTGCAGATGGGGTTCCGAGATAAGCAGCCGGTCGTCCTTTCGGTTATTGGAGACGGAAGCTGGCGGCTGCAGCTTCTGTAGAGGGAGGAAGGAAAGCTCATTTCCAACACGCAATTTGCCCTTGGGTAATTTTGGGGATCCTTCTATCGAGCCACGAAGCTACCAAGTATGCAGTAGGCATAAATCACGACCCTCAGAAAGCCTACAGTGCGAGCTATGGTAGACCGTAGTGAAACTGTCGCTACATCACACGAACTAGTTTGAAAGTCTCTCTCTCTCTCTCTCTCTTCTCTCTCTCTCTCTCTCTCTCTCTCTCTCTCTCCGTGTGTGTGTGTGTGTGTGTGTGTGTGTGTCTGTCTGTCTGTCTGTCTGTCTGTCTGTCTGTCTGTCTGTCTGTCTGTCTGTGTGTGTGTGTGTGTGTGTGTGTGTGTGTGTGTGTGTGTGTGTGTGTGTCCGCGCGTGTGTGTGTATCCGCGTGTGTGTGCGTACATGTGAATGAACGTGTGAGTATATTGTGGTTGTATATGTGTCTATATGTATGTATATACGTATGGATGGATGGATGGATGGACGTATGTATTTATGTATGTATGTATGTATCTCTCTCTCCCTCTCTCTCTCTCTCTCTCTCTCTCTCTCTCTCTCTACAAATATATATATATATATATACAAACATGTGCGTATGTGTGTATGTATGTGTGTGTGTGGGGGGGGGGGGGGAGTGCAAGCGTGCTTATGTGAGAGAGATAGGGAGAGAGAAAGAGAGAGCGATCTGTGTTTGTGTGTCTGTTTGTCTGTTCTGTCTGTCTGTCTGTGTCTGTGTCTATGCCCATGTCTGTATCTGTGTGTGTGTTCCTGGTGTGTGTGCGCGCCGCGCGCGCGCGCGCGCGCGCGGCGTGTGTGTGTGTGTGTGTGTGTGTGTGTGTGTGTGATTGTGTGTGTGTGTGTGTGTGTGTGTGTGTGTGTGTGTGTGTGTGTATGTGTGTGTATATGTGTGTGGTGTGTGTGATTGCGTGTGCGTGTGTGTGTGTGTGGTGTGTGTGTGTGTGTGCGCGCGCGCGCGCGCGCGCGTTCATGTGTTGCGTGCAATGATGGTGCACTGCGCGCACATCACGACTGTAACCCTTGCTGTCGATCCTCGTGAAAACCGTACCGTCAGCTCATGTGAAATGGAAGACGGGTGGCGAGATAAGCGGGCCAGTGCTCTCCTCCATCACCAGAGACAGAGGCGGCGGCTGCTTGATGGCAGAGATCAAGGCAAGCTCTCTTGCAGCACGCAATTCGCCCTGGGTTCATTTGGGTGGATCCTTCTTCCTGTCGACCACAGCCACTAGTCCGTCACGAGAAACGGTCCACCTTCCACCCCCCCCCCCCCCTAATAAATTTGTCATATGTATTTTTTGGTGCTTTAGAGTGTATAGATCACGAAAAATCATGTTAACATAAAAACTCTTGGGACGCACTGTCCCTTCTGGCTTAATTTTGAAGGGTACCCATCTCAGGTGCCGCGGCTGCTTTTCGTCGGTCCAAAACGTTCCATAAGTTTGGTGATCACCTGTGTCTTTGTTATTTAAGCTACGAGAATTTCCTTTATGTTTTTGTTGACAGTAATGCCTTCTGCACGATACGCAATAATTAGAACGATAATATATGCAATAAGGTAACCGCAGTGAAGCTACGTGTGTACCCACCGTATGTCACAGGTTCCGAACTGTAAATTTGCCAAAGTGTTTGCAATAAACCGTCTTTCTCGAAAAGTGTGCAACTTATTAGAAACAAAGTACACCACAGTTTCAAAGAACAGTCTCTTGTGGTTTTTTTTAGCTATGCCACATTACCATGGGCCTATGCTGATGTCCTCTTTTGCCGGGTTATCTCCCCTACCCCGTATTTGGCTTCGACGCAAATTTTATTCTTTACAAATTCACATTGGTCTTTTAATTGAAAAAAAAGTGTATGTGCACTTTCCAAGTGTGAACGCATATGTGTGTGCGTGTGTGTGTGTGTGCTGTGGTGGTGTGTGCGTGGTGCGTGCGTGCGTGCGTGCGTGCGTGCGTGCGTGCGTGCGTGCGTGTGTGTGTGTTGATGATGATGATTGTTCTCAGATGCTGGCATTGGAAGGCATTCTGTTTCATGGTGACATCTGCCAGACTGTATTTAAATCAAGCACAATCTCATCATTCTGAGTCGCTTCCCTCGGCACAAGTAGAAAGCGACTCTTCTGATACGTAGGCTATAACAGCTTCTTCTTCGCCGTCGTCAGAGTCTGGAAAATCCACAAGGAAGTCAACCATATCTGTGGGCAGGATGACGTCCTCCTCTTCTGCGGACTACACTGGTTCCAAGGTGCCATCAACGTCAATTCATCCATGTCCATTGCTTGCTGCTGGAACATCAGACATGGGTTCGAGAGCCCTCTTCCGAATGGCAACTTGATAGTTGCTCAGTTTGATGTGCTTTTGAAGAGTTTGTTTGCACGGAGGCATGCTTGCCATGTCAACGTTGTGGTTTGCATTCAATGGCTCATCTCCACATCTCTCCTTGAGTAGCTGGTGTCGGAGGTCACTGACACCG
Source organism: Conus canariensis (assembly GCA_033310375.1). NCBI lineage: Eukaryota > Metazoa > Mollusca > Gastropoda > Neogastropoda > Conidae > Conus > Conus canariensis. Next base: position 57,495,126 of record CM065726.1, read on the forward strand.
GTGAAACAATGTCTGCCGTACATGACACAGGTGAAGGTCTCAAGATCGGCTTTGACTTCTTCAGCGATGGCCCATGTACCTCCAAGGCGGGCAATTGTTTCCACAAATCTTGGATTCTGCTGAAGAACTTTGATGGGTTTAATTTTCCCAATGCCCTTGAATGCACTTGTTGTGCCGCAGCCGGTATAAGCATGAAGAGCCAGGTAGGCGGTGCAGTGCTGTTGCCCGTATGCTGTAGCGATGTCAGTGACGTTGATGAGCCGTTGTTTGTTCCCCATTCCTGTGTCAAACAGAATCACCACGTCCTTCAGCTGCAGAGCGAAGTGCAGGAAAATGAAGAAAATGTCCGAGTCGGGACTCTTGACGCGGACGAAGCTGTATCCATTCCGTTCAGCGTACGCACAGCAGAGGGCAACTCTGGAATCCGTCTCTTGTGTGGATTTAAGCGTTGCGGTTGGCGTCCTTGTTGTCGTCAGCTCATCTGCCGATTGCAGCAGGAAGGCTTCTCCCTCACATATCAGCATGACTTTTCTGTCCTTGAATTTTGGCGCATTCTCATCTTTGCTCCAAACGTCGAGTGATACTTGGCTGAGCTGCTTCTTGTTTTCGTCGTTTGACAGAAACGTTTTCCAGTCTGCAGGACGCTTGGTGCTTTCTCCTTTCACGATGATCTTATCGCCAGTGCCTCTCCTTTTCCTTTCCATCGCTTTGATTGAGTCCGTTTTGTACGTCTGTACTGAACACCACGTCCGTTCCCTATGGCAGCATGTCAAATATCTTCTGGCTGATCTCCCTGAAATTGGAGGGAAGCTGTTGCAAACTGTGAAACACTGCGTTGCCATCGATCACAACCAGCGTCGCTTCATGGGGAGGTAGAGCGGCATCTTCCATATCTTTGGAGAGGTAGTTGAACCCTTTTGCTTTGTCGGTCTTGGCAAGGAAATCGTCAGCAGTGGCAATAATGTTAGGTACAGGAGTAAGTTGGTATGTCATCAACTGTTTCAGATCGAGTTGAACACCTGCTTCCTGTGCCTTTACAAGGAGTTGAAAGGCAAGGTTCCCTTGTTGTTTGTATTCCACAACCTTCTTCTTGGTAGTCCTCATGTGGACGTATTTGTTCATCGATGCCATCGTTTTCAGGTTTAGCCGCTTGACTGGTTCAAAGAAATTGTCATTTGCCATCAGTCTCTGCGTGATAAACGCCTCCTTCACGGCTTTACCAGCTTTTTCTGCCCTCAACACATCATGCTGAATGCTGGCTGGGACAGATGCTCCAGATGACAGGGCGATGAGTTTGACCAAGGCTTCCTCACAGAAAGGGTCGATGAAACTTTTGATTGCATCCTGAGTCTTCATGACGTTGCTTTCGCTCTTCAGTATCTCAGAAGGACGCAAGTCACAATATCTACCGCCAACCTCATCACCTTGTGCCATGCTAGCCATGTCGAGAGTTGCATGAAGATACTTTGACCTCTCATGGGTTGTCCTGACCCATCTTTGGTAGGCTTCCTGATTCGACAGCAGTCCCGTGAGACCAGCGCCACCTCCGGCAGCTCCTCCTCGGCTTTTGGCGTGCTTCGTGAACGTTTTTTTTCCATGGTCTTGTCCATTGCTCAGCGATTGCCAGGAATGAAGGACCTTGCCACGCTGAAAGCACCTCTCTGCAGCATCTCCTTGGATCTAGGGTTTGACAAGTCAATGTTTGCCAAGAAGACCGAGAAGAAGGTCAGATAGCGTGCGTAGTTTTGTCCACCGAAACTGAAGAAGAGGTCTGGCATTTGGGACATCGTTTGTGCGTACAGCAGGAAGTCGGTGATTTTGACAGCCTCAAGGAGCGCTAGGACAAGCCATACATGATCGATGTACGACAACCAAAATTGTGCAGTTGGTCCAAA
>CM065726.1:57514520-57517020 GCA_033310375.1 Conus canariensis
TTTGAACATCGTCTCATTTATATAGACGGCTGGAATTATGCTGTACACTTTGAACATGTCATCATTTGATACAGACTGATGAAATTTTACTGTACACTTTGAACATCGTCATCATTTGATAAGACTGCTGAAATTATACTGTGCACTTTGAGCATCGTCATCATTTGATAGAGACGGCTGAAATTAAATTGTACATCTGAACATCGTCGTATCTTCATACAGACTGCTGAAATTGTATAGTACACTTTGAACGTGCTGATATAGACTGTTGAAATTACAAACTACACTTTGTCGTCATGTCTTAATATAGACCGCTGAAATTAAACAGTACACTTTGATCATCGTCGTAAATTCATAAAGACTGAAAATTTATAAAGTACACTTTGAATGTCGTGATGTTTTGATGTAAACTACTGAATTTACTCAGTGCACTTTGAACGTCGTTGCGTTCTTGATATAGATCACAGATTATAAACTACATTTTGATCCTCTATATATCTTGATGTAGCTAGCTGAAATATATAAAACACTTTGAACATCCTGATACAGATTGATGATATTCTCCATTGTTAATTATACATCAAATTTTGATTATTAAACATGACTGTGAACATCATCATGTTTAATAATCAAATCTATGTATTCGCTTGTGGATGCTACGGACTTTCGAAAATAAACAGTCACTCTGAACGACGTCATCAAGGGACGTTACAGATTGCTGAATTAATACACTACATGTTGAGCATAACTGCTTTTAAACTGTTCAGCGATGGAAGTCACAGACAGCTGAAATTACCATCTCTGATACTTGTTCCTCTCATGACTTCAACAAGGAAGCTGCAAATTGTTGAAAATAGTAAAGTACAACATCACACCCTGCATTTACATCTACGAGTTCTGCAGACAAGCTGGAATCTTACAAAACATCATATCTTTTATCTAAACCTCTGACGGCTCCACTAGTGAAGGTCTTAATTTGTTGAAAACATGCGGGTACGTCTTGAACATCATCATGCGTTATATTCAGATCCGTAATGATTTCAGCAGTGGGCCTTTCAGATTTTGAAATCTTACCACAAACCTTGACATGATTCAGTCCTTTGCATTACTTTTTTTTCTCAATTTTCGTCGAATAAAACTGTCATTTACCGGAGAGAGGAAGAAGAGTGCTGAGGAACAGGACGGAGGGGGGGGGGGGGGGATGGGGGTGGAGAGAGGGGTGGAAGGGGCCGGGGCAGCCCAATATTTGGACAGGGGATAAAGTGCAACAAATTATTACATACTACTTTTTTTTTTTCAGGAATACTGTGTCACCCAAAGCAATTGAAATGATATAAAAAGTTATGCATCTTAAACAAGATAATCTTTAGCGTTTCTTAACTTCTTTTCCTTCTCCTTTTCCCTCTCCTTCTTCTTTTTTTTTCTCGTCCTCTTCTTCTTCTTCTTCTTCTTCTTCTTCTTCTTTTTCTTCTTTTCCTTCTTCTTCTTCTTCTTCTTCTTCTTCTTCTCTTCTCTTCTTCTTCTCGTTAAATTTAGAAAGAGAGGGGGTTAGTTACCGCCAAGGACACAGACAAACAGAGTACAGGGCTACTGTACAGTCCTGTGCTCTGTTTGCCTGCGTCCTTAGTGGTAACTAACCCCCTCTCTTTCTAAATTTTGCTTCATTTTCCGCCCTCAGTCACTCCCGTTCTGAAACTTCTTTTCGTTGTTTTCAATGAATGAACTACGCATGTATTACCTCCTCTTTGTGTAGCTGACCACAACCGGTGTTTTCCTGCCCTCCTGACCCTGTAAAACGTGAAGACCACAAGAAAGAGTCCGCAAACTATACCAAATAGCGAGATCTTGCTTGGCTTCATGGATAAAGCATGGCTCCACTGATCCACGGCCCCTGAGTTCCATCCCAGCATGAGACTTGCAGCCGGACTGGAGCAGATTTCCCCTTCGGAGCCAGCATCTGCGCAAACTTCGGCGGTCTCTAGAATCTTAAACCTGAAGTCTTGAGTGCGTTTGTAAGAAGGAGGGGGGGGGGGGGGGGAGCTTGCACGCGCGTTGGATCCTTCTCCATCCTCACAGAAGAGTAGGACACTGTGTGCAGTTGGGATGGATAAACGAAAGACAACATCGACGACGACGGCGACGACGAGCAAATGACAAACAGAAACATGCGTGACGGTGTCGTGTTTAGATGTCATTCCCCATAACGAAACATGGCCATTAGAATGGTGAGATCAAAAACCCTCTATGCACGCAAACAAATGTCGCCCACTGTGAAATCCGATGTCAAGGCGAGGACGGAAGAACATGAAGAAGAAGGAGGAGGAGGCGAAGGAGGAGAAGGAGGAGGAAGAAGAGGAGGAGAAGGAGGAGGAGGAGGAACAGGACATCCCCCTAAACACGCCTCCCTGCCCCCCCCCCCCCTCCCCCACACACACAATCACGAGTTGAGCCCTCTTAACCTTTCCGCGGCTGTGAACAATAAATCTCCATTTCGCTGACC
>CM065726.1:57522020-57524520 GCA_033310375.1 Conus canariensis
CATTCATGTTGTTGTCACCCCTTTGACACTAACATTCATGTTGTTGTCACCTCCCTTTGACACTAACATTCATGTTGTTGTCACCTCCCTTTGAACACTAACATTCATGTTGTAGTCACCTCCCTTTGACACTAACATTCATGTTGTAGTCACCTCCCTTTGACACTAACATTCATGTTGTAGTCACCTCCTTTGACACTAACATTCTTGTTGCAGTCACCTCCCTTTGACACTAACATTCATGTTGTGTCACCTCCCTTTGACACTAACATTCATGTTGTGTCACTCCCTTTGACACTCAACATTCATGTTGCAGTCATTCCCTTGAAACTAAACATTCATGTTGAGTCACCTCCCTTTGAACTAACATTCATTGTTGTCACCTCCCTTGACACACATTCATGTTGTCTGTCACTCACTTTGAACTAACATTCATGTTGAGTCACCTCCTTGAAACTAACATTATGTGTTGTCACTCCTTGACATACTTCATGTTGTTGTACCCTTGACACTAACATTCATGTGTTGTCACCTCCTTTGAACTAACATCATGTGTTGTACCTCCCTTTGACATAACATTCATGTTGTTGTCACTCCTTTGACACTAATTCATGTGTTGTCACCTCCTTTGACACTAACATTCTGTTGTTGTCACCTCCTTTGACACTAACATTGTTGTTCACCTCCCTTTGACACTAACATTCTGTTGTTGTCACCCCTTTGACATAACATTCGTGTTGTTTCACCTCCCTTTGAAACTACATTATGTTGTGTCACTCCCTTTGAACTAACATTCATGTTGTATCACCCTTGACACATTCATTTGTATCACCTCCTTGAACTAACATTATGTGTAGTCACTTGAAACTAAATCAGTTGTGTCACTCTTGAAACTACATTCATTGTAGTCACTTTAATAATTCTGCAGCACTCTTGACATAACATCAGTTTTCCTCCTTCTAATTCTGTTGTGCAACATTATCAATAATAACGCAGAAAAAGTAAAAATGTTAGACAATTCAAACTTCTTCCGAATGCATTTCTCCTGCATGTTGAATTTGCGGTGGGTGGTGTCTTTCCCACATTGGAACTGAGCTCGGTGGACGTCTGCCCCGCGGTCACATTTTTTCTCTCTGGTCTGAATAGAAAGATGCTAGCTCAGTTACGCTTTTAACATCTTAAATACGCACGCACACATGAGCGCGCGCGTGTGCGCAGGTGTGTATGCACATACAGAAACATGCACACAATACACACAACACACACACACACACACACACACACACACACACACACACGCACGCACACGCGCGCGCGCACACACACCACACACACACACACACACACACACACACACACACACACACACACACACACACACAAGTATGCAATCACGCAAACATACACACAAGTAAGCGCGCAACGCACACACATATAAGTACGCATGCACTCACAGAAAGAGACTGAGTGAGTGAGTGAGTGAGTGTGTTTGACCACCTCGCTTTTTCCGAACTGTTAACCATAGCTCATAGACTTCTTAGTGATTAAAGGAAAATAATTTGGCATTGACGACTTAATGATTTTGCAAAACAAGGGAAAATAAGGACAAAGAAATGGACAAGAACGGTACACTCGTTCATGATCTGAACTCTCTCTCTCTCTCTCTCTCTCTCTCTCTCTCTCTCTCTCTCTCTCTCTCTAGCTCTCGACAACTAAATTATACGACTCAGAACATTTTAAACACAATCAAATAAAGTTTATAAAGCGAAACACAAAGACTCTCTCTCTCTCTCTCTCTCTCTCTCTCTCTCTCTCAACCTTTTGGATAATGTTAGGCTAGTAAGTCCAGCAGTGTTTTTTCTGCAACACTTGACGCAATTATTTCAACGTCACTTTTTTATATTGCGTCAAACTGGTTAGAAAACACGTAGGCTATGATTTTCAGTGTTCTTACCATCATTTGTCTTGCCGGATTGAGATCTAGAACTCTTTGCTTCTAGACGCCCATAAACAATGGTTCCATACTGAGCCCTCCTCGTCGTCGCCTTGCCCATCGTGTGGTTTCTTCAGGGAGGATGAGACGTGCTTTCTGTACTCCCAGTTCTTATAGTACAGCGAGTACTATAGAATGGCAATGAAGAAATGCTGTCTGTCTGTCTGTCTGTGTATCCGTCTGTCTGTCTGTCCGTGGTCAAAATGTGTTCCACTCGCTCCAGACAAAACTTCTGGGCCGATCTTTCTGAAAATTTGTACGTATGTTCATTATGGGTCACGGATGATGCCCGATGTTTTATTTTACCAGAATAGCCGTTACTAACGGCTATAACGGCCCCAAACGGTTTTTTTTCTTTATGGAATATCTAGAAAATGATAACACAAACAAAAATGACGTCAAAGCTTCTTTGCGTCATAAGCCGAAGTGACGAAATACATTATGGCGCATGTTTGATTGTGACGTCGTATTCAAGATAAACTGGGAGTACGTTTATATGCTTCGCAT
>CM065726.1:57537020-57541453 GCA_033310375.1 Conus canariensis
TTTTTTTTTTTTTATTCCCCTTGATTTTTTTGTTTGTTTGTTTTAATTTGAGTTTCCTTACTTTTTATTCTTGTTCCATTTCTTTCTTCCTTTTCCACTGTCTCTCTTTCAGACTTTTCTTTTTCCACATGCTTTCTGTTCTGTTTTGGTTTTGTTTGTTCCAGTCTTCGATTCTTATTTTGGAGCGTTCGAATTGTTTTCTTTTTCCTTCATCGTATATATTTTCCACTTTTTTTTCTTTCTTTCGTGTGTTACTTCTTTCATTCGTTTCTTGTTCAGTTTTTATGTGCCCTTCTTCCTGTTGTTTTGTTTTGTTGGGCTTTTTTTCGTTCCTACGTATATTTTCATTTTGGTTTTGGCCTATTTATCACGTACTCTTCTTTCTCATTTCTTTTGTATTTCAAGCTCTTTTTTCCCTTCTTTTGTTTCCTATGTCCTTTTATACACTTCCTTTCTTTTTTTTCTTTTTTTTTTTTTTCTTTTTCTTTTTCTCAGTTTGAAATCTATTTTTAGTCTGCGTCCTGCCTGCTGCATTTTCTAGTCTTTCATTTCTAGATTTTGATTTCCCTTTTTTTCTCTAATTCTCTGTTTTCCCTTACTTCTATTATGTTTTGAAATCAAATTTTTATCATAATTGATTTTTGGCTTCGCTCTTCTGTTTCCACCCCCCCCCCCCCCCCCCCCCCCCCCCCCCGTTTACTTCTCTGTCTTTCTTAATCGTTTATTTTGTTTTGTTTCTGTTTGCTTCTCTTTTTTGCCTGTTCTTCTCTTTGTCTTTGGGCTGTTTGCCTTGACATTTTCTTCTCCTTACTTTCCTTTCTTCTTGAACGTTTCAACGATCCAGCTGCGTTTGCACGTACTAGTGGTCTTTTTGCCTGTCTTTCCTTTTTGGTTTTCGGGTCCTGTTTCCTTTCCTTTCGTTTTCCTGATTCTCTTCATTCTTTTCTACTTTTCTTTCTTCGGCTTTTTTTTTTTTTTTCGTTTTCTTGATGGTGGGTGATGGGGTAGGGTCTCCAACTCTTTTTCGTGTCATTTTTTCCATGTTCTTAATTCACTCACTATTTTCCTGCGTTCCTGCTTTCATGTCAACTTTCTTCAGTTATTTATCTCTGTTTTGGTTGTGCCTGGAGGTGGATGTGCGTCTGTGGTCAAACTTTAGCATTGGCATTTTCTTGACAGTTACCACCAGTGCCAGCATGATCAGACTTTTACAGAAATACAATGTTGGTTTTTGTTCTGCTGTGTCTCAGTCCTCGTGCTACCTCAGTAGTGTTACCCATGTTGCTGCTCATTCTGGCTTCCCGTTCAAGGCCACAGCCACGCCCTGGCTTGTCGTGCCGTATAGTCCAGCACCGGTGTAATGTGCTGGAATTACTCCACACCCGAACTCACTCTGAGGCGGGTGGAAAAGAGCACGTACCCCAGCTCACCCGCATAGGAGTAAATCCAGTCCGACCTCTCCCCCCCCCCAACCCCCAACTCCCCCCCCCCCCCACCCCCACCCCCTTTCTTCTGAAATCACTTCTATTCCTTCCGTCAAAATTCTCGGTGCCCCAAAGGACAAAACGTATCAATCAAATCATATTGGGCCTAAATTTGAGAGGGGGGAGGGGGGGTGGTCGGGGGAGGAGGGAAATAATGATTGTGGGCCTGAGCCAGAACTACTCCCCACCGTTAAAGGAGATTTAGTGTTCCGCCAAACGAAAGAGGCAAACAAATCACAACACGACGCATTTCGATTTCTCTGGTGTTCTTGGGGCAAGACAAACAACATTCAAGACATTGCAAACGGAGAACGATCAGTCATTTTTTTTTCCTCAAATCGGGTGCAGGGTGGATGTGGAGGTGACGTGTTTGTCGTTCGGCGGAAGAATAAACTTTCCTTCAAGTTTGTTTCATTTTCTGCCTGCAGTCATTTCACATTGAAACCATCTCCCCCACCCTGATCAGCACCATTCCCCGGTAATTCGTTTGGGACGTGGCCTACAAGACTCCACGGAGTGAATAAAGACACGCGCCCTATGGAGGAGGTGGGTGAAAACGGGTACATGCCTGTAGTCACTTCCTGGAGAGTTTCTGGACCTGCCCAGAACCGTCCAACAGGGAGTTGGTGTGGAAGAGGTTGTGGAATGATTGTGGCTAAAGGCTAAAGTCCAGGGTTCCTCCGCCTCTCAGATTCTAGTGCAATGTGCTTTGATTGACACGTTTTGTCGTTTAAAACACCGTGAGGCTTCTGAAGGAGGGAAGTGATCTGCAACAAAGCCGGAGATCGGTCTGGGATTTACACCTCAGAGAGAGGAGTAGAGTGGGGGGGGGGGGGGGAGCTAGTGGAAGGTAGAGTTTGAGGACGCGCCCTTTCTCACCTGGCAGAGAGTCATGTCCGGTGTGGGTGTGGATCACGAATTTGACACCGGCAATCCGCAGGGAGCAGTCCACGTGAAGTCGTCGCGAGGCAGCCCACCAAAGGAGACACTGCACCGCTACTGAGTCCCTGCAACAGTGTTGAGTGCCTCTTCTGATCAAAGACACGCTGGACACCACTTGGTCATTCTTCAGCTGACGACAATGATTATCTAGTCGCGCAGTCAGCGTGAGTGAGCGCTATTTTCTCCGGATGGCCCTACAGGTCCGTCCATCGACAGTCCCCATGAAATCGCCGATACCGGCGACCTCAAAACAAACTTGCCAAGTGCATAAACACGAAGACGAAATCGAAATGGAGGTCCCCTTGTGAGTAGAGTAGAAACGGCCGCGGAAATTGAGTTGTTTATGCTAATTGACAGTGGATGACGATGATGATGCTATCGAGTTCCATTCTGGTGAAAGACTGCATGACAGGGGTCTACTCCTCGCTTGCGATCATTGTAGATCTCAGCGTCAACCAGGCCTGAGAGATACATACACCTGCAGTGTTAGTCGGGAGATTGGAGACACATCCATTTTGTGGATGAAACTCGTCTGTGTGATTCAAGCCTTCCAAGATCAGCTAACAGCATACCTAGCTTTAGGTACGAACCGGCCAGGGCCCCGAAAAAGCCCAGAAATAAAGGGCTCTGATGAGAATCGACCCCACGACACCTCAGCCAGCAATCTGATAGGCTGACAGATAGACATGCAGACGGACGGACGGACGAACAGACAGTCAGACAGAGACAGAAACAGGGGAGAAATACAGACAGACAGACAGACAGACAGACAGACATATAGACAAACACACAGACACACACGTAGACAGACAGATAGACAGAAGTGGAAGAAGGAGGAGGAGGAAGAAGAGAAGGAGGAGAAGGAGAAGAAGAAGGAAAATGAGAAGGAGAAGAAGGAGGATTAGCGCTTGAACTGTTTTCAAATCAACACCTCAGAGAATAGCAACGGGTTACGAAATGTTAATTTTCAAAAAATCGCTGCAGTAAGCGATACATTAAACAAACAAATGGCAACCGATTGTGTTGCAAAATCGCTCGCAAATATCAATTTCTTGTACAGGAAATAAAGCCAGCATGTGAGTTCTGACGACAGTGTAAGCGTATAAGAGTCAGAAGGAGGGCTATAAAACAAAAACAAAAAAAATGGGGGGGGGGGGGGGGGGGGGGGGGGGAGAGTGGTGATGGAGTTTCAAAAGGGTTTCCAAAAGGGTGAAGAGAGAAATGACGAGCAAAAATCAAAATCCTCTCGACCAAGGATGGAACTAACAAACATACAACAAGATGTATTCAGAGACAGAGGGAATGAAAAAAAGGGGGGAACGGGGGGGGAGAGGGGAGAAAAGAGAGAGAAGAGAGAAGAGAAGAAGACAAAAACAGGACCCGAAAAAAGACAGACAGACAGACAGACAGAAAAAAAAGGAGAGAGGGGAGAGAGAGACAGAAAGACAGACAAAACAGACGGGACAGACAGAAAAGACAGACAACAGAGAAAAGGGGAAAAGAGAGAGAGAGAGAGAGACAGACAGACCCGACAGAAAAGACAGAGAAGGAGGGGAGGGGAGAGAAAGACAGACAGACAGAAAAGACAGACGGAGACAGACAGACAGACAGACAGACAGAGAAGGAGAGAGAGAGACAGAAAACAGACAGAAAAAAAGGGGAAAAGGAAGGGGAGAGGGAGAGAGAAAAGAGAGAGAGAGAGACAGACAGACAGACAAAAACCAAAACAGACAGACAAAACAGAGAGAGAAACACTGACACACCCGACATTGTTTTTATTGTTTCCCTCAGTTCTTGGGGCCCTACAAAACAAGGGGGAAAAACAATTCCGGGATTCCCCCGATTTGAAAAGGGGGGAAAAATTTTACGTGGAAAACACACTTGCTCAAAAAACAAAACGTCTCCATATTCCCGGGGAAAAAACAGACAGACAGACGACAAAACGCGTTTATACAAGCGATGAGCGAATATCACATTAGGGCAAAGGCAAGGGTTTATGGGAAAAAA
>CM065726.1:57551553-57564053 GCA_033310375.1 Conus canariensis
GCACAGGTCGCAACAGAGAGTAAGAGGGAAAGAAGAGACCGAACGAGATAAACGCGGGAACGTGGGATTAGAGGGGGAGATGGGGGGGGGGGGGGGCGAAGACATGGGAGACAGACAAGAGAAACGGGAACAGACAGGTACACAGACAGATAGACAGACGAACAGACGGGCCAAACAAGCGAATAGACTGGCAGGCAAGCACAGACAGATAGACTGACGGAGGGACAGACAGACAGTGTGTGGGGAAACAGAAGGACAGAGTCACAGAACAAGAGAGACAAAGACAGAGAGACGCCGTCACATAAGGAAAGCAGACAATGAAAGAGGCACAGAGAGACAGCAAGACAGAATTAGAAACAAAAACATCAAGAACGGAAGCAAGAAACGCAACAACAAAAAAAGGCGAGTTAGATAAATTCTAGTTCAGCTCTGTGCACCCGCACCCCCCAAATGTCATCACGCAGAGGAGGTCACCATCCTAGAACAGTACCTGAGGTTCCAGGGTCCGTTTCACGCTACACTGACACCACCAGAACGGCAAGACATTGAGACGGGTCGGAATTCGCCTTCTTGTACTCCCAGCTCTTATTGAACCGGGAGTACTTTACGACGGGAACGAAGAAATGCTGTCTGTGTGTCTGTCTGTCTGTCTGTCCGTGGTCAAAATGTGTTCCACTCGCTCCAGACAAAACTACTGGGCCGATCATTCTGAAATGTGTGGGTATGTTCAATATGGGTCATGGATGATGCCCAATGTTTTATTTCACCAGAATAGCCGTTACTAACGGCTACAACGGTCCGAAACGGTGTTCCTTCTTTATGGAATACCTCAGTGACGAAATACATTATGACGCATGTTTAATTGTGACGTCAAATACATTATGACGCATGTTTGATTGTGACTTTTTCAGGAAGATAAACTAGGAGTACGTTTACATGTTTTGCTTTTTTTTTAATTAAGACAAACACCTGCATGATTGAGACTCACAACGTCTGACCACAGGCAGTGACCCACGGACGGTGAATTCGATGAACTGTGGGAGAAAAGACATGCTCATCGTTTTCTCCGATTTTGTCAGACAAAAACACATCATCAAGTATAACAACAACAAGAACAACCACAGCAACAATATGCACGACAACAACAACAACAACAGCAGCAGCAGCGCAGCAGCAGCACCAACAGCATCACCACCACCGCCAACCATAACAAAACGAAGACGAAGAAGGAAGAGGAGCAGAAGGAGGAGGGGGGGAAGGAAATAGGAGGACGACGACGTCCACGAGGAGGAGGAGGAGGAGGAGGAGGGCGGACGAATGTTTGGAAAGGAAAATCAAGATGGCGGAGGAGAGTGTGACAGACATACAGACAGACAAACAGACAGATAGAGTCAGAAAAAGTGAAAGACAGCGAGAATCATAGACAGACAGACAGACAGACAGACACGCAGACACACGCAGCACACACACACACACACACACACACACACACACACACACACACACACACACACACACACACACACGATTTCAATAGGTCGCCAGCCTACCGGCTCGAGCTGGAATATAAGAAGTCAGGGAGAGGGAGTGAGATGGCGCCGGGAGGAAGGGGAAGGTGAGGGAAGGAGAAAGAAGGATGCAGAAGGAATGGCAGGCGCGGGGGGGGGGGGGGGGGAGGCGGGGGGGCGGGGGGGTTGGTTTAATGAAAATCGCAGATTTCTTTTTCTGTTTAAAAAGACTCCTTGAATGTCAAAAATGTTCCAAAATAGCACAGCAACGAGAGTGTCCTACATCTTCGTCTATCACCCCCCCCCCCCCCCCACTCCTTCTCCACCCACCCTACCCTGGGTTTTTATCTTCCCCTCATCATGCAAAGTTTCGTCGAAAGAAAAAAACAAACGAACAAACAAACAAATTGACTAGTCGTCACTCAACTTAAGAAATAGTCTTGCTCCTATAAAGCATGCATGCACACATATCTTTATGCACGCATGTATACGTTTGACAGTATTTGTGTAAGTATACGTACTCTAGACAGAGTGAGTTGTTTTTCTGTTTTACTTCTTTCCACAGAGTATGAAATTCGTCGAAAAAGAAAAGTGGGGGATGGGAGGGGGGAGTAGCAGAGGGTGAGGATGAAGAGGGATAGATTAAAAGCGTAATGCAAGTCATGTGTCCGTGCGCATGTGCGTTTATATTTCTGTGCTTAGCTCATTTGCATGAATTTTGATCTATCAATGATACTGGAAATCCTCTTCAAACAGATGTGTGTATGGCTACAATTTATAATAAATAAACGGCTGTGAATGTTTGGGCGACATAGAACAAATGTCGGTTACATAATTATAGAAGTAGTCATGGGACTTCTTGTCAAAGAATCCAAAAATCTATCCGTATACATTATTGACTGACGTACATTTTGTACAGTGTGTACTGAGAACAGGACGTAAGTGACTGACGTACATTTTGTACAGTGTGTACTGAGAACAGGACGTAAGTGACTGACGTACATTTTGTACAGTGTGTACTGAGAACAGAACGTAAGTGACTGACGTACATTTTGTACAGTGTGTACTGAGAACAGGACGTAAGTGACTGACGTACATTTTGTACAGTGTGTCTGAGAAACTGGAAGACTTAAAGCAATACATGAACGAATTTTAATCAGTGTGTGTGAGAGACTGGAATGATTAAGAAAAAATGAATTATCCAGTGTTATATTGTTCAAACGAAGATAAGAATAAAGTTCGTAATTTGGCAAAGCGAAAGTTTTCATGACAAGGAAGGTCAGATGGAACAGGAGTAGAGGAAAAGAGAGAGAGAGAGAGAGAGAGAGAGAGAGAGAGAGAGTCCCACCCACCCAAAAGTCTAAAGTAGTAGGTATGTCTATTATACCGCAGACAGACGTCGTCCCAAAACGAGGCTGCACACCGAACACTCCCTTTCTTCTGCTTCATGTTTCTTATAACTACGCTGAACTCTTAAAGGCCAATGAAAGCTCGACGCTGCAACAAATAGTCCCAACATCAAAATATAGGGTCTGAAACAAACTACAAATTTGGAGGAGAAAGGGGGTAGTTGTGAAATTGGGAAGGGGTTGGGGTGGGGTGGGGAGACAGACTCACTGACGAATCGCACCCTCCCACGCCATTCCACCTGCGCTCTCTCTCTCTCTCTCTCTCTCTCTCTCTCTCTCTCTCTGACTCGCACAAGTTTTGCCACTTAACTGAAAGAAGCGCACACGAAATACGAAGTTACTTAAATTATTTGCAGAGCACTCGGAATACACCGATTCTTATTTTTGTTTTATAGTTTGTCTTTTTTGTTGTTGTTGCTGTTGTTGTCGTCGTCCCCGTCGTCTTAGTCGGCGTTTTCGTTGTCGTCATCGTCGAAGTCTTCTCTGTCTCTCTGTCTCTGTCTCTGTCTCTCTCTCTCTCTCTCTCTCTCTCTCTCTCTCTCTCTCTCTCTCTCTCTCTCTCTCTCTGCCACTGTCCTGCCCTCCTGTACCAGTTAGCTGCAATACTGATGAGGAGAAAGAGCAAAATGTCAAAGTGTCGTTCTTTATACCTCAGTGTAAGTGGGTGGTTGTTTGCGTCGGCTCAATAATCGCTGTAAAGATAGATGTTTGACATCATTAGGCTCCACACCAAATGGCAATGGCTCAGGAGCTAGTCGTATCAGATTTCTATTTGTGTGTGCACATATAAGCTAGCCTCATCGCCGGCTATTCTTTTTTTTTATTCGTCATTTTGTGTCCTTGCTTCACTCTTGTTATCATTGTTAATGTGTGTGTGTGTGTGTGTGTGTGTGTGTGTGTGTGTGTGTGTGTGTGTGTGTGTGTGTGTTGTGTGTGTGTGTGTGTGTTGTGTGTGTGTGTGTGTGTGTGTGTGTGTGGTGTGTGTGTATGTGTGTGTGTGACAGAGAAAGAGAGAGAGAGAAAGATTAAGGTTCATTTTCTTAAATACGTGTAGATGACATGTTTACAAATGATGTAAAGTCATATCGGATGCTCATTAAAAGTATATGCAAGGTCAATCTAAATGTGCAAAGAAAACATTAATTGTCATGCTTCTATAACTTACCTACTAAATTAATTTTTTTTTAAAAATAAAAAAAAACGATACGTACACGAGAGTGTGTGCCTTTTTCAACTCACGTGTGAGAAAGTTTGGAGTGAAGGGGGGTTGCGGAAGGTTAGTTTGTGTGTCCAACTGAAATGCGAATTATTCGGCTAATGAACGGTTAGAAAAGAATTATCAGGAAAGTTCGCTGATAGTGCACTTCGTTGTGAAGGTCTCTGTACCCCTCAGGCGTGGCTGACGCCGGGAAAGAGACTCAAAGAAACCGTACGGTACAACTACCTGCCCGGGAACTTCAGCCCGTGTATACAATGGCCCCATGGCGTCCTCACCTTCAGTGATCGTCATAACTTCCTAGACGGAGGACCAGTCACACTGTAAATATACAACAACAATACATATGTAAGTTATCACGCGCTGCCACCGTATCACAACGGTCTGTTTTACCTGTTTCTCATAGCTGATAGATTATTAAAAGTTAAATCCTCCCATTGCAAAACGCCCGTAAGGGTAGTGAAGTGTGTGTGTCAGACTACACTTGCTGGAGGGACAATTAAATGTCAGACAACATCTGCAGTAGGGCAGTGAACTGACAAACTGCATCTGCCCTAGGGGGCAGTGAAACAATAAACTGCATCTGCCCTAGGGGGCAGTGAAACAATAAACTGCATCTGCCTTAGGGGGCAGTGAAACAATAAACTGCATCTGCCTTAGGGGGCAGTGAAACAATAAACTGCATCTGCCCTAGGGGGCAGTGAAACAATAAACTGCATCTGCCCTAGGGGGCAGTGAAACAATAAACTGCATCTGCCCTAGGGGGCAGTGAAACAATAAACTGCATCTGCCTTAGGGGGCAGTGAAACAATAAACTGCATCTGCCTTAGGGGGCAGTGAAACAATAAACTGCATCTGCCTTATGGGGCAGTGAAACAATAAACTGCATCTGCCTTATGGGGCAGTGAAACAATAAACTGCATCTGCCCTAGGGGGCAGTGAAACAATAAACTGCATCTGCCTTATGGGGCAGTGAAACAATAAACTGCATCTGCCCTAGGGGGCAGTGAAACAATAAACTGCATCTGCCCTAGGGGGCAGTGAAACAATAAACTGCATCTGCCTTATGGGGCAGTGAAACAATAAACTGCATCTGCCTTAGGGGGCAGTGAAACAATAAACTGCATCTGCCTTAGGGGGCAGTGAAACAATAAACTGCATCTGCCTTAGGGGGCAGTGAAACAATAAACTGCATCTGCCCTAGGGGGCAGTGAAACAATAAACTGCATCTGCCTTATGGGGCAGTGAAACAATAAACTGCATCTGCCCTAGGGGGCAGTGAAACAATAAACTGCATCTGCCTTATGGGGCAGTGAAACAATAAACTGCATCTGCCCTAGGGGGCAGTGAAACAATAAACTGCATCTGCCTTATGGGGCAGTGAAACAATAAACTGCATCTGCCTTAGGGGGCACTGAAACAATAAACTGCATCTGCCTTAGGGGGCAGTGAAACAATAAACTGCATCTGCCCTAGGGGGCACTGAAACAATAAACTGCATCTGCCTTAGGGGGCAGTGAAACAATAAACTGCATCTGCCCTAGGGGCACTGAAACAATAAACTGCATCTGCCGTAGAGGGCAGTGAAACAATAAACTGCATCTGCCCTAGGGGGCAGTGAAACAATAAACTGCATCTGCCTTAGGAGGGCAGTGAAACAATAAACTGCATCTGCCTTAGGGGGCAGTGAAACAATAAACTGCATCTGCCTTAGGGGGCAGTGAAACAATAAACTGCATCTGCCTAGGGGGCAGTGAAACAATAAACTGCATCTGCCTTAGGGGGCAGTGAAACAATAAACTGCATCTGCCCTAGGGGGCAGTGAAACAATAAACTGCATCTGCCTTAGGGGGCAGTGAAACAATAAACTGCATCTGCCCTAGGGGGCAGTGAAACAATAAACTGCATCTGCCTTAGGGGGCAGTGAAACAATAAACTGCATCTGCCTTAGGGGGCAGTGAAACAATAAACTGCATCTGCCTTAGGGGGCAGTGAAACAATAAACTGCATCTGCCTTAGGGGGCAGTGAAACAATAAACTGCATCTGCCTTAGGGGGCAGTGAAACAATAAACTGCATCTGCCTTAGGGGGCAGTGAAACAATAAACTGCATCTGCCTTAGGGGGCAGTGAAACAATAAACTGCATCTGCCTTAGGGGGCAGTGAAACAATAAACTGCATCTGCCCTAGGGGGCAGTGAAACAATAAACTGCATCTGCCTTAGGGGGCAGTGAAACAATAAACTGCATCTGCCCTAGGGGGCAGTGAAACAATAAACTGCATCTGCCCTTAGGGGGCAGTGAAACAATAAACTGCATCTGCCTTAGGGGGCAGTGAAACAATAAACTGCATCTGCCTTAGGGGGCAGTGAAACAATAAACTAGCATCCTGCTTAGGGGGCAGTGAAACAATAAACTGCATCTGCCCTAGGGGGCAGTGAAACAATAAACTGCATCTGCCTTAGGGGGCAGTGAAACAATAAACTGCATCTGCCCTAGGGGGCAGTGAAACAATAAACTGCATCTGCCTTAGGGGGCAGTGAAACAATAAACTGCATCTGCCCTAGGGGGCAGTGAAACAATAAACTGCATCTGCCTTATGGGGCAGTGAAACAATAAACTGCATCTGCCTTAGGGGGCAGTGAAAACAATAAACTGCGTCTGCCCTAGGGGGCGATGAACTGACAAATTGCATCTGCCTTAGGGGGCGATGAACTGACCAACTGCATCTGCCTTAGGGGGCGATGAACTGTCAAACTGCATCTGCCTTAGGGGGCAATGAACTGACAAACTGCATCTGCCTTAGGGGGCGATGAACTGACAAACTGCATCTGCCTTAGGGGGCGATGAACTGACAAACTGCATCTGCCTTAGGGGGCGATGAACTGACAAACTGCATCTGCCTTAGGGGGCGATGAACTGACAAACTGCATCTGCCTTAGGGGGCGATGAACTGACAAACTGCATCTGCCTTAGGGGGCGATGAACTGACAAACTTCATCTGCCTTAGGGGGCGATGAACCTTCAGACTACGCCTGCCGCAGTGGCTGTGCACTGCCAGACTACACGTTCATCAGGAGCAGTGAACTCTCAGGCTACATCTGCCTCAGGGGTGGTGGAATGTCAAACTGGGACTACGCGCAGGACAAACTGAAACAGAACACAGAAGAAAAAAAAAAAAACATCCCTGCAGCTTTATCAAGTTTGGACCAACTCTGCGTAATCATGAGAGTATTCAACTGCACAAGATCTTGGTGACATTGAAAGTATTGTAGTTAGGGCCTGATTCCGGCAGTGTTTAAACGATCTTGAATGAGCTATTCAACAGGAGCTGCATTTCATGACCAGTTTCGTCTCTCAAGTCGAAGAAAGAACATTTTCTGTCTTACCCATGTCTTGTACGTATGAGTCTCGCGGAGCGGGACAATGCTGATTTGAAAGGCAGAATCTAACCACCCCGTGCTCTGCCGGCTTAAAGTCGATTTCCGCTTCCTGGGTTTAGACCTCACAGTCACCCCGGCACCGGCAGGGTGGGCTGGGCTGACCGATGGTGTTTTGCCGAGACACTGCTGTCAGCAGTAGTCCCATAACCTTCGAAAAGAGCAGCAACTACGCTCACAATCTCTCACAGCTTGCACTGTGTATGTGCATGTATGCGCGCGCTTGTGCGCGCGCGTGTGTGCGCGTGCGTGCGTGCGTGTGTGTGTGTGTGTGTGTGTGTGTCTGTCTGTCTGTCTGTCTGTCTGTCTGTCTGTCCTTTCTGTCTGCTTCTCTGTCTGTCTGTTACCCTACCCGCTGGTCTGTCTGTCTCTTTATCTGTCGGTCTATTTGTATGTCTGTATGTGTGTGTGTGCGCGCGCGCGCGCGCGTGTGTGTGTGTGTGTGTGTGTTTGTGTGTCTCTCTGTCTGTTTCTCTGTCTGTCTGTCACCCTACCCGCTGGTCTGTCTGTCTGTCTGTCGGTCGGTCGGTCGGTCTGTACGTCTGTATGTGTGTGCGTGCGCGCGCGCGCGTGTGTGTGTGTGTGTGTAACTAGGGAGGGTTGAAGATCGTTTGCTTCTGCTGGAAATTGCTAGCATATAGGTATCCACGATAAAATGTCATGGGAGAGTGGCAAGAAACTGCAGTGAGAAGACTTGGATGTCACTGACGACATAAAGGTGAAGAACAAAAAACACGAAAGATTATGGATTTGTCGTCTGCCTGTCTATGTAAGCATGTATGTAACCATGCATGTATGTATGTATGTATGTATGTATGTATGTATGTATGTATGTATGTATGTATGTATGTATGTATGCATGCATGCATGCATGCATGTATGTATGTATGTATGTATGTATGTATGTATGTATGCATGCATTGTCATTCGTCTCTCTCTCTCTCTCTCTCTCTTCTCTCTCTCTCTCTCTCTCTCTCTCTCTAAGCACCGAAAGTATATGGATGGTGTCAGTCTGCCTGCGTTTATGTCTTTATGTATGTACGTAGACCATATGTCTGTTGTATGTGTGCATGTACATATGTACGCATCTCTCTCTCTCTCTCTCTCTCTCTCTCTCTCTCTCTCTCTCTCTCTCTCTCTCTCTCTTCTTTGTCCATCATACGTAGTAACTTGTCTGTCTGTCTCTTTGTCTGTCTGTCTGTATGTCTGTATGTGCCGTTTTAACCAGAAGACTGCAGAAGTGGGAAAAGGAAATACCAGAAGAATATCAAGCAGAATTTGAACAAAAACTACTCAACTATTGACCACATGTTCAAACTTAAGGCATTTATACTAAAATATGTAGCATTCATAGATTTTCAGAAAGCTTTCAGTTCTGTTACTGGGACCATACCTAAGGCTGCTTGGGTCAAAAGTTGTAAATGTGAGAAAAGTATAGATATTTTATGGGTTTGTATGAATTTATAAAGGCAAGATTGCGATCTGGTGATAATTAAAGGATCATATTAACTTTACATTGGGGTGAAGCGAGGTGACGTTTGTAGCCCTGCTTCTGTTTTTTTTTTTTTTTCATTCATCAATGACTTAACATGTGTGCTTGTAAATTCGATGGCACTGTGCAACATTTATGACAGATTTTTTGAAAATAAATATTCATACTTCTTTTGTCCATGATATGTTGCTAATGTCAGAAACCGTGATTGGACTTCAAGCGCTAGCAGCATAGTTTAGCTCTTTGAAGCTAGAGGTAAATATGACAAAAAGTAAACTTGCTGTATTTTGAAAGAGGTGGCACATGGCGATGAGAGAAAGGTGGACGTGGACGGGTAACGATGTTATATTATCTGTTGTGGATTTTATAAATGTCTATGTATATACTGCTTCACACATTTAAGCTTTTCCTTTCATGCAAAGAAGGCATCATTGATTGTGATGAAGAGCTTAACATTTTTAAATTACGAATCTCTCTCATTGTTTTTGAAATTATTTGATGAAAAAGTTCAACACGTTCAACACGTTCAAGACATCGTAACGTATGTATCCCAAATATTGTGTCTTTATTTTGCTACTGAACATTGTAATAAAGTCTATTTGTCTCAAAAATGTTTCTTGGTGTATCAATATAGACACCAAATTATAGTGTTTATGGTGAGTCAGCTAGATACCCCAAATCTTGGCTATTTGGAGTTAAATGCATTCGTTATTGGTTGAAAATAACTAAAATAGACATACACGGTTACCATACAAAGCTTGCATGATGTATTTTGTCTTCATAGCAAAGAGAAACTGGCTGTCTGATGTGAGAATGAAATTGGCTAAAATCGGTTTTGGAATCTGTATGGCTAAAGCAAGGCTGCAAAGATGTCAGTGTTTTTGTACATATGCTACGGTAGAGAATGATTATTGAATACAGAGCTGGGACTGTTGTGTTCGAAGCAGAGACAGATTTCGTTTCTACAGAACGTTTAGTTATTCACGTATTTGTGAAGAATTGATCATATCTTCAGTGGTTGGCTGTTCAGATCCGGCTCTTGCATTGAGGTCGCCAAATAATAACAAGTACAGGTCTTTATTTTGAGTAGCATGCCATATACTTTCTTCAAAATTGACAAAAAAATTATTAAAGACTCCATCGTTTATTTCCATCAAATTAAGAGGGAGAGAGAAATGAGACAGACAGACAGAGACAGAGAGAGGTGGGAGGCAGACAGAGACAGTGAGAGAGGAGAGAGAGAGGGAGAGAGACAGAGAATCGTGGAGACACAGAGACAGAGGCAAAAAGACAGAGAGAGAGAATCTCCAACTGAACACCACAATTGTCTCTATTAGAACTGGAATCAGCAAAGAAACTGGCTGTGAGAGAGAGAGAGAGAGAGAGAGAGAGAGGAGAGAGAGAGAGAGAGAGAGAGAGAAGACAGACAGACAGACAGACAGACAGACGACAGACAGACAGACCGACAGACAGACAGACAGAGTCTCCAGCAGAACACCACAACTGTCTCCATTAGAATTGGAATCAGTAGAGAAACTGGATTAGAGGGGGAAAGACAGACAGACAGACAGAGACAGACAGAAAGAGATAGACACAGAGACAGGTCGACAAAGAGGGAGACAGACAGAGAGGCAGGCAGGCAGACTGGCAAACAGTCAGAGACATAGAAAAAAAGAGAGAGAGGGAGGAGAGAGAGAGAGAGAGAGAGAGAGAGAGAGAGAGTGGGAGACATACAGACAAACAGGCAGACAGACAGAGACAAAGACACAGAGAGGGAGACAGACAGACAGAGACATGGAATGAGAGAGAACGGGCATGAGAGAGAGAGAGAGAGAGAGACAGACAGACAGACAGACAGACAGACAGACAGCGACAGGTAGACAGACCGAAAAGAGAGAGAGAGAGAGAGAAAACGAGCGAGACAGAGAGAGAGAGAGAGAGACAGACAGACAGACAGACAGACAGACAGAGACACAGAGAGAGAGAGAGAGAGACAGAAAGAGAGGGAGTGAGACAGAGAGAGAAAGACGACAGAGACAGACAGACAGAGAGACAGAGAAGAGCCACAGTCTCTCCCAGAACTACCCAACTGCCTCTACTCGGATGGGAACCAGCAGACAAATTGGCTCAGTGCTCGTGACAGCCCTGACAAGGTCGGGATTTTCGGGTTTCTTGTAGACTGGTCTTTTTGTTCGGGTAATTGGTCCATCGGCTTATCGATCACCATGTGGACCACACTGAACGGCTGCGAAGTCGGGTGGCCGCAGTGACATGTTGATTTAGTACTTGAGACCCGGCAGAAAAAGTCGACGTATACGTTTGGAAAGAATGGTCTGCTTGTTGGTTCGGTAATTTTTAGCTATTATCTGCTCTCTCTCTCTCTCTCTCTCTCTCTTCTCTCTCTCTCTCTCTCTCTCTCTCTCTCTCTCCTCTGCTGGTGCGCTTGTTGGTTTGGTAATTTATTATTTGTGCTCTCTCTCTCTCTCTCTCTCTCTCTCTCTCTCTCTCTCTCTCTCTCTCCCACACCCCACCCCCACCCCCAGGATAACGAAGACACGGTAAATGGTAAGGGAGAGGAAGGTTAGTGGCAAGACAAGGCTGACAGCACGTGGAAACCGTGGTGACAGGAGCCGGCGGTGACAGCACACCTCCTGCAGCCATCCAGCAGCAGACAGACAGTCGAGTTACCCGTCTGGATCATGTTCCCAATAAAAAGGACAGACAGGACGTTTCGCCAACGCACCCGTCATTTCTGAATTAGTGTAGCTATTGACGACATTTGCTTAATGAATTATTGGTGCGCCTTCGGTTTTCTTCGTCTTCTTCTTCTTTTTCTTCTTCTTCTTCTTTACAACACTCGCTTGCGTCACATGGTTTGAGTGTTATTGTCACTGCCGAGATGGTTGTTTTCGCCCACATTACTTTGTCCGTTCGTTTGGATGTATGTTCATCGGCACTCAACAAAGAGTACTTCATCGGTTTTAACCCATCTGTGCCAGAGTTGTTTTTTCCAAAAACAAAAAATGCGTGTGTGTACGTTGCTTGAGACCCGAGATTATTGAATTTGTACAGTTCGTTGTGAGTTTTTCGTGGAAATGTGGTTCTCCAGTAGTTCCTCCTGATGAAACTGGTCTCCAGTTACGTCGAAAACTGCCACAAAAGAGATTAAGAAAATAAAGGAAAGTTCCCCACAAGTATGGGACGCATGGCCGAAATGGGTTAACCGAAATTTGGAAACATGGAATGTGGCTCATGGGCGAACCATTACACATTCTGGTGCGCTCAGCTGAAGCGTATCCAGATCGAGGAGCAGATCGTTTCAGCAAGATCACGTCAACAAATTACGGAACCAGTTTTGACCAAATTCGATAGAAACACGAAATGCGGTTCAGGGACAATTTCGTTACATTTTGGTGTGAAGCCATAGTAATGATCTG
>CM065726.1:57569053-57574053 GCA_033310375.1 Conus canariensis
GTGTGTGTGTGTGTGTGTGTGTGTGTGTGTTTCTCTGTGTGTGTGTGTGTGTGTGTGTGTTTCTCTGTGTGTGTGTGTGTGTGTGTGTGTGTGTGGTGTGTGTGTGTGTGTGTGTGTCTGTGTGTGTGTTTCTCTGTGTGTGTGTGTGTGTGTGTGTGTGTGTGTGTGTGTGTGGTGTGTGTGTGTGTTGTGTGTGTGTGTGTGTCTGTGTGTGTGTTTCTCTGTGTGTGTGTGTTGTGTGTGTGTTGAGACGTTTCAATGTTTTGCGCAATTATACTGTCTGCCCGTCCTTTCGCCTCACAACCAACCCCAAGTCCCAGTTTGCCCCCACTCCATCTCGTCGGTCACGTTTTCTTCCAATCCACCATGATTACTGTTTCAGTGGTTATTATTATCATCAGTACTATAATTATTATTATTATTTTTGTTTGCTATTTTTAATTAGTGTGTTGTTGTTTTTTCTTTCGTTAAATTATAGGCCTGTGGAAACAAATACAATAATCGACTTTGAATCTTCTCTCTTCTCTTCTCTCTCCTCTTCTCTCACTCTCGTCGTCTCTCTCTTCTCTCTCTCCTCTCTCTCAATTGTGTGTCATATGTTAATTAACAATTTGCGTTTTGCAACATCGCCATCGAATCTCTCTCTGTCTGTCTGTCTGTCTGTCAATCTATCTCGCTCCCTGTATGAGCGCACGCACTTGAGTGTGTGAGTGAGTGTGTGTGTGTGTGTGTGTGTGTGTGTGTGTGTGTGTGTGTGTCAGTGTGTGTGTAAGTGAGAAGAGAGAGAGACAGAGAAACAGAGATGGGCTGATAAATCACGGTGAGGAAAGGGGACCAATGCTTTTACCTGACGCACGAAAGAAGTATAATTTGTCTCCCTTAGTTGAGTGGGAATTTTTGGGTTTTTTTTTGTTTTTTGTTTTTTTTCTTTTCTTTTCTTTTAAGGATTATGTTATTGTTTCTTTCTGTCACCTTAGTGTAATGATACATTTTTTCTGTCATTATGAAGACTAGACCACTCAACACCATTAGAATTAACACAAAGATCATCAAACACACACACACGCGCGCGCGCGCGCGCGCGCACGCACTCACGCACGCACGCACGTGCGCTCGCACACACGCACGCGCGCACGCGCACTCACACACACACACACACACACACACACACACACACACACACACACACACCACCCCCACACCACACACACAAACACACACTGATACTTACATATAAAGAGAATACCGCGCGCGCGTGCGTGCATACACACGCACACACACACACACACACACACACACACACACACACACACGCGCGCGCGCGTAAGCACGCACGCACCACGCACTCACGCACGCACGCACACACGCACGCACGGACGCGCCCGCGCGCGCGCGCGCACACACACATAGATAACCCTCTACCTCCTATCCACACACACACACACACACACACACACACACACACACACACACACAGATACCCCTCTACCTCCTATCACACACACACACACACACACACACACACACACACACACACACACACACACACGCACGCACGCACGCACGCACGCACACGCACGCACACACACACACACACACACTCACACACACACACACGCACGCACGCACACACACACACACACACACACACACACACACACACACACACGCACGCACGCACACGCACACCACACACACACACACACACATACATTTTCACTCGCCAGACAAAGAAAGACCGAAAGACCGCACAAATAACCAGCGTTGGCGGCCCCTGTCATCCTCGGACCACAAATCCACCCTGGACGACATATTTATGATTACATGCCTAGGTCTGCCAAAGTCACCACACTTCGTGTCGTACCACCAGTGTCGGCAACCCGCTTAGCAAGTGCTCGCATATTGTTGGTTCGTGTTTTTTCCACTTTCCTTCAAAGAAGCGTGGGCTGGGTTGAATTCTGCTTGGGGATCTAGTCCATGATAAGCAACACACCACCGGCGTTTTAGATTCGTGTCGCTAGGGTAACGGCTGATTGGATGTGAGCGGGGATGATAACCAAGAAAAAGAAAGGGGGAGGGGGGGGGGGGGGGTAACTAGATCGTCGAAAACGATGCGGGCGAACAACACAGAAGGTACGCGTTTCGATCCAGAGGTTCTGTACAGACGGAGACCCGAAAAAGTAACCGACTAAAAACTAATGACTTTCCTCTTCTTCTTCTTCTTCTTCTGTGTTCTCTGGCCATGCTGATCAGATACAAAGTCAAGTAGTTTTGGCAAAGTCAGCGGTCCGTCGGAGTGAGTCCGCCGTTCCCCACAGCTTTTCTTGGAGTTCCACTGCACCGGGCCAAAACTCACGCCGCAGGCTGTCGAACGTGCGACAGGACTGAAGTACGTGGGCTGGGTTTTGTGGGCCAGTACCGCATGGGCGCTCATCTGTGTGCGATATATTCAGGCGATAGAGGTGGGAGAGCAACTGACAGTGTCCAGTTCTTAGTCTGAAGATGGCGACTTGTTGGGCACGCTCAAGATGGTGAATGTCATCCTTCTCTACCTCCACCTGTAGTCTTTCTCTCCATGCTGTCCTGAACTGGCTGTGGATGATGGTCTTCGCCTCTCTGTAGGATACAGCATGGGCAATTTGGTCTTGTTGACTGCCCGCCTTTCAACTTACTTGCGAAACAAGAGCACTTTCCAAAGTCACTGTCGCAGGCACTTTTTTTGCCTTTTTTTTGTCTTTGTTTTATTTTCTTTGTCTAATAAAAAAAATATACGGTAAAGGAGGAAATTCGCAAAAAAAGGAAAGCAAGAAAAGATAGAAAGGAAAGCAAGAACACACAGAGCAAGAAAAAGTTTTTTTAAGAAAAAGGTCGGATGAAAATAGGAACGGTAGAACGAAGGTCGGAAAGGGAATGAGTGGTGTAGGGAACACACACACCTCGTTAAAACAGACTTCCTATAAACACGCCAGAATTTCTTTTTTTTTTTAATTCCCGTAAAATCTTACATCAGATAAAAAAAAAAAAATCACGTCAGATGGGACATCTCAGAACAAACTTTTCACGGACTCTACAGTGAAGTGCTTACATTTGACATCATGTAAGTCCCAACACTCTCTAAGAACATGTTTTACAGTGAGTGGCACAAAGCACGCGATGCACCCCACAGCGTATTCACTTTTGAAAAGATAGGAGTGGGTGTGAAAGGGGTGGCCTGTGTGCACACGGCGCAGGACCGCTTCTTCTTTACGACCGCCAGTGGCACACTGTTACAAAAAATATTTAAAAAATAAGAAATAAAAAACCCTCTTTCAGGTCTGAACGGATTCGGAAAAGTTTCTTATCTGTCTCCGAGTTCCATTCCTCTTGCCAGAGGTCTTTGACATAAACCTGAGGTGTGGGTTTCAAATCGGTGTGAGGCAGGAGGAAACTGGTCAATTCTCCACTTGTCTCATTCACGGCAAGTGATTCATCCACTTCACTGCCTCGACTGCCTACATAACAGTGGACCCTAGCAAAAACTATGTTGTATCCACCAGATCTCAAAGAATGTATAGTCCGAACAGTTTCAGCGGTCAAGGGTTCTGGAGGGTACGACCAACAATGGCCGCCAAAGCAAAAGAGGGAGTCTGAGAGAACGAGGGAGTGTTTATGTCTTGATTTAGAGATCATTTTAAAGAGCCAGAGGCAACGCTGTCAGCTCAGCATTGTAGATGGAGCTGTCAGTGGGAATGTGCTTCGAACAATTCTAAAAAAAAAAAAAATAGGAGAAAAACCGGGGACAGATAAGAGCTACGTAATAAAAGATAGGAGAAAACCGGGGACAGATAAGAGCTACGTAATAAAAGATAGGAGAAAAGCGGGGACAGATAAGAGCTACGTAATAAAAGATAGGAGAAAACCGGGGAAAGATAAGAGCTACGTAATAAAAGATAGGAGAAAACCGGGGACAGATAAGAGCTACGTAATAAAAGATAGGAGAAAAGCGGGGACAGATAAGAGCTACGTAATAAAAGATAGGAGAAAACCGGGGACAGATAAGAGCTACGTAATAAAAGATAGGAGAAAACCGGGAAAGATAAGAGCTACGTATATAAGATAGGAGAAAGCAGGGACAGATAAGAGCTACGTAATAAAAGATAGGAGAAAAGCAGGGAAAGATAAGGGCTACGTAATAAAGATAGGAGAAAAGCAGGGAAAGATAAGGGCTACGTAATAAAAGATAGGAGAAAAGCAGGGACAGATAAGAGCTACGTAATAAAAGATAGGAGAAAACCGGGGACAGATAAGAGCTACGTAATAAAAGATAGGAGAAAACCGGGGGGAGATAAGAGCTACGTAATAAAGATAGGAGAAAACCGGGGGAGATAAGAGCTACGTAATAAAAGATAGGAGAAAGCAGGGACAGATAAGAGCTACGTAATAAAAGATAGGAGAAAACCGGGGAAAGATCAGAGCTACGTAATAAAAGATAGGAGAAAAGCAGGGAAAGATAAGAGCTACGTAATAAAAGATAGGAGAAAACCGGGGAAAGATCAGAGCTACGTAATAAAAGATAGGAGAAAAGCAGGGAAAGATAAGAGCTACGTAATAAAAGATAGGAGAAAACAGGTAAAAGGTAGGAGTGAAAATAAGAAAAGGCAGAAGAAAGTAGGGGTAAGGAAACGTGATTCAGGAAAAGAAGGAGGGGGGGGGGGGGGGTAGTAAAAGGTAGGAGTAATATGGGAAAAAATGGCGAAAATAAGAAATCATGGGAGTAATATTGGACGATATATACAAACTCGGAACAAACATGGCCGAAAGTGGGATAATGCAGGAGAAAGTAGGGAACAGATGGGATGAAAACATAGGAACAGGTGAGAGAAAGTATGAAAAGGTGAGAGGAGAGAGAGAGGAGAAAGTGTGAAAAGGTGAGAGAAAGAAAGTGTGAAAAGGTGAGAGAAAGAAAGTGTGAAAAGGTGAGAGAAAGAAAGTGTGAAAAGGTGAGAGAAAGAAGTGTGAAA
>CM065726.1:57581553-57584053 GCA_033310375.1 Conus canariensis
GGGCACGGCATGATGCAAGGCAGCGCCCATCCCACCCCTTCCGCCGCCTTTAATCTTCCCTGAACTGAATCAGGTACCCATTTACCGCTGGGTGGACAGAAAAAGTTTTCAAACCGTAAAAAAAAAAAAGACAAAAAAAGAAACGTCCGATTCCACACATGGTTCGCGATCGAACTTTCGACCTTCAGCTCCGCAGGAAAACGCTCTGGCCGTTTGACCATGGGTTCCCCTTCAGACCGAAAATATGCTCGAATCGCATCATCTCCAGCTGACGCCTTCTTTCAGCCTGATCGAGCCACCCGCGAAGCAGCCCCAGACAGCCCTCATGTCCAGTCACTGCTTGGTCGCGGAGCCAGCGGAGACTGAGCGTCCATCTCCGGAGAGCGACACCGCGTCCAGCCAACGACAGTCCTCATGTCGTCCATCTCCGGAGAGCGACACCGCATCCAGCCAACGACAGTCCTCATGTCGTCCATCTCCGGAGAGCGACACCGCGTCCAGCCAACGACAGTCCACATGTCGTCCATCTCCAGAGAGCGACACCGCGTCCAGCCAACGACAGTCCTGATGTACTTGCCACGTCCGACGTCTTGGACACGATCTCACCGTGGACATGGGAATGCAGAGGAAATGGAAAGTGAGGTCACCATGAGACCGGGGAGTAAAGAACAACGGAGTTGAAGACTTTATCTCATGAGCATTATTCAGATTTGCTGTTGTCGTTGTGCATGTACCCGTTTCTTTGTCCGCCAGATAACTCGGAAACAGTTGTACAGTTTTGCATCGAATTTCGCAGGGTGCCGTGAAGTTCGATGCCTCTAGGGGAGGGCAGCGTGGAACTGCTCCCATTCCACCGCCTCAAGATCCCTGAACTCAATCAGATATCCATCTATTACTCTAACCCTACTGATGAGAAGAGTTAATATCGAGTCGTGATTACGCTATGGGGTCTTTAATTGTAGCACTGCAAATCTTGAATAAATGCTAACGAACCGCCCAGAGAAACGTCGACAAACGAGTCACAAGACAAAATACGACGCGTTTCGACCTCTTAGGTCTTCTTCAGGCAAGATACAAACAAATAGGACAACGAAAATTTACTTAACTTTGATCGCTTCAGAGTTCAGCGCAAGGAAGGCGTTGAATGAGAACGAGGCTGTTGCCAGAGTTCAGCGCAAGGAAGGCGTTGAATGAGAACGAGGCTGTTGCCAGAGTTCAGCGCAAGGAAGGCGTTGAATGAGAACGAGGCTGTTGAACGAGCATCAGCCTCGTTCTCATTCAACGCCTTCCTTGCGCTGAACTCCGAAGCGATCAAAGCTAAGTGAATTTTCGTTGTCCTATTTGTTTGTATCTTGCCTGAAGAAGACCTAAGAGGTCGAAACGCGTCGTGTTTTGTCTTGTGACTCGTTTGTCGACGTTTCTCTGGGCGGTTCGCTAACATTTATTTAAAATTTGTTCAGATTTCCGCCTGCAGTCGTCTCACTTTTCAACTAGATCCGTAGCACTGCAGAAAAGTCATACAATAACTATTCGCAAATTGGTGGTGGGGGGGGGGGGGGGGCGGTAAAAACAAATTTTGAGTCGGCAGACGCAGTTCATCCTGGGAACAGATAAAGTGGATGTGGTTTGTGTCCCTTTCTTGGAAACTAGTTTGTTTCCAAATGATAATAGAAGTTTTAAGCCGTAAACCATGTGTCAGGAATTCACGATTCGCGTATAGCAGTCTGGAGGTAAGACCTGTTGAAAATGTCTTCTTTTCTCCCCTAGTCAATAAGAATCAAATGCAGTTAGCACTTGTCAAACCTGTGTCGAGTTTTCTCTGTCTCTCTGTCTCTGTCTCTGTCTCTGTCTCCTCTCTCTCTCTCTCTCTCTCTCTCTCTCTCTCTCTCTCTCTCTCTCTCTCTCTCTCTCTCTTCCTCCTCCTCCTCCTCCTCCTCCTCCAGTTCCCCATGTGCTTTCCTCTCTCTCTCTCTCTCTCTCTCTCTCTCTCTCTCTCTCTCTCTCTGTCTCTTCCCTCCTCTCTCTCTCTCTCCTTTTCGCTTCATAGAATAAACCTAAACTTTGAGTATGATCGATGCTTTAGTGGGGTTATTTTCAATATTCAAATGTCTTGAACAAAGATATACGAATTCTGTTTTTGATTGTATTATTTCACGAGACTTTGGTAGAATTCATTGACGCACGCTTACAGGCTGTCTACTTCTATGCTGCTCACGCCCTCGCCCCCAGTATCCCTCCACAGCGCTCCCCTCCACCCTCACCCGTATCTCATCAGCGCCCCACCCCACCCCCCGTCCCCACCCCCACCACCACCACCACCACCACTACTCCCTCAACATTTCCCGCCTCACCCAACCCCTTGCTCATCCCCCTCAAAGACCTATGTGGTGTGTTGTGTGTGTGTGTGTGTGTGTGTGTGTGTGTGTGTGTGTGTGTGTGTGTGTGTGTGTGTGTGTGTGTGTCCTTCCAATGCTAGACTCACCAGTTCCGTCTTCACTTC
>CM065726.1:57591553-57594053 GCA_033310375.1 Conus canariensis
GAATGCATTTAATACTTCTTTTGAAAAAGGTGCACTGACTTTTAGCCAATCAACTGCCCTTATTACGCTTATTCATAAAGGGAAAGATCTTTCAAAAAGCAAGCTCTCAAATTGGAGGCCAATTTCTCTTACCAACACGGACTACAAGATACTAGCCAAGTGCCTTGCACATCAAATTAATAACGTCATCCCACTAATAGTCAATGAGGACCAAGTAGGCTATATTAAAGGCCGTAGTATTGCATATAACCTCAGACTTATTGATGATATAATAGAATACTTGAGGATAAAGAATAAAACAGGGGTATTACTAGCTTTAGATTTTACAAAAGCCTTTGACAGTATTTCCAAGAAATTCATGATAACTGCTTTTAAACGATTCGGCTTCGGGGCTCAGTTTGTCAAGTGGGTAGGTGTTTTAATGGCCAATACCCGAAGTAGAGTTGGATATAATGGCTGGATATCAGAAGATTTTGATGTAAAGTGTGGCATCCGACAGGGGTGTCCTTTTTCTCCCCTTGCCTTTGTCATAGCCATAGAATTACTTGCTATTAGACTTCGACATGATAAGGGTATAAAAGGTATTTATATTGATGATTTGTCTGGTACTGAACATATTAGAAGAATTGTGAAAACCTTATTATACGCGGACGACGTGACTTTACTTCTGAAAGACAAAAACGATATAGTAACAGCACTTAAAATATTGGATGCTTTTAAACTATTGTCTGGTCTATCTATTAACAGAACAAAGTCAGAAGCCATGTGGCTTGGGCAGTATAAGGACAACAAAACGGAAGGATTTGGTTTGCGATGGGCTAAAGATATCAAAATTTTAGGTATATACTTTTCCAATCTCTGCCCTGCTTCAGAGATTGAGAAGAACTGGACAGAAAGAATAAGCATAATTAAACGAACTATTTTTGTTTGGGAAAAACGCAATTTAAGTAATTTGGGCAAAATCTGTGTCATAAAAAGCTTTTTAGTATCACAGTTGATATATATAATGAAAGTAATTTCATTACCAGAAAAAGTCTTATCGGAAATGAACACGCTGTTATTTCGATTTCTGTGGAGAAAGAAACACTGCAATCGAAAAGCTTTTGAAAAAGTGAAAAGACGTGTAGTTATAAACGACTTCTCAAAGGGGGGGTTAAATATGACTGATATGAGGGTGTTGCAGCAGTCATTTCAATGTGAATGGCTGGTCAGGTTGTCTGAGGCCTTAGCTGAATGCAAATGGTCCTGGATTCCAAGGGCATACTTTTCAACTTTTGGAAAAGATTTTTCTTTTTTAAATTCAACTGTTGGGATAAAAAAAAAATTAAAGGTTTGGAGGACATTCCCTCAACTTTTTGGCGGGAACTACTAAAAACGTGGCTTTTGAATAACAAAATACATACCTCAAAAAACCATCGCATGGAATGCCTTTGGAATAATGGCAATATCACTTACCAGGGTCAAGTGATATATTTTAAGAAGTGGGCAAAAAAAGGTATAACGCACATACACGATATGCTACGAACTAACTTACTCTTAACATTTAGAGAGGTCGAAGAAATCTTAGGGCCTTCCGCTGAACTTTACATGCAGTATATGGTGGTTTATCTGGCTGTATCATCATTTCTAAGGGCCAATCCAGGTTATGTTTTTGATGAACATAAGGAAGAATATGTTAGTTTCAATGACAACTCCCTGAGAACAGCAAAGATGTTTCGCATTCATTTAACTCAAGATCTATACTGTACCCCCTCTTGTGAAACATTTTGGCACAATAAATTCGGAATCACTTTGGATGAAAATTATTGGAGTTTAGCCATAAAAGCAACCTCAGAAAGCAGACTTAGAGAGTTACATTGGAAGATCCTACATAATATTTATCCGACAAACATACTGCTGTTTAAAATGGGCCTAGCTACTGATAATAAATGTACCTATTGCAAGGGTGAAGTGGATTTTGTTGAGCACTTCTTCTTTGACTGTTATAAAATCAAACCTGTTTGGTCATGTTTAGAAAATACTATTTTGCAGAAGTTTAATGTTCACATGGTGGTAGCCAGAACTGAAGCTTTACTTGGAATTACGGAAAAGAGTGGCTATACGCAAAAAATGATTAGATATATCAATCACTTTATTCTTATAGCTAAGATGTGCGTTGGAAGATTTCGATATGGTACTCCTATTCACATTCAGTTCATGTATGAAAAAGAGCTGGATTTGAGAAAACTGGAAAGTCAATGGTGAAATATGTCATCGTATATGTACCTATCAGAATGTTCAAGTGATAAACTGTTGCCTACAAAAAGGAAAGAAATGATTAAAAAAAAATTTTAAAAAAAAAAAAAAAAGAGGGGAAAAAATAGGAGGAGGAGGACCCCGACTGTGGGGGCAGAGGAGGAATAACTGGAGCGCATGCAATATTTACACATTGATTCTGGTTGATTGTTTGATGTGCCCTTTGCCGACCCCTTGTTTCTCCGTGCCCCTATTTGAAGACAGT
>CM065726.1:57609053-57611553 GCA_033310375.1 Conus canariensis
CGGCCCAAAACGGTTTTTCAAGATAAACTGGGAGTACGTTTATATGCTTTGCATCTTGTTTCTTTCTGTCTGGTGTTTATCATTCTACTCATAAACCATGTGATCTATTTATCACCTCTTTTCATGCTCGTTGAATCAAATTTGTGTTCAGTGGGTCATTAGTAATTTCCCATCCTACTCATCCTCTTTCCCTTTCCCTTCCCAATTTCCCCCTTCCCTCTTCTAACCCCTCTCTCCCTTGTTCTTTCCACCCCTCCATCGTCGGAACTGGACGCAGGGACTTGTGCAGTATTTCCAGTCTGAGCTAAGTGTTTTTACGACTCCGCTTTATGCTGCTCTCGTGCGAGGTAGTGCGGGACGATTCGTGTCCGTGTGTGTGTGTGTGTGTGTGTGTGTGTGTGTGTGTGTGTGTGTGTGTGTGTGTGTGTTCTGCGTGCGTGCGTGCGTGTGTGTGTGTGTGTGTTCGTGTGCGTGCGTGCGTGTGTGTGTGTGTGTGTGTTCGTGTGCGTGCGTGCGTGTGTGTGTGTGTGTTCGTGTGCGTGCGTGCGCGCGTGTGTGTGTGTGTGTGTGTGTGTGTGTGTGTGTGTGTGTGTGTGTGTTGTGTGTGTGCGTGCGTGCGTGCGTGCGTGCGTGTATGTGTGTGAGGGGGGGGGAGGTATATGCGTGTGTGTGTGGTGTGTGTGTGTGTGCGCGCGCGCGCGCGCGCACGCGTGAGAGAGAGAGAGAGAGAGTGTATGTGTGCGCGCGCGCGCGCGTGTGTGTGTGTGTGTCTATGTCTGTGTCTGTGAGCGTGTGCGTGCGTGTGTGCGTGCGTGTGTGCGTGCGTGAGTTCGTGCGGCGTGCATGCGTGCGAGTGTGTGTGCGAGTGTGTGTGTGTGTGTATGCGTGTGTGTGTGTGTGTGTGTGTGTGTGTGTGTGTGTGTGTTGTAGTGTTTAGAAGAAAGTTCATGTGGAAATGCTGGTTTCCCGTAAACTTTCATAATCCAATAACTCTTTCGGTGGATAGATGTTTTTTTTACAGATAGACAGACAGACAGACAGACAAACAGACAGACGGGTAGATAGACAGATCGATAGATAGACAGACAGACAGACAGACAGACAGACAGATAGATAGACAGATAGATAGATAGATAGATAGATAGATAGATAGATAGATAGATAGATAGATAGATAGAAAGACAGACAGATAGATAGACAGACAGACAGACAGGCATGTAGACGGGCAGACAGACGGACAGACAAGACAAACAGACGTGGACTTTGCATTAGTCATCCCTGTGGATTTGTATGTCCTACTCAATAACACCATTCATGTCCCCATCATTCGATATCAGCACCCTTTTAGTACTCTATCATTTTATTCAAGATCATCAGTTTCTGCCTTTTCTTTGAGTGTTGTTCACATCGGTCTTTTAGAAGACACACTCCTCCTATACAGATAGTATAAACCAAATTTGCCAGCGTCTTTCTCTCTCAGGTGGAAATGCCTCTCGCCAGCATGTCACCGGGACCAGTAGCAAGCCTGACAATCTCTTCGCCTATGCGAAACAGATTTGGTGTGCTGGTCCGCTGATTTCTCCCTTTAGAGGAACAATCGATTTACAGTGCGTTCAGGGAGAAGTATTCTTTTGTTCCACTCTTTCTGGACAAAAAAAAGATTAAGGACCAGCCGCCGTGGCGAAGTGGTTAGCGTCGCGGACTCCCGGCTGGGAGGTCGTGGGTTCGAATCCCATCAGAGTCATGTCGGTTTTTCTGCCCCGACCGCCTCCTACCCAGAGTTGAGTTTGCTGCGGACTCAGTTGGGAAGACTGGGACCACACAGTCGAGTTT
The DNA here is from genome assembly GCA_033310375.1 of Conus canariensis. NCBI lineage: Eukaryota > Metazoa > Mollusca > Gastropoda > Neogastropoda > Conidae > Conus > Conus canariensis. The sequence goes on from CM065726.1 coordinate 57,610,887, forward strand.
CATCCACTTAATGGATGCGTTTCTGAGAGTGTTGCTCAAATTCCCTGACCAACACTGCAGGTGCCTGTATCTCTCGGGCCTGGTTGACGCCGGGATATATTATGAAAGGAAGCGTAGAGTACAGCCCTGTTATGTAGTCTCAGACCGAAATGGAAATCCGTAGCATCATCTTGATCATCCTCATTCTCATCGATCAGCATTTAAAAAAAAAAAAGTCTCAAATTCTGTGGCCCTTCATGCCCTGCTCTCATGGTGACCTCAGTTTCGATGTCCTCTCCACGTCTGTGGCCTTGGTTTGGTTCTGTCGGGGTCACCGGTATCGGCGAGTCCGTGGGGCTGTCGTTGGACGGACGTGGTGGCGCCCTCCGGAGGGAGAGCTCACTCACGCCGGCTCCGCGACTAAGCAATTATTGTCGTCAGTAGGGGGCTTAGTAGGTGGTGTCCTGCGTATGTTAGATCAGAACAGGCGCCACTGAACACCACCGAAGTGACTCGGCAGCAGTGCAGTGTCTCCTCCGGTGGGTTGCCTCTTGACGACTTGACATTGACTGCTCCCTGTGGATTGTCGGTGCCGGGGCTGCGGCGGGGCTGACCGGGCTGTGGCTGTGGACGGGGTGTCGGAATGAGCGGCGTGTGTGCACTGCCTCTGAGGTGGCGCCGAGGTTGG
>CM065726.1:57619053-57626553 GCA_033310375.1 Conus canariensis
CTCTCTCTCTCTCTGTGTTTTAACCCTATCTCTGTCTCTGTCTGTCTGTATCTGTTTGTCTGTCTCTGTTTCTCTCTCTCTCTCTCACCCTCCCTCCTCTCTCTCTCTCTCTCTCTCTCTCTCTCTCTCTCTCTCTCTTTCTCTCAAAATAAGATAATAGAAGAGCCACCCTTCCATGGAAGAGTAGTGGCGACGTTTTGTCCCATAGGGACACTGTCAGGCTGTTAAATCTCGTTATCTCCGTGTGCACGCGCGTGCGTGAGCGCTGTGTGTGCGTGCGTGCGTGCCACGCGCGCGCGCGCGCGCGTATGTGTGTGTGTGTGTGTAAGTGTGTTTCTATGTGTAAGTGCGTGTGTGTGCGCGCGTGCGTGCGTGCGTGCATATGTGTATGAACGTGCTCGATGATATGTGTGTGTGTGTGTGTGTGTGTGTGTGTGTGTGTGTGTGTGTGTGTGTGTGTGTCTGCGCGCGCGCGCGCCGTACATCTGTAGGTTTGTAGATGAAAGACGGAAAGGTATATTTGTGTATCTATGGGTCTTAGCATATATAAATAGAAATATAAGGAGGGATGCAACAAGACAGAGAAAAAGAGACAGACAGACAGAAGGACAGAAAGACAGACAGAGATAACCTGGATCCGATAGTGATCCTGATAAGCTCTTCATATAGTGAAACAAATCTCGCTTGCTGGACCAGTCGAAATTTTAGAGCATCAGATCATTCGTTTCAAAAAGCTGCTTTTAATGCCCCCCCCCCCCCCCCCCCTTCCATCGTCCCACCCCTTGAACGCAGCTCCACTGTTTTAAAGTGATACGTTATCACAGAGATGGCCTTTGAATTTGCATTACCCTTTCAACTGAGATGGAAGATTTCAGGGCTAGGTGTTACTTTCGTTTCTACTTATGCATGGTTTGCGCCAACCTGTGAAAAATTCAGTCCTGTGAGAGCAGTGTTTAGAGATTTCTTTAAAGATAGATAGATAGATAGATAGATAGATAGACAGAGAGAGGGGGAGAGATAGATAGATAGATAGATAGATAGACAGATAGATAGATAGACAGATAGATAGATGGATGGATGGATGGATGGATAGGCAGACAGAGAGACAGACAGATAGAAAGACGTGTCTGCGTGTGCATCTTTGTATACCTGTTCATACAAGACAAGCAACACAATTTTGACACATTCGAGAACAGAAAGGAAAAGAAAAAACGCAGCCTCCATGACAGACAGAAGTCTACAGCAGTAGAGGCTGAAAGAATCCTGAAGCAACAAAGACACAAAGATCCCGGCAGCTGTCAGGATGGGGAGAACCCATGCTATCGTCAAAGCAGAAATAGCCCGCGGGCAGTAAAGACAACAAGAACCCCGAAGCAGTCAAAACACAGTTCGGTGGATCCAGTGCAAGCCTGATGAGTTCTTAAAAGAGCGAAACAGTTGTTGCTCACTAGTACCGCTGATCTCCACTGTGTAGGAATAATAAAACACATACAACGCTCAGTGGAAAAGGATACCTGTTCATGCCCCTGTCCATTCAAACTAAAGTCTGTCTTTTAAAGCTACGTGTTTCAACTTAGATATTCTTTATGTTTCCTCCATTTCCCTATCGTAACATTACGTATATGTTTACACCACGGTTGATCCAAAAGCATTATCCATTTCTTAGCACATCACAAGTAGTATCCATGGATTTTGAGAAAGCTGTTGATTGCGTTTCCAAAAAGTTACTTTGCCTAATACTTCAAGAGACTGGCACGTGCATGGTAAATCTATCGCTGTATCAGAAGGTGTACAATGAACTCCTGAATAAGATCTCCCCATGGATTTACAGATTAACCCACGTGTATCAGGGTATTAAACAAGGTGATGCATGCAGACCTGTACTGTTTTCCTTATTCATTGACTACGTAGCTTTCAATGGACTTGACAATGGAGGGTATGATACGCTGCTCACTTTTAGTGTTGTCAACTGTTTCATCTTGTTATCAGCTAACAATATTGTTCTCTTTTATAACTCTAAATGGAATTTAAACCCAGCCGGTGGTCAATTAGGACCAGAGGAAACCTGTCTACGATAGAGGGATTTGTTTTCATGGACATTTTAGGGCTATTGTGGACTGTTATAACGTTGTATATATTTTTCCACTAGTTTTACTTGAACAGCTGCCTTTCAGAATACTGCAAGCAGGGCAAAAACGCCTCGTGTCTCTTTCAATTATTGTACTTGCCTGACATCATTTCAGTATTGGTGTTACTAAAACTCTTTACTGTTCAGACCCAGCCGAGGCAGGGTTTGGATGAAAACTGAAAAGTGCATAGAAATAATTCATTCGTTTTGATTAAACTTACAGGTGTCAGTATCAAAATACCTAATGATAAAATTTACGGGTAAACATAACAATATCCTTTTCATATAAACTCATTTATCCTGTGAATTGTGTAATGGTTGCATGTTGTGCAATTGAATGAAAACACGGGGCTGGGCAAAGCTTATGAACAGGAGATCCACCCTGAAAGTATTTTACCTATAATCTTTGCTTAATGATTAACAAACAACAACAAAAACTGCCAAAACAGTGTAAATAGTAAAAGGGTTTTTCAATTTTCTTTTCAACTTTTATCAGAAACTGAATTACTGAAGAACAAAAAAGAAATGACCTGAGAATTTGCTTATAAAATCTGGGGAAAATAAATTTGCTTTGCGATTTGAACAAACAGAAATGTATAACGGTCCTCGTCATATATATATATATATATATATATATATATATTATATATATACAAATAACGCTTCTACTTACATAGGTAACACATCCAGAACAATACAAGCACCCACGTCACACATCATTTCAACATGCACAACCACTCACTTCAAGACACGCGTTGTATGCCAATTGAAAAACAGTACATAGACAGTGTCATTCATAGGAATCTAGGAGAAAAATTCTGGATTCGTAAACTACAAACAAAGCATCCACAAGGCCTGAACACACATGACTGATCATCAGTTACACCGTACTGAGTTCCCTTGCATTTAGTAGTGACTCAGTTGTTCCCTCAGGTACAACTAACATAATGAAAACCAGAGAGAGGGAGGGGGCGGAGAAAGGGGGGGGGGGAGGCTGTAAGTATACTGGTGGGGGTTGGAGTGTCAAAATAATAACAACAGGATAGTGTTTTACATTTTCCATCACTTGGTGATGACATAACTGTGATGACGCATCACTTGGTGATGACATTACTGTGATGACGCATCACTTGGTGATGACATTACTGTGATGACTCAAGTTTTCTGTTAGCATCGACCTAATGATGTCACTTCACTTTGTAATCAGTCTGTCGTCCTTTAAATAAAAAAAAATTTTAAAAACGCTCGAAATCTTGGATTATATTCGTTTACACTGCTTGTTTGCTCTCTCTCATATATATATATATATATATATATATAATGCCGAACAACAAAGTAGTGGGGGGGGGGGGGGGGGGGAAACAAGTGCAGGTTAACAATTCTTCCGTCATTATAGTGATGACTTGGCAAAGATTTGAATTTAAAAAAAAAAAAAAAAAAAGGAAAGGGGGTTGAAGGTGAAAAAAATGGGAATATTAGATTAAGAAACTATATTCTAAATATGAAAACCCTTCGCTAGCTGCATGAGAGAACCATCACAATCCCTCCCAAAGACAGATCTATTGATATTGCAAGCTCCTAGGCTTTCGTCCGCTGGGTCGGACTCATAAGGAAAACGCGACTGATTATATCTGGGCACTTGGCGTCAAATAGAGACACATCACAGTCCATACCTCTGTGGTGTTCTCACCACCAAGGGTTCAAAAAAGAATCCAACAGCACCCCGAAAGCAGCCAGCGAAGGGTAATAAATGAAACCAAACGAAAGTGTGGAGAGGAAAAAAGTTGCTGAAAAACCAAAAACATTATGCAAACAGTATGAAGTGTAGGGGACAATCTTTGAGCCTACAATGCTTGAGGATCCATTCAAGGATGCAAGGGAGATCAAAAGATACGGAACAGTCTGAGTGGTCAGCTCTGCTGTTCAATAATAACCCAAGCATTGTCAGCGGCTAAGCATTGTGCAGAACAACCTTTACTTGGATCTCCTAGGAGATGCAGTCTCCCACTGATTAACCAAACATATAATGCCGAACAATTAAGTAGTGGGGGAAAACAAGTGCAGGCTAACAATTCTTCCGTCATTATAGTAATGACTTGGCAAAGATTTGAACTATTAAAAAAATAATAAAAGGGGGATTGAAGGTGAAAAAAAATGAGAACATGAAATTAAGAAAATTTATTATAAATATGAAAATCCTTCACTAGCTGCGTGAGGGAACCATTGCAATCCCTCCCGAAGGCAGATCTATCGGTATTGCCTGCTCCTAGGCCTTTCGTCCGCTGGATTGGACTCATCAGGGAGCCACGGCTGTATATATATAATTTTTTCTCTTTTTTTTTCAAAACCTGTGTTGGTCCTTAAACACTCAGAATCACAGCGTGCAATAGAAACGATAAACACATTATTTAGAAAGAGAGGGTGTTAGTTACCGCCAATGACATTGACAAACAAAGCACAGGACACGACACGATGCATTTCGACCTCTTGGGTCTTCTTCAGGCAAAAAAACAGATCACATTTAACATTTAGGACAGTACAAACAAAGAACGAAGAGTGCTCATCTGTTGTCCATGTGGTAGGGAGAATGGCCGCCAGGCGGTGCAATAGAAACGATAAACACATAATGAACAGTTTCCGATAAATGAAAATTTCGTAACTAAAGGACACCAACTACACACCATCATAATGCATTTGCTCAAAAACAAGCATTTCCTGTTTACTTAAACGTACTGGTCCTGTAATCAGATTTCTAGCATGAAGTTGTAAACTGAATTATGTGTACATGTTGTAAACTGAATTATGTATACATGTTGTAAACTGAATTATGTATACATGTTGACATGTTCGATTTTTCGTTAACAACTCTTTCCATTTCCATGAAACAGGGCTTTTTTTTTTCAAGTTTGTGCCTCACGCGTGCCATTTGATGACAAGAAATACTGATGTGCAGAAAATCATATTTACAGTGATCAGTTAAGTGGAGTGATCGGAAATTTGTGAAATGTTGTTTCAAGAGATTTGAAATATTTTGATTGCTGTTGTGGGCTCATCTTTTGGAGAATGGAATTTCATTTGCAGTCGTCAAATTTTGTTTTCAATCGCCATGACAAGTAAAATATTCCCAACATTCATGTTGGCTTTAGAAGTTCGTGGAAAGAAGTTTCGTGTGTTGCGTGTGCGAGAGGGTGTTTCCCCCCTAGGTGTAGGTGGTTTCGTATGGTTGAATCGAGGCGTTCAAACTGTAATTTCTTTTTGTTTTCTTAAATACGATGCACAGATTAGATCAACACTTGACAAAACACAGTCAGAGCGGCGACAGGTTTTCTTTTTGTAGAACATTTAAATCGTCCACAAATTATGCAGAATCTCCTTTGTTTATCATGGGCAGGTGTGTAGAATGTTACATGATAAAATACAGATTAAGAATAGCGGAAAATACGAATATAACTGAAGACGAAAAGCATTCTCTCCTCTTTTTTCTTTCCCTGTTTTTCTAGATTTAGAAAAATTTATGAAAGAAGACTAATATGTATTTCGTACTGCCGTGATTTTAGCGAATAAAAAATATGAGGGAAACTTGTTTTTATATTGAACATTTAAGTAGCACACTACTGCCCTTTGTTTCAAGAACCTTACAATTAAATTCATATTATTAGTTGTTTTTTTTTTAACTATATGATAATGCGTTTGTATGGTGGTCGTGCTGGAACATAACGCTTGATTATGAACATGTATGAATCGTTTGCAATATATTGTATCTCCTTCACAACAATCCATGGCTTATGCTAATAAATGATAGAATACTCTGTCTGTCTGTCTGTCTGTCTGTCTGTCTGTCTGTCTGTCTGTCTGTCTGTCTGTCTTCTGTCGTCTCTCTCTCTCTCTCTCTCTCTCTCTCTCTCTCCTCTCTCTCTCTCCATATATCAAGCTGCAAACAAGGGAATTAGAGAAACATGTCTTTGGTACGTCGCCCTAGAAGGCAGTTTTTGTCCTTCCGCCAGATCAGTTTTCTGAAAATCTTTGAACATGCATCACGTGTCCTGGGCGATTTAGAGTCATGTCGCGGCACCTCCTGTGACCACGTCCTTTCACACGTTCCCGACATCCAGACATAAAGAAGCTCGCCCGGAGCACCTGTAGGGACGTGAGACCAGACCCACCCAATCCCCCATCCTCACCACCCTCCCCTAGAAGTGGAGGATGGAAAGAGAAAGTCAATATCAATGAGTGTCTGAGTTCCTGGAAGATACGTCCACATAGTTACCGTCAGCTCCACTCGTGCATTTCCTAACAAGGAGAAGTTGGGGACGGAGGGGGCTTGGATAGAGAAACATGGAGAGAGAGAGAGAGAGAGAGAGAGAGAGAGAGAGAGAGAGAGAGAAGAGAGAGAGAGAGGCAGAATGGAAAGCAGATGGATGCAGAGAGAAACGGAGAGATAGAGGAAGAGCCAGGGAGACACGGTGGATGAGTCACAGAGAGACAGACAAAGAATGGGAGGGAGGGAGACAGAGACCGGGGAAAGGAGGCAGAGCCAGGAGACACAGATACAGATGAAAGAGACTGCGACGCGAGGCGAAGAGAGAGAGAGAGAGAGAGAGAGAGAGAGAGAGAGAGAGACAGACAGACAGACAGACAGACAGACAGACAGACAGACAGAACTCAGACAGACAGACGAAAAACAGACAGACAGACAGGCAGAGACAGAACTCAGATGGTTTATTTCATATATAGGCCATTGCCCCTTATAAGCTTAAGAAGGGAGGGTATGGATAAAGTAACAACAATATATAAATTTTGCATAACACAAGAAAGACTGGTTGGAATTCTCTTTCACGAAGTCATAACTGATCGAAACTGAAATGCCTTGAACAAGTAAACTGAGAAAATTCTTACTATGGTTTCATTCTGAGATGCCATAAGCAGACTTAACCGAAATTGACAGGGATTCTTTGAAAACTTAACTGGTGAATATTGCGCTCTTAGACTAGATAACTTGCAGCAGCATAAAACAAAATGCAGTTCGTCTCCTTTTCCATTACTGCATGTGGACAAGTCAAATCCATTCCAGTATATTTACCGTAACGATGCCGGTGTTGTGCAATGTCTGAAATTTCCAATCAAAATTTGGTCATAACAAACTTCAAGCGTTTGCCTAAATCCATTCGCAGATAAAGTTTGACATCGTGTTACACAAAGTCAATACATGGTAAATCTATCGCAATTCCTGACGTGAGCGTCCCATGTGTTACCATCTGCACGCAATCAATCTGTCTTTAAATTCACATAAAAATAATCTATCACTTTGCACGTCTTGGTTCATCCAAACTTAATCAAACTGATATAATTTACAATAAGAGAGAGAGAGAGAG
>CM065726.1:57644053-57646553 GCA_033310375.1 Conus canariensis
AAGGATATAGGTCTGAAATTATTTGGATCCGACAAATCATTTGATCTGGGAAGGGGGGTCACTTTGGCATTTTTGATCGCTTGAGGGAAGACATTCGTTTCAATGGATAAATTATATATGTATGTAAAAGGCTGGACAATGTAAGGTAGATCGAGTTTGAAAAGATATGTGAGTATATTATCGGGACCCATGGATTTTTTTATTCTTTAACTGCGCTGTGTGCATTCCTACTTCATGTACAGCAAGAAGGGAAATCTTGAGTGAGTTACTGGATCCAAGTTTTTGTTTGCAAAATGATACTAGGGAAGTCGGGCATGTATATTCATTTGGTGCTTTTATAGTCTGTGAAGCTTGAGTAAGGATATCTGATAATGACAGAAAGTGTGTATTAAATTCGTCCGGGGTGATGTTTGTAGCTGAATATTTTAATCTGTACGCTTGTTATGTACAATAGCATTTACTGCCATCCAGATGGGCGCTGTGATTTTTGCATCCATAATCATTTGACTGAAGTACTATCGTTTGGGTTTTTTAACTTCGATTGAAACAAAGTTTCTCTGGTCTTTGTATTCGTCAAACAAATTTGCTGCCTTGGGGTGGTCACGTAGAACCATTTCTTGCAGCTATTCCGGTGTTAACCATGGGTTCGTCTAACTCTTTTTTGATGTAACGGCGCGTGTTTATTTGTGATGGTGAGGAATGTTTGGTGTCAGAAGGACAGTGCATCATTGACATCTGAGTAATTATAAGTTAAGCGAAATGGGGAAATGTTAAAGTCATAGAGGTATGCTGTTTCATTAAACCTTTTGAAAGAGCAGTATTGGATGGTCGTGTGACCTTTGGGTGGTTTTGGGAGCCTGAAGGACCACATGCAGAAGACTGGACAATGATCACTAATACCAGAATGCACCACTGAAACATCTAATATTGCAGATTTGTTGTTTGTGTATATATGATCAATAAGTGTCGCAGTTGTTTTCGTTATTCTCGTTGGGGTTTGTACGAACTGATGGAGTGCATTAAGTGGCAGTGTACTTGTCCAAGCTGGTTGTTGTTTTAACATATCAGTATTAAAGTCCCCTAACAGTAGTACATTTGAATTTTTGTGACAGATCCGATCCATCATTTGTACAAAGTTGTCATACCTTTCGTATGTGGAAGATGGGTGTCTAAATAAATGTTCGATTATTTATGGCGGTGATTTGGAGTTCTGTATTTCAATCCAGATACATTCAGCAGTATTAGTTTCAAGATCACTACTGCGTCGTGTAATGCTGGCAACAGATGAATGCATACAGCAAGGCCAGTATGTTGGGGTTGATCACTGTCGCGTCGTTCTATTTTGTAGTCAGGAATGCTGATAAGATTATCTGTGATGCGAGAGTCTAACCTTGTTTCACTGACACCAAATACTTGTACTAGACGGGGTAACTGTTTTAAGAGTGAGGAGATTTCATCGACCTTAGTGAATAGGTTATAGACATTGAGATGTCCAACTTCAAGTCCTGGTGTAGCGGGATTATGGGAAGGCATGGGTGGTGAGGGAATAGGGACACAAAATCGACGAGGAAGACTGTTTTCACAAAAAACAAACAAACAAACAAACAAACAAAGACACAGAGAATTATAGATCAATAAACCAGAATACAGGTAATAAAAGTACCGTTTGTGGATGACGCACAATGACGACAAAGGCACAGAAAGAAAGGTAAACTATTAAGCCTAAAGACAGACAACAGAATGTATCTTTAGAAAAACGAATAAGCCAGTAAAACAGCAACAATGAAAAGGAATAATGGTTGGAGCACGATGTCAAACAAATAGAAAAAAAAAAATAAACAAAGTGCTAAGTTTAAAACAATGAATGACGCTAACACTCAAAAAATCAATGTGTACAGCGGTGCAAATAAAGAGGATGCTATGAGTGCTATGAGCACAATCCACGTTAGAGCAGATTCTAAGAGTGCATAGATTAAGAAAATGGAACAAAGCACACAAAAAAGAAAAAAGAAGAAAGAAAAAAAATATGTACTTCATGAACAATCTGTGGCGGTGAGAAATTAGTCCTGGTCCCAATGTCAGGAGGTTGGCCCAAAGTTTCGTTTCAGTCCACAAAACGACAACACCTGCACGAGCCGCCTACTGCAGTTGCTGGTGTACACAAGTCACTCTGAAATTTGCGGCTGCAGTATAGCAATGTCACAGCAAAGTTCGCAATGTCAGCCTAACACAACAACTATCTTCACACAATGGCAGATAGGAAGCCTAGAGCAATAAACACAGTCGATGTTCTGAGCAAAAACAAAAATAGAAATAAAGTTCACACATCCTCAGTGTCCATGAGTAGACCCTCTGATATGATGCTTGTTGGGAGAAAAAAAACTGTTAAAAAAAAAAAGAAAAAAGTAATACAAATAATAAACAGGGGAGGTGAGGCGATGGGGGAATGGAGTGGTGTGGGTATGGGTGTTTAAGCGTAATGGAACTTGTTTATAAACAT
>CM065726.1:57651553-57654053 GCA_033310375.1 Conus canariensis
GGGGAGGATTCTGGCTGGCCGACATGTTCGTGGAAGGAGGGCGGTTTGGTTTCAGGCGCGTTTTCGGCAGAGCTGAATCCGAGAGGCTGAGTAGAGGCAGTGACGGTAGTGGGGGGGTGCGTGGGGTGGGGGGTGGGGGTGGAGTCTTGAAGGGTGCGAGGACGATGTAAGCGATGACGATGTTGAGGGAGTCGCTGTGTGTTCCGTCGCTGTGACGAGGGTGGAGAGAGCTGAGATGGGGGGGGGAGGGGGGGGGGTAGTGGAGAAGGGGGGAGAGGCGGTGGGAATCAGGGGTGACAATGATCTTGTGGTCGCTTGGCCTTTCCGCTTTTGTTTCTGACGTTGCGAAAGTGATAATGGTGGTTCGTAGATGTAGCAGCTGTGACACGCTGTTGTTGTGGTTGTCCTCGCAGTTGCTGCTGTTAATGTTGCAATTGTGATATTATTGGATGTTGTTCTTGTTGTCAAACGTTGCGTTTTTTTTTTGTTTTTTTTTTCAATTTTTGTTTATCTCAATCTTTAGTTCGTTGGAATGTAATGTTTTCGTTAATGCCGATGTTAAAAGATTGCTGATGTTGTTTTTGTTTGTGTTGTTGTTGTTGTTGTTGTTATTTATTTAGTTCCAGGTGTCCCAGGCCTTTTTTTTTTTTTGGTACAGTGCCTGATGAACCTGTCTAAGTCAACTATATGAGGTACAATGTTATACCTTCATATTTTTGTTTGGTTGGTTGTTTTGTTTTGTTTTGATTTGTTTTTCAGGGTATTTCTTCTTTGTTTGTTTGTTTGGAGGAGGGGAGTGTTACTGTTGAAGCTGTTGCTGCCCTGCTGCTTCTACTGTTGCCGTCAGTAGTTCACTGTCGTTGCACACTAAAAATGTCCGTGTCAAACCACAGTGTTGATAAACTCCTCCAGAGGATTTTCCCCCCCAGCAGATTGTTGCTAGAAAACACAAACTTCCCCGCCGAAGTGAACGACAATCACAGCAGTATCAGCTCTCACAACACTCTTCAGAATAGCCCCCCCGAGGCCGCGCACAGCTTTCGGACTGAAATCCGCAACGGCCGACCTTGTCGGTAATCTGAAATATCAGACAGAAAAGAAAGAGTGCAAAACAAGCCGAAGGCGATCCTTGGCTTCCCAACGAGTCTGCATGCAGCAAGTGGTGATACTAGGACTGAGGGAACGTGCGCGGGCTGTTGAAGCCACGGTCCTCTCGCCCCGGCAGCCGGCCACATTAACCCCCTCACTGCTGCCACGTCAATGACGAGCGTCGTCAGTGAAAATAGTTCCCTTCTGTTTGGCCCGTGACCGTAAAGCAGTCTGGCGAAGTCTGTCGTTCTGTGTTGTTCCTTGTCGTGACGTATCCTGCCTGGGCTGCCGTTATGTCGTTCTGCTGAACTGACCTACTTTATCTACCGACGTTAAATGGAAGCAGCTGTTACCAGTCTTGGAACTTCTGCATAAGAAATAATGACGTTGAGATTCGGCAGCGGTGGAGTTAATCGAATGGAACTTTATTATTCGAGGGGGCTCATTACATAGAAATTGCAGGCAACTGATAGCTTTTTGAAGATTTGTTATTGCAAGAAAATTGATCCGCTCTCGGTGTTTTCATTTGCAAATGAACGTTCTCGCGCCGTTAACCTTTCATTGACCGGGCAAGGTAGTGTTTTGTCTTTTAAAATGTCTGATTTTGTTTTCTTTCATGCATTTTCTGTTATTGTGCTGCCTCCGACTGCTGTCGATAGAGGTAACGATAATGATGTCAACAACTGCTGCTGTGATACCCTTTCCCAAGCTGTCATCGATTTATCGATTTTTATCCACAGAACAAGTGCATAACCCTGTAATGCTTTAAAAGAACTTACAGTTTCTCAGTCGCTGAATAATTCAAGTAAAGCTTTGACTGGCGAGAACATGCATAGTACACAATGCGAGGGGTACAGTCACAAACCTTCACGATCTGGATTCTCATTAGAGAAAATGTAGGTACAGTCACCGACATTCACTCACATCCATAGCGACAAGAACTTCGGTTATTTGTTTGTTTGTTTTTAGGGTGGTTTGGGGGATGGGTGAGGGGTGGGGGTGAACTGTAAAAAGCACAAAATGTATTGAGACTCTCAAGGTTGTTCACAAATGTCTTAAAACCTGCATAACTCACTCTTTGTCCAGCAACTCTGGATGTACGAACTCTGACCCGATTGCAAAGAAGGCAGAAAAGAGAAGGGTGGACACAGAGACAGAAAGACAGACAGACAGACAGACAGACAGAGGGGGAGGAAGGGAGAGACAGAAAGAGACTGACATGTTAAAATCTGAAACGTTAAAGTGTGTCATCTCAAATACACATCATAATGATCAGCACAAAATTACCCTTCAGCATCAACACACGCTGAGCCACGATTTTAAGATACGAAACCACGATTTGCGTTGGAAGGTCCCCTTGTTCAAAGCCGATCGTCTGATGGGGAAAAAACAAACAAACAGAAGCTCACAA
>CM065726.1:57679053-57689053 GCA_033310375.1 Conus canariensis
CACCAGGTTTGCATTTGAGGGCAGAAGGTCATATGCAGATCTGAGAATGAAGCTGATCCTGAGAGGGGCCATGTGCCAAATGTCATTCCAAGTGAGACTTCTTTGGAGTGCATTCTCCCACGTTGTCCATTGCCCTTGCTGGCTCTGCTGGACTGCTTTTTGGAGTCTTTTTTGGTCTTCTTCTTTTCTCATCTCCTGAATCATCATGTCTCTTTTGGCTTTTCCTTTGGCCTTTGACCACCATTCAGTTTTGGTCACCCCCAGTCCCTGTCTGTTGGTCTGTGTGTGTCCTGTTATTTCTCTGATCTTGAGACTTTCTTTTGCAGAATCCATCGCCTCTTGAACTTTCCATTTTCTGCCTGTCTTCAGCTGGGGCTTAATTGCTTCTACCACCTTGTCTCCTGAGTCCTCCAGCATGCTTTGAAGTCTGATCTTCCCTGCTTTGTATTCCTCCAGGATGGATTTCAGGGGTAGTTTCAGCTTTGCTTGGCGACAGTACAGCGCTATGTCAGTCAGACAGGGTGGGACACCAAGCCATTTCCTTGTGAACTTGTTGATTTTGGCTTCCATTGCCTCCACTATGCTGGTGCAGATGTCGTATATCATCAGAGGCCATAGCAGCTTTGGTATCAGCATGAACTGCAGACACCAGACCTTGTATTTGCCAGGGAGCCCACACTGGTCAATGGTCTCCAAGCCTTCCTCCGCCATCTGCTTGGTTTCTTTTGCTCTTTGTGTGTCTTTCAGCGTATCATCATACCATCTTCCAAGGCTCTTGACTGGTTCTTCTGTGACTGTTGGAATGGCCTGGTTGGCAACACTGAAGACCACAGATCCGGCCACTTTTCCTTTCCTCAGTGAGAGACTCCGTGATTTCTTTGGCTTGAACTTCATTCTGGATGAGGCAACTATGTCGTCCAGCCTCTCCAGCACATGACGTGTCTCGTCTTCTCTGGATGAAATCACTGTAGTGTCATCCATGAAGGCCTTGAGAGGAGGCATCTTGTATCCATCGCCAAGGTCTGTTTGTCTCGCGTTGTTTGTTGCTGCTTTCAAGATGAGTTCCATTGCCAGCACGAACAGTATTGGGGAAATTGCACAGCCCATTGCAATACCCACTTCCAAGTTGATCCAGTCTGTTGTGTACTCCTTGGTAGAGAACCGCATTGAGAAGCCATTGAAGTACTTCTTGAGCATGTCGCGGATGTTCTTTGGCACATGGTACATCTCAAGAGCCAACTGTATCATCTCATGGGGCACAGATCCATATGCGTTTGCCAGATCAAGCCACACTACGTCCAGGTCTCTCTTTTCTGTTTTTGCTTTTTGGATTGCGTCCCAGATCATTGTGGCGTGTTCTACACAGCCCGCCACGCCTGGGATGCCACCTTTCTGGACTGACACATCCAAGTACTTGTTTTCCATCAGGTACTTGGTCAGCCTTGCTGCCATGACAGAGAAGAAGATTTTCCCTTCGACGTTCAGTAGTGATATTGGCCTGAACTGGCTAATGTCACTTGAGTTTTGCTCTTTGGGGATGTACACACCATCTGCCGTCATCCACTGGCCGCTGATCTGGTTTCTCCAAGCCGATCGCAGCAGCCTGTGGAGCCACTCCAGCACCTTGGGACATTTCTTGTAAAGCTGGTAAGGTATTCCGTTTGGCCCTGGTGATGATTTGGCTCTGGCTTTGTCGACCACCTTCTTGATTTCCGCCAACGTTGGAGGCTTGCCATTGAACTGTTCCTCAGGGTTGGTTGGCCACACCAGACCTTGAATGTCGAGTGGTGCTTTACTCTGTGGGTCAGAGTATGTTTTCCTCAGATGCTGCTCAAGAACTCCTTTGTCCACACTTAGGGTCCCAGATTTTGGCTGCTCAAACAGTGTTCTGGCAAACTGGAAGGGGTCTCTGAAGAAGCGCTCTTGTGTCTTCTTCTTTTTGCTCTTCCTCTTCCTCGCAGATTCCGCTTTGCTGAGGGCACTGTGTTTTTCTTTCAGGTCTTTCCACAGTTTTTCCAAGCCTTGTTTTTCAGCTGGCAGTGCGGTCTTCATTTGCATCTTGAGGTTTTTCTTTTGGACCCTGATCTTGTCCATCTTTTCTTGGCGTCTGGATTTCTTTGGAGGTGTTTTCTCTTTGGGTAGTTTTGCTCCATAGGCGTCTCTACATGTGGCATACACAATGTCCCCATATGTGGCTAGTTTGTGTTCCAGGGTGCTTTTCCCTATCAGTGCATCGAGTCTTTGGACGATTTTTGCATCCAGTTTCTCCCAATCTTCAGTTTCGTTTGCTCGTGGCAGGTTGAGTTTCAGGCGCCTGGCATCGAGGGCCTGTGCAAATTCCTCATCCGAACCAACAGCGTGGATGTCCTTGGCACTGTGGTTTAAATCCTGGCCTTGGTCTTCCGACGTCTTATCTGCTGATGCAGTGCGCTGCTGCTCATTCAGATGAGTCTTCACACATCCCATCTTTGTTCTGTGGATCTTCATGCCACGGGTGGTAGCGAAACGCTTTCCACAGACACATGGATATTCCATTTGGTCCATGTTCATAGTCCGTTTGGGATTTGCAGTCATGATTGGTTGAGCACCGATGGATTCATCATTCTCTCCCCCTTTCGGTGAATCCTGGAAGCATCTTTTCCTTTTATTTTTAGTAGCCACATGTTTAAGGCAAAGTGGGGAGCCAGCCCACAGAGCCCTTGGTTCTGGTCTTTCCCAGTGTCCTCCGGTCTTTCCCGGACGTCCTCCGGCCTATTCCCGGAAGTCAATGGTTTACCCATGCATCAGTAGAAAGAAACTCGTGGAGAGCGTGGCAGCAGAGAGTCCTCAGAAGAGAAGCCCCCTTCAAGCAAGTGTTTCGGCCCTTATCTCCTGACACTCTAGGGGGGTTGGGCCACACCCGGTTCATGACTCCGGATGTCCCTCTGCTGCCCCTTTTTTCCCATCTTGGGACGAGCCATGGCTGGGATTCGAACCCATGACCCTCTGGACATGCTCATTTTCCACTTAATGACTCGCGCTTTAACCACTGAGCCACAGGGACACCTGATATTTGTAGGGAAATTAAGCCTTATGAAGTTCACTTTTGTTCCTCCTTGACCAGATCCAGCTTGAACACCTCTCTGCCGCTTCTGCCATTGCTTTCAGGGCTCTGGTTTTTTCCTTCCCTGCAACTGAGAGCTGTCTTATATCGCCTGCAGGGGGTCTTTCGTCCGCTGATTCTGATTCATCAGTGGGACACAGCTGATTATGGCGGCAGTCTTCCCTTCCAACCGAAGGAAATATACCACCTATAATTCTATGGTATTTCTCACTCACTCACCATGGGTTCAAAGACAGAACCCAACGGCGGCACAGAACAGCCAGTCAAGGGTAGAAATGTGAAACAAGAAGAAAGCGCTAAAAGTGAATAAGTTTTCATGAAAACTGAAATCATTCAGTAATGGGGGAGGGGGGGGGGATGAATGTAAGGGGGTATCTTTGAGCTTTGCCTGGAGATCTATGGAAGCATACACTGTAGGTCGAAAGGTGTCAACGGTCAGAACGGTCATCTGGACTGTTCGATATCCCAAGCGTTGTCAGTCACGTCAGTCCTGACAGCAGCCAAGAGTTATGCAGAACAGCCACCACTTGGATCTCCTAAGAGATTCAACCTTCCGCTGGTCGACCAAACAATGATAATGCTGGACAAAGAAGTGGAGGCGGGAAAAACAAATGCAGACCACCAACTTCTCCATCCTCAAAGCAGTGACGTGCTAGGGAGGGGTGAGTGTCTGTGGAAGAAGACGTCAGCGAAGAAGAGGGCGTTAGAATGTCAATGGGAAATCATCCACCACCAACGCAAGGGGACCATGACAGCCTGCGCTGACAACAGAACCATGAGTATTGCCTGTCCGGGAGCCTTTCGACCGTTGTTTCAGACTCATCAGTAGGGACATGGATGATTGTGTCGGCGGTCCTCCCTTGGCATCGAAAGGAGATATACGGTCTGCCATTCTGCGGTGTCCTCACCACCGAGGGTTCAAAAACAGAATTTAACGGCACCCTGGGGCAGCCAGCAAAGGGTAGAAAAGCACTGCGAAAAGAAAAGTGAAAGGAAAGCTCTGGCAGGAAATAAGTTGAATGAAAACTGAAATCATTATGTACGCAGTTATAAATGTGGGAAATTGGTAGAGAGAGAGAGAGAGAGAGAGAGAGAGAGAGAGAGAGAGAGAGAGAGCACCGTATAGTTAGATAGATAGATAGATGAAAGATACATACATACATACATACATACATACATACATACATACATACATAGACAGGTGGGTAGATTTACATATACATACACGGTACTTTCGTCTCTATTCTACCCTTAATTAACTAGCGCCCTCTGGAGGCTATTGAAGTGTGATTGTCTCCCCATGATGATGGGAATATGACAGAGGTATAGGTGGTTTATCAGTGACAGATGTCATGGGTGGGCTGATACAACAAGGCCGGCCTGTACTGATGAGTATTACCCGGAGGCCGAAAGTCGACTGAGTCTAGTGATTTGTAAACGATTCTGTTAACAAGACAGAAGCCAGTGGATCCCATGTGCTGTCACTGAAGGATTTAATGTCTATACTTTAAGCCATCTTCCTCATCCCTACCGCGACTCCTAGCCCTGGGGGGGGGGGGGGGGGGGGGGGTTCTCTTTTTTGTTTTGTTTCCTTTTTTTAATCTTTGCTCAGACATTGTCACATTGATGGATGGATTGCCTGCCCGCGCTTGTTTCCGCCACAATTACTTACTTTTTTTCCGCGTCGCTCAGAAACTCGTTTATCCCAAGCTTTCGTCTTGCGGCTTAATCAATCCGAGCGGAATCAGATAAGACGAAGTAAGAATACCCGTGCTCGTTAATCGGGGTATTCTCGTTTTGTCTCCTCTTGTCTGTCTTCTGCCCGGAGAGATCAGTCACCAAGGTGGAGCGCGGACTGACGAGGTTCTAAGCGACGCCTTGAAGCTGAATTTGTGACGGTTTTTCTTTTATTTCTTTTTCTTTTCTTTTTTTCCCCCCTGTCAATAGAATTAGCCTCACTCCACTCATTCCGACTCTCCACTATACTCCAAACTCATTCTGGTGCCAACTCAGCACCTATAGTTACCACTTTTCTCTAAACTATTAGTTATTGCTCTCTTGTGATTGTTGTTTTTCTTCTTGTAAACCAGGATTGTGTCTTTTTTTTTTTCTTTTACTCAGAGCGTGTACGCTGTGTATTATCATCATTAGTACGAGGACATGCGTGGCATGTCAGCCTCATCTTTCTTCGATCTGTTTGCTTGATTTGTCATAATACAAGCCTTCTGCTTGTCTGCTTGTCTTTACCTGTCCGTCTGTCTGCGGGTCAGTCCTTTTGTTGTAGATGTTGTTGTCTTTGTTGTTCTTGTTGTTGTTGTTGTTGATACTTCTTTTGATTATCATTATAAAATAATTCTATTATTAATTATTTATTTCCTTATGTTCTACGGAAGGCAAAAAAACAAAAAACAAAAAACAAAAACACCCTGTTACAGCAGTTTTAACAATCATGTGGGATTGTTATAGAACTTTCCAAGACTCTTGCGAAATAAGAATGATTTTGTTTTGTAGATCATACTGACAGACTGTGCTCAGGGTTATTAACATTAAAGCGAGTTGTTATCAGTATTGTTTACCATGCCAGGAACAGTATGTTAGTAGATTATTGTAGTTATTGTTGTTATTTACTAGAGGGAGTTGAAGATGATTCTTTCATTTTATTTTATTCTCGTCCATTCTATGGAGATATGAAATCAAAACAAAAGTAAAGCAGCAAGCTGACTGTGAGGTTCTGGACACAGGACGCCAAGGAGATTATGTCTGGTGTAAAGCAAACATTCGATCTCATATCATTGTAAAAGGTTATGAACCTTATCCATTGAGGTCAGTTCACGTGTTATCGTTCTCCTTTGCAAAGTATTTGCGTTTGTTTATTTTTTTAAGAACAGGTTG
Source organism: Conus canariensis (assembly GCA_033310375.1). Classification (NCBI taxonomy): domain Eukaryota; kingdom Metazoa; phylum Mollusca; class Gastropoda; order Neogastropoda; family Conidae; genus Conus; species Conus canariensis. The sequence goes on from CM065726.1 coordinate 57,685,049, forward strand.
AAGACAGAAAGAGGGGTAATGGATAATGACAATGTAAAATTAATGACATCTGGTTTCCCGCCATGAAATAACAATGTCGATTTATTCATTTAATCGACATCTATCGATATCCAAGCTAACGGAGAAACATTTTCTTGGCGGGTTTTGGTGATTGGAGAAAGCTCCTGAATCGACTCTTGCGGGCATCTGAAGATGGCGACCACAGATGGGTTTACTCGACCGACATCGAGAATGAAATAACAAATAAGTCAAAAATCATTCCGATTGTCTCCGTCTGTTGTGGGACTGGATCAAGATCATGACAAACGAAAAGCTGCCGTTTGGATTATAATCCTGATACCCCTCTAAAGTGAAAAACAAAACCAACTGTTCCTTTTGCTGCTGTTTTTTTTTGTGTGTGATTAATATATCGGTGTCTTCTCTCCTGTGTCCATCCAAGCCCTCCCCGTCATTTTACACACTTCTCATACACTACCCCCAACGGCATTGCTTCCAGCCACTCGTTCCGGCCACACCCGTGCCCAGATCGTCCTGCCGCGATTCCATGGACGGACTACAGGGAGCAATGTGTATCAGGCCGTCACTCCGCACCCCACCAGAGGAGACACTGCACTGCCTCCGAGTCACTTCGGTGGTGTTCTGTGGTACCTGTTCTGATGCAGCATACGCAGGACACCACAAAGTAACTTCCTGTTTACGACAATGATCGCTCAATGGCATTCTCCTCCAGAGGGCGCCATCACGTCCCTCCAATGACGGATACAGGGAAGTGACCGATAACGGCAAGAATTCCTGTTGAGTACGAGCAAACTGGAGATACATATGCCGAAGAGAAAGATGAAGACAATCCTTTGTCTCCTTCAATCTCTGTCGATGGAGATAGACGTGCCAAAATGACTCAATCCAACAGGACCAGAAGACCAAGATCAGCCCAGCTGTAACTTCACACCGTACGATGATATTGTTGCTTTTACCCAAAATGAATGCAATTTTTAAAAAGAAGAAGAGGAAAAGAAGGAATATAGATGATTTCATAGTTTAGAATACTACATTTCCGCAATGGCGAAATTAATTTTTACGACTGTTTTGGACATTTTGCGGTAGTAAATGTTAAACAGGTTACACTTATTCTCTTCCCATCGTATGTCAACGATGACTCTTTTTCTTCGCGAACTTCCATAATAGTAGTCATTGAAGCCGATACATAAAACTGGCGACGCATAGACCTTGCCGACTTAATTCAACAAAAACTAGCAAACATGAGGTTTATTAATCTCTTCCACACGTCTACATCTCTGATCATGCCTCTTTCCGTGAAATACTAATCAGCCAGATGTGAACTGAAAAAAAAAGGGCAACCCTGGAGTGTGGGGTTCTTTTAGATACCTTCTCTTTGAAAGACGGCTCCGTGAAGTGTTTCGTTTGAATAAGTTGAAATGACCTGCCAAATTTTGTGGAACATTAAAGACGTTTTCTGAAAAGTAAATCAACTCCTGTCTTCGACAGCAAGACGGCTCGTTTAAAGCCACTTGAATGTCGAAAATAGGAGACACATTCTGCTCACTCTAGATTTGTGTTCAAATTCTTCAAACACCCTGGAAATGCCAACTGGCCAATTGTAAATTACCCTCAAACACTGACAGTGAAAAAACTCAACAACGTAAGAAGCAACTCAGTTTGCTTAAAATGTCTGTTGAATAAATTATTTGAAAACTGACCTTGAAACAACTTATCAAATATCAGAAGCTACTCTATTTTGCTTGAATTATTTTTTTAAGGAAAAAAAAGAAAAAGAATAAAAAGTAAGCGCTCTCTAAGACATTTTTTTTTCTCAAACCAAAAAGATCCCTTAATTTGATACATTCAACTGGGAAATTATCAACAAATGATGGATTCAAACGCATTGAAAAAAAAAAATGTATCGTATGCTCACCTGACCAACAAAAAGAAACAACCACTAAACCGCAAACACACAGCTCAAATAGAAATTGTCGCCGTGTATCCAGCTGTCGCTCTGCCGCTACAGGAAACGTCTGAAGGTTCTCTCCCTTACTTCCTTTTTGTATGTCGCCAGACGTGAGCCCATGATGCGACTTGACAGAGACGATAAAAGCCGCGGTGATGAAGTTGACGAGAAAATGGATGAGAAAATATCGATCTTTCGGGAAGAGCCCAGGCAGCCGGGAGCTAAAGTAAACTCCAGTGATGAGAAACGGTCGGGGATTGGGATCGCTTCGGCCCACAACTTCCTCAGGTGTGAAAATGTCACACTAACATAGAACTGGCTGAGACACACAGAGAGCAGATTACGGAGGAGTGCGTTGGAGAGAGAGAGAGAGAGAGAGAGAGGGAGAGAGAGAGAGAGAGAGGGGAGATTCAGATTCAGATTCAGATTCAGATATTTTATTCTTATAGGCCTTGGCCCCTCAGAAGGGGGATATACATGAAACATAATAAAGCCGCATCACCAGATTCAATATAATAATTACACTGCATAAACGCTTCGCCTTTTGAAAGCTTTATATAAATAAACTGCAAACTGTTTCACAATGCTTTCATTCTTAGATGACATTAACAAGACAAGCCTGTATAAAATTTCCGTGGAATGAATTTTCCTCTTAAATCTTGTAATTCTTGACAAGTTAATGCAAAATGCACTTCATCTTCTCTTGACTGTCGACATAATGGGCATAACAGATCAGAGCCATTGATCTGTTTATAACGATAATGATGAACAAAAATATCAGACACATCCAGTTCTAAACTTCGTCACAATAAACTTCAGGTGCCTGTCCATACGCATTGACATGTATATTGAGAGAGAATGCAGATCATTAAATGTTCTAGAAAAACTAAACCTGTTACTATTTTGAACATGGAAATTCCAGTCTTGCCATCTACAGTCAATAAGTCTTTCTTTAAACGTACGGACAAAGTTGTTCATATCCCCGCCACCTTGGTTTAAGTAACATGCGACACCCAGTTCATTTTGTCTCTATCATCTCGGAGAGAGAGAGAGAGAGAGAGAGAGAGAGAGAGGGAGTGCGAATGGAGAGGGGGGCACCTGCGATGGGTTGAGAGGATGTGAGGAGGGGTCTGGATGCTGATCCGGAGATACAGGGGCAGGGAGGGGTGGGGGAAGGGGACGGGTGGACAGGCTAATCACAACGGCCATATAAGCTGCTGTCAGTTGATACCACGGCCGCCAAAACACCGTAATAGCTCCTGTCACCCAGCTGGAGGTTGGCTTTTGGTGATTTTTCAAGGGGTGGTCGTGCTGCTGCTGCTGGTATTGATGGTGATGGTGTTTTTGTTGTGGCTGCTGCTTTATTGGCGGGCTGTTTGCTTTTGTTTTGGTTGGGGGAAGGGATGGGAGCGGAGGTTATCTCAGGGAAGATTAGAGCAATGGTACTGAAATATGAAACCCGTTTGGGGCTCGGTCCCAGACTTCGAGAAACGATAACGGTCGATGACATGATAACCAAAGTTCACGGGGATGTCTGAAGACACGGACACACGCGCACTATGATCTCTATTGGGAAGACTGGAGTCACACACCTAAGTTTCATCCGCTTGATGACACACTTCTGAGCGGATTTCTCCAACTGCTGACCAGCACTGAAGGTGTCTCAATTGTGGGTCCGGTTGACGCCAGGAGATCTTGTAGTAGGCGGACAGTACAGCCCTACCATGCCGTCTGACGTCAGACTGGACCTCCACAGCATCATCTTCATCATTCTCATTCTCATCGATCAGCATAAACGAACATGATCAAACTCTGTGTTCCCGACATGCCCTGTTCTTATAGTGACGTCAGTTTCCATGTCCTCTGCAGTTCTATGCCCCGGGTGAGTTCATGTCGATTCCGCGGGTATCAGTGAGTTCAGGAGAACTGTCGTCAGACGAACATAGCGGCGCCCTTCGAATGGGGAAGCTCACTCACGCTAGTTCCGCGACGGAACAGGTACTGCCGTCAGTAGAGAGCTTCGCGGGTGGTGTCCTGCC
>CM065726.1:57696553-57704053 GCA_033310375.1 Conus canariensis
GTAGGCTTACCAGCAGATGTTGTTGATGTGCTCGTTGCAGCTGAAGCTACTCCACTTCTAATATTGATGAAAGATGGAATTCCAGTTTTAGTTCGGAATATCCCATGGTTGCATGTCAAAAATTAAGAAAGGAGGATTGCACTACAACTGCCGTTTCATACACAACTGTCCTACCTGAGCCTACTCCAGGAAAGAAGCAGACGATGCCATTACGACCAGACCTTGCAAACCCTGTGTCAGCGACATTGAACATCATAAGACTGAAATTAGTGAAAATGTACAGCTGAAGCATGATTATGTTGCCACCAGTCTCTGACAGAGACTTCATCTCGTGGGCAGCTTACCGTGCGTCCTATCAACCTCCACACTTAAACTTTTTTTAGGGGCAAATTCCTCATTCTTGCCTTTAATCGTTAAGAATTGTCTACCCTTGAAAAGCACGTAATGGGGATGAACAGATCAGTATTCAAGTTCTTGAATGCCGCATGGAAATTGATATAGTCATCGATCAGCTTCCGCAAGCTTTGGCAAAAGACGGACAGTGCTTGTGGCCTAACACTGATGGGGAAAAAGAAGTCAGTCCTAACGCGTGCAGAGTTGCACATAGAGACGTCTGCTTTCAAAACTCTGGGTGACTGGCTGAACGGATTTGGTGGACAAGTCTTCTCACAGCCGCTGGAATTGCTACTTCTGGTGTTGCTGACTCATTCCTGAAGACATCGCACCTTCCAAGAGCCAGCCAGGCACATCAGCTTACCGCAGCAGCATTGTGTATCTTGCAACAGTGGGCACCTCAAGCGTACAAAGAAGCCAGTCCAGAGCAGTCTTTGGACATACACACACACTAACGGTAGAACAGGAAATGAAAGGAACAGCCACAGTTCAAGTACTGAGCCCTTACGCGTTAGTGTCAGATCGTCATCTTGGAGATGATTTAATCGCTTCTTTCTGGAAAGGTGTCCGTCCACATTTGTGACATGGTGCACCTGGAACACACACACATCCTGAAAACTTCCGCGAATACTGCGCAGGATCAGTTGTTCGGAAAACGCAAAGCGGATTTTCAAGCATTGCTCTGGGTCAGTGGCACTAGTAGTGTAATGCACACGTCATAATCGAAAGGGAGACAACTCAAATGCTTGACCGCCGCTGGGTAAAAAGGAAATACCGGTGTATGTTATACTGTGAGAAGGATTTCATAGGCCGATGCTGTTTGTGATCTTGCAATCACGTTTAGTGCCAAAAGGAAAATATATACAATTAATTGTAAGCGATGATTTATTGCACAAAGTGAATATGAAATGTGAGTGGTGGGTTACATTTGTCGCCGTCTTAAACTGAACCTTACGTCTTTCATCGTCAAATCATGTACAAAAACAGACAGCCAGTACTTTGTTTCGCATGGTAATATGGCAAAGGGGGGAGTAAAGTGTATGTGTACCAAAAGACATGCTTTCACGCTCATTTGCAGTCTGTCCCACATCCCCACCTTAACCGCTGCACTGATTGTGCCAAAACCGCAAAAGCCATTGATCGTTTCGTAATGTTTCACCCGTACTCAAATCAATTGACTGGTAATCAGTTTTACGATTGAAACCACCACATGAAACGATAAACAATACCGGAACAAACTGTTATTTGGATTCACTAGCTTAAATCAAGAGAAAAACGTTTTTCTTTTAGTCACACTTCCAGAGAAAATTGATCGTAAACAACATTTTTAGGTTGCCTTACTTCATTTGTAATTATTTATAGAAGTAAAACTAACGTTTTCTGGCCAGACTTGTAATATTAGAACCCCAACATTATAACCATATAAAAACATAGGTGCAATCATTCTGTTTATCAATTCTACCTGAACATCTGGTAGCAACATCAATTTTCCGTGTTTTTTTTTTCTAAGGACAAACAAGGTCGAGCAGTTTTATCATACTTGTTTCTTATGTTCTTTCTATCATATTTCAAATGAATTGTCCAAATATTGAAATCTGCAAACAACTTCCGCGTTTTGTCCCCTATAAGTAAATGTGAGTAGATTTCTAATTTTCCTCGTGAAAAAAAATCACAATTTTGATTACATCTTTAGCTTCCATAACACAGTATTCCTTCTTTTTCATCGTTCACTCAGACAGGAACCCCAGAAGCACTGACGAAGGCTGCTGTACGGCGGAGGCCCTCCAGTGATCCATTAGGCTTTTCCCTCATCGGTGTGTTGGCAGGCCAGGTCTCTGCCCTTAGCTTTTTATGCGTGGGACAGACACAGTATTCCAACACGGCATCCAAGGCTTTATGCCAATCTTCTGCTGCATTCTCAGCACAATTCCTGGTGTAGTTGGCGTGCAGCAACAAAAACGTTAAGAGCATCGTACTTTCATCACCATTTTCTTTCAAATTTCTAACCATCGGAAGTTACGCTGTTCATGTTTTTCATTGATAATTGCTTGTAAAGAGTTTAAGTACACAGCAAACAACGGAGGTGACAAGTATGTACCTTGGAGGATCCCTGCCATACAGTGGAAATAATCCGAATACTGGTTACCAACCTTTACACGTGACTTGGTATGTGTGTACATGTATACATATTTCTAATGACACTTATCAATCATTTTATCATGAATATCGCTCTTGAAAAATGTTTATTACAGAAAGCTTCTATCAATTTTATGAAAAACTTTTCCGTTATCAAAAAATGTTAGGTACAATCGGTTTTTTTTCTCTGCGAACAAAAAATCTACAACACACACACACACACACACACACGCGCGCGCGCGCGCGCGCGCGCATGCACAGACACACACACACACACACAGATAGAGAGAGAGCTTTTTACAATGCATTTCAGGTTTGCGGGTTAGAAACTCGTTTACGGTTTCGGTCCACGCACCCTCATTCCTCATCCGTCCCCCTAACCCTCTTCCCCTTCTCATGGACGAACTGATCCGTCCATTAGTGTGTGTGTGTGGCTCAATGTTCCACAGATCCTCTTCTAGTGTTTTGTACCGAGCTCTAACAATGCACAACAGTTTCGAAACTCCGCAAGTGTTTGGTTTGTTCTCGATAAAAATCCCAAAATAAGCTCGTGCAACGCGATATTGACGAGACTGAACTTCTCACCGCGCGTGGTTATTATGCAACGTTTGCTGATTGGTCAGTGAGCATCGACAGGTTGTGTTTTCGGCTCAGTAACCAGTCGGGTTAAAATTTGACCTGGCTGTTGGAAATGTGTCCTCTGCGGGTGAGAATGCCCAACGTTTCATGCATCACTCAGAGCACGTAACTAGTTGTGTGTGTGTGTGTGTGTGTGTGTGTGTGTGTGTGTGTGTGTGTGCGCGCGGGGAGGGGGGGGGGTAGTACATTAGAAAACCATACATTCTTTCTTTCTGACCTCTAGCCATTGAAGACAGAATTGATCTTGGGTGTACTGGAGTGGAAGTGGACTTTAACCTCCGCCTTGCGTCATTTAAAATGCTGCACGCTGTACGTAATGGGTCTCTTGGGACCCAATTCCTTGTCTGAAGGACGTAAGCCTTGCGGTACGTCTTGGGTCTTCAGGGACCCATATTTTAGTGAAGGAGTAAAGCCTTGCCGTTGTTGTTGCCGTTATTGTTGTTGTTGTTGTTGTTTACTCTTTTGTTTGTACACAAAAAATGCATCGTTTTTTTCGCACAGATGCGAGGCTATGCTGTGTTGACGAAAAGTCAATAAAATGTGGAGGTAGTTTAAACACTGATTCAGTTATCGGGTGGAAGCCATGGCTGTGTGTCATTTAATACCCACGAGACACGTGAATTGGAGACGACGTTGTTCAAAGAACATCTTGGTATTTTTTTTAAATCTCTGCCTCTTTTTTTCTTAAGAAGTATCAAGAGATGAGTCGGGGGAGGGAGTAATATTCAATGCAGTTTCTACCAAACGGAAGAACATGCATGAATACTGTACTGGGATTCTACCCTGTTTCCATCAAGAATATAACTATATGCCTGCGGGTGAAACCATTCAGCATCACGGTAGTGCAATTATATGCTCCCACGTCAGACTATGATGATGACGAGATTGAGGAATTTTACTCCAAGCTCTGAACGTTCATTGACGCGGTTGACAAGAAAGACATCCTCGACGTTCAGGGTGACAGGAATGCCAGGGTTGGCACAGATGCACGTGAGGACGAAGACTGTTTAGTCCCTGTTGTGATCAGATTATCAAAGACTGAGCCGGTGATGACTTGGTTCTTGCCTGTACTCTTGGCAAACCGTACACCCACCACACACATACACAATGCCACAACCAGTGTTAGGTGGGTACGCAAGGTCTTACTAGCGCGTTGGGCTAATGCGTAGGTCATAAGTCGTAGCCACGAGACCCTCTTTGTAAATTCTCTCATCTTAGTCATTAATTCATTTATCCATCGGTTTTAAATCATGCGCAGTGTGGTCTCAGAACTTAGCGGACGTGGTGTAGCGTACATGGACTTGCCCGCACGCAGTGACACCCCCTTAATGAAACTGTAACTGAAACCTGACAAACATGTAACATCCCGACGATGGTTATGGCAAAAGATCACTATCGCCGCCAGATAGACCAGATCCTTGTCAAGGGCCGTAACAAGTCTGGCATCAACAGGGCTAATCCAAAGACATTTTCAGGAGCTACTGTTGGTAGTAAACACGACCTTGTCACGATGAACTTTGAAGAACGTTTCAAGAGCAAATAAGATTTACAAACAGCCGTCTCGAATGCAATCCTGACGAACTGAAAAATCTAAATGTCAATGAATGATTCCAAGTGGCCATTCGCCACACTTTTCGTCTTGTAAAAATGCCTTGAAACCATCACAAATAATGTTAACCAGGTGATGATTAAAACACCAACAAAGGTCGTAGTAGTATGCAGGTAAAAATCGAAACCACGGATCGCAAGCAACGTCTTAGAAATGTGCGACAGCGGGAAGACACCAAAACCGCAGAACAAGACAGAGGAGGAGAAACGCATCGCTTAAAACTGAGAATCAGTGAAGGAATGAAGAACGGAAAGGACAGCTGGTTCAAACAACAACAAGAGAAACGTTGGAGAGAAAAAAAAATCCTAGACAACAACAAAACCAAGAAAGTTAAAGATTGTGAACGTCCTGACCAACCGGAAGCGAATTCAAGTGGGAATTCATGACGAGGGCGGGAAGAAGAAGGCACCATCAAAAGTAGACTGAACATTGTCCTCAAGTCCACAACAAACACAACGTAGGAGATCCACATGTTTTAACAGCACAGGATTCATCGAGGAAAGATGACTTTCCAGTCCTGGGTGAAGAAATCCTCGCTGCAGTGAAGTCACTGAAATGCGGGAAGGCTGCAGCCATCGACAACATCCCTGGAGAACCTTTGAACCATGGCGGAGACGAAGAAGTTGGTATCGTGACTGCCGCCTGCAACAAAGTCTGGCCTACTGGGGAGTGGCCCAAGCCACAGGTTCAGTCACTGATCGCCACCCTTCCCAAGACACTGCCAGAACTACCGCGCTGTAAGATTGATCAGCCTCGCCAGCAAGATCAACCTCGCCAGAAAAGTAATGCTGAAAATCATTCTCAATGGACTGCAACCCAAGCAGATACTTCCATTTCTGAAGAACAGGCTGGAATCCGCAAAGACAGGAGTACCATCGAGCAGATTTAACCTATGTGCCCTTTGCGGAAAACATCCCCAGCACAAAAGGGAGTTCTACTAAGTCTTAATAGACTTCAAACAGGCTTTCGACAGAGTCTGGCGCAATGGGCCATGATAACAAAAATTCACATCGTGCAGAAGATTATCAACACCCTCCAGAAACTACTCCTTAGCGGGACTCGTACAGGGTGCTATTGGAGAATTGTTCCGTACTTTAGTTGGAGTTCGACAAAGCTGCCTTATGTCTCCCCCACTTTTCAATATTCCTGGAACATTTGAAGATCACGTCAGTACTGGAGGAAGAACCATACAAATCTTCGAAGACATCGATGCTCTGGCAGGCAGTGAAAAAAGGAAAAACTGGCGAAGCTTGTTGAACAACGGGATGAAGCACCAACAAGATATGGCAGGGAAATCAGCGTTGGTATGATTAAAATGATGGCCAGCCACAACACCACCATGAATACAGGTGTAACTGTCCATGGCCAATATCTTCAATCTGTTCAGCAATTTAATTACCTGGGATCCATCTCAAGGGCAGCAAAGACGACCAGAGCACTGTCCACATTAAAACCTCTATCAATAGCCAAGACAATCTCCAAAGATAAGAACATCTTCATGAAACACAACAGCATGTTTCTGCATGCATGGTATATTTCATTGTCGTTATTCGTTTAATCAACAAACATACATGGACTCGATTTGACGATGTTTCGGGACATCATATGGCCCCTGACGATCGGCTGGGCTATAAAGAACACCAATGGGACCAGCTACAAAGAGGTTGCCAACAACGCTGAAGATCGGAGACAGTAACGGCCGACAGAGCGCCTTCTTTGAAGTGATGGGTCAAGAGTTGAAGTCATCGCCACTAAGCAAGTCCGGTGTAACGAAAAGTTTTAACTCCCCAATGGTTTAACTCCCAGGGAGTTAAACTGTTCGTATGTAAATTTTAACTCCCCGGGAGTTAAACTAGAATGACTCCCACCCTGTGCCAAAATAACTCCACTCAGTAAAACTTCAAAATGTTCTAAAATCTTTTTTGTACAAGTCTCAACAAATTCTTGAAACATTAAGGGGGGAGTCATTTTGTACATATATCAGACTTAACTCCCACCCTGTAACATAATGACCCCCTGGGAGTTAGTACAGATTAACTCCCGGGAGTTAATCCAGGCGTGTAAAAGTTTAACTCCCTGTCCAATAAGGGGAGTCAGTTTTTTCACAGTTTACAATAACTCCCCTGGGAGTTAATGTGTACACGTGTTTTCTGACTCCCAGGGAGTTACTTTGTAACAGAGGGGGAGTTAATCTGATCATGACTAAGATGACTCCCCACCCACCTATTCCCAGGTGTCTTTCGGTAAGAGAATGGAGAAGGGGATTTAATGTTCATGATCATCATCATCATAGGGAAAGGAAATGTCCGTGTACATATTCATGTGCTCATCTATGCATGTCCTTGATATTTTACTATGCCTTTTTGTATATAATTTGTATGTAAAGTCTGTATATACATGAATTAATGGTTTGATGCCTTTGGTAGAAATACTGTACCTTCAGTCTTCTCTCTCTCTCTCTCTCTCTCTCTCTCTCTCTCTCTCTCTCTCTCTCTCTCTCTCTTCATGGAATCTATGCGACTATCAAACAGTCACCCATATGTGTAGACCATTACACTCAAATGGTGTAGAAATGGAAAATTTTCAATTTGTCATTGTGTCATGCCGCCAAATAAATTAGGGAGTGAGGGGGGGGGGAGAGGGTAAGGAAGGTGGGGAGAGAATGACGAGTAGTCGCGACGTGACGTAAAATTGTTTGTATTGACTCGCTACATCTGGGAGAG
>CM065726.1:57709053-57749053 GCA_033310375.1 Conus canariensis
AGCTGCTAGTAAGTGCATATTGCTAATAAAAAATATAAAAAAACCAATGGTCCCGAGCTGATTGAGCCACATGGTGAAACGATTGCTACTGGTGGTAAGTTTCTTTCGTTGAGCCACATGGTGAAACGATTACTACTGGTGGTAAGTTTCTTTCCGTTGAGCCACATGGTGAAACGATTGTATTGTAACTTACACATGGTGAAAAGTACTGTGGAGTTTCTTTCCGTTGAGCCACATGGTGAAACGATTGCTACTGGTGTAAGTTTCTTTCCGTTGAGCCACATGGTGAAACGATTGCTATGGTGGTAAGTTTCTTTCCGTTGAGCCATGGAACGATCACTTGATTCATTCGTGCCATGTGAAACGATTAGCTACTGGTGGTAAGTTTTTCCGTTGCCACATGTGAAACGATCTATGTGTAATTTCTTTCCGTACTTGGTGTAATTGTGTATTTGTCTCTTCTTTGTTTTCCACAGCGCTTACAATGAGAGAAAGGCGAAGGGCAAGGAGCACAAACAAGCGACAGGTTGATGAAGGAAGAGGCGGAGATGGGGTAGGAGGACAAGGAGGGGGGGGGGGGACAGAAAGAAAACAGCAGTAAGAGAGGAAGAAAGAGGAGAGAAACTAGGTGACAGAAGACAGTCAGACAGTCAGACAGACAGACAGACAGACAGACAGACAGTCAGACAGACAGACAGACAGACAGACAGACAGTCAGACAGACAGACAGACAGACAGACAGACAGTCAGACAGTCAGACAGACAGACAGACCTAGAAGCTGAGATACAAGACAAGACACAAGACAAGACAAGAAGCTGAGATACAGAGAGGGAGAGAGAGAGAGGGGGGGGGGGGTGCGGGGCAGGTGTTTCAACAAATACAAAGAACAACAAACAAAAAAATACCTTCAAGTTGAACCACAGGCTTCTCCTCGCACGAATAGAAATCCACAAGTTTCTCCAACACCTTTCTGTTCTTCTCACTCCAGAACATGCCACAAGAAGGAAAGAAAGAACTTTTCTACAATAATGGTAGCAACACACACAAACCCAACGGGCACCAGTTTGCTGGCTTCCCCTAGGTACACCCTATCACCAAACGTGATAATGAATGCCGCGAGCTCCCGACGGACGAACTGAGGGTGTAAACGGCGTCGACTGCAGCAACGTCGAGCAACGAATTTGAAGAGCAAAAGCCTTTAGTCCCGGTGTCGTATAATATCTGGGAACCGTGATATCTGGGAACGCGTTCCCAGATTTACCGTGATATCTGGAAAAGCGTTCCCAGATTTCCTGAACTTCCAATTGTGAAATCTGGGAACTGGTGTGAAATCTGGGAACGTCTCAGAGAATAGACTGATTGTGGCCTTCCTAGCAGATTTTCTTTCAATTTCATGAAATTTCATGTATGCATTTGAATTGTAAGTGGCATTTCTTTCAAGTTACATTGTCTCTCACGCACACTTGAGACATGTACGCACGCATCGAGCGCTCATCTTGTGTGTGCGACTGAACATGCTTGCTGTCATAGGGCAGCAACTTCATATTCTTCACGTGCGCGCCCTGCGAAAAAAAAAGTGACAAGAAGGCCAAAGATCTCAACTGCACCTAAATAAATTGTTTCCTACCTTATCTTGAAAATCCATTCTTTTTTCGTCTTCTTTCTGCCCATCTGAGCTCTGAAAGACCACGTTCCCAGATATCACGGGCATTCCCAGATATCACAGTACATTTTGGGAACGCGTTCCAAAAAAAATCTGTAATATCTGGGAAGCCTTCCCAGATATCACGCTCCCAGATTTCACACGACACCGGCAGTCAATGCCAACTCTACAAATCGAGCAGCGCCGAGCACGTGACCAGCGCTAGGCACTTTTTTTTACAGTTAAATACCCATGGTTCTTTCCACCAATCGTGAAATTGTTTTAGAGTTTGGCCAATAACGGACCCAGCACATGTATTCGTTGGTATATTACTATGTTATGAATAAAACAGATACAGATTTTTTTTGTTAATTAAGAAAAAAAAAAACACGAACTTTGAACAGTCTAATTTCTAATTCATCTCCTTTCTGTGTAAGATCCGGGTCATGCCACTGTTATCCCGTACTGCTCTTTCCCCGTACAGTTCCCCCGTATCACTATTTCCCCCTGCCACTATTTCCCCGTGCTGTTTCCCCTGTATCACTATTTCCCCCTGCCATATTTCCCCGTGCTGTTTCCCCTGTATCACTATTTCCCCCTGCCATTGTTTCCCCGTGCTGTTTCCCCTGTATCACTATTTCCCCCTGCCATTGTTTCCCCGTGCTGTTTCCCCTGTATCACCATTTCCCCCTGCCATTGTTTCCCCGTGCTGTTTCCCTGTATCACAATTTCCCCCTGCCATTGTTTCCCCGTGCTGTTTCCCTGTATCACTATTTCCCCTGCCATGTTCCCCGTGCTGTTTCCCTGTATCACTATTTCCCCTGCCACTGTTTCCCTGTATCACTATTTCCCCCTGCCACTGTTTCCCTGTATCACTATTTCCCCTGCCACAGTTTCTCATACTGTTCTCCTGTATCACTATTTCCCCCTGCCACTGTTCTCCTGTATCACTATTTCCCCCTGCCACTGTTCTCCTGTATCACTATTTCCCCCTGCCACTGTTTCCCTGTATCACTATTTCCCCCTGCCACTGTTTCCCTGTATCACTATTTCCCCCTGCCACATGTTTCCTCATACTGTCCCCCTGTATCACTATTTCCCCTGCCACTGTTTCCCTGTATCACTATTTCCCCCTGCCACTGTTTCCCTGTATCACTATTTCCCCCTGCCACTGTTTCCCTGTACACTATTTCCCCCTCTCATATTTCCCCCTCCACTGTTCCCTGTATCACTATTTCCCCCTGCCACTGTTTCCCTAGTCATCACTATTTCCCCCTGCCACTGTTTCCCTGTATCACTATTTCCCCCCCTGCCACTGTTTCCCTGTACTTTTCCCCTCAGTATTCCCTGTATCCTATTCCCCCCTGCCACTGTTTCCCTGTATCACTATTTCCCCCTGCCACTGTTTCCCCTGTATCACTATTTCCCCCTGCCACTGTTTCCCTGTATCATATTTCCCCCTGCCACTGTTTCCCCTGTATCACTATTTCCCCCTGCCATGTTCCTTACTTTCCCCTGTATATCATATTTCCCCCTGCCACTGTTTCCCTGTATCACTATTTCCCCCTGCCACTGTTCCCCTGTATCACTATTTCCCCCTGCCACTGTTTCCCTGTATCAATATTTCCCCCTGCCACTGTTTCCCTGTATCACTATTTCCCCCTGCCATGTTTCCTCTGTATCTAACTATTTCCCCTGCCACTGTTTCCCCTGTATCACTATTTCCCCCTGCCATAGTTTCCTCATACTGTTTCCCCTGTATCACTATTTCCCCCTGCCACTGTTTCCCTGTATCACTATTTCCCCCTGCCACTGTTTCCCTGTATCATTATTTCCCCTGCCATGTTTCCTGTTCTACTTTTCCATTTCCCCTGTCTATCACTTTTCCCATCCTGTCTTTTTCCCCGCTGTCGATCACTATTTCCCCCTGTCCCACTTTTCCCCTGTATCACTATTTCCCCCTGCCACTGTTTCCCCTGTATCACTATTTCCCCCTGCCACTGTTTCCCTGTATCATTATTTCCCCCTGCCACTGTTTCCCCTGTATCACTATTCCCCTGTTCACTATTTCCTCATACTTTTCCCCTGTATCACTATTTCCCCCTTTGCCAACTTTTCCCCTGTATCACTATTTCCCCCTGCCACTGTTTCCCTGTATCACTATTTCCCCCTGCCACTGTTTCCCTGTATCATTATTTCCCCTGCCACTGTTTCCCTGTATCACATTTTGTCCCCCTGCCACTGTTTCCCTGTATCACTATTTCCCCTGCCACTGTTTCCTACTATTTTCCCCTGTATCACTATTTCCCCCTGCCCTGTATCCACTTATCCCACTTTTCATTTCCCCCTGCCACTGTTTCCCTCTGTTCCTGTATCACTATTTCCCCCTGCCACTTTCCTGTTCATATTTCCCCATCACTGTTTCCCCTGTATCACTATTTCCCCCTGCCACTGTTCCCCTGTATCACTATTTCCCCTGCCACTGTTCCTGTATCATTTCCCTGCATGTTCCTACTATTTCCCCCTGCCACTGTTTCCCTGTATCATATTTCCCCACTATATTTTCCCCTGCATATCTGTTCCCCTGTATCAATTCCTCACTATTCTGTCCTATTCCCTGCCACTGTTCCCCTGTATCATTCCCTATTTCCCTCCTATCCCGCACTGTTCCCCTGTATCACTATTTCCCCCTGCCACTGTTCCCCTGTATCACTATTTCCCCCTGCCACTGTTCCCCTGTATCACTATTTCCCCCTGCCACTGTTCCCCTGTATCACATCCCTATTTCCTTCCCCCTGCCACTGTTCCCCTGTATCACTATTTCCCCCTGCCACTGTTCCCCTGTATCACTATTTCCCCCTGCCACTGTTCCCCTGTTTTTTCACTATTCCCTGACTGTTTCCTCATACTGTTCCCCTGCATCACCGTTTCCCCGTACTGTCCCCCCGTATCAGTATTTCCCTCTGCCGCTGTTTCGTCATAGTGTTCTCATGTTTTACTATTTCCCCTGACACTGTTTCCCCAGTGCTGTTCCCTTGTATCACTATTTCCCCCTGCCACTGTTTCCTCTGTATCACTATTTCCTCCTGCCACTGTTTCCTCTGTATCACTATTTCCCCCTGCCACCGTTTCCCCGTGCTGGTTCCCTGTATCACTATTTCCCCCTGCCACTGTTTCCTCTGTATCACTACTTCCCCCTGCCACTGTTTCCCCGCGTTGTTCTCCCGTACCGTTGTTTCCCTTTACCACTGTTCCCCCATAGTGGCGTTTCCCCGTACCACAGTTCCCCTGTGGTGGTGTTTCCCCGTATCACAGTTCTCCTGTGGAGGTGTTTCCCCGTACCACTGTTCTCCAGTGGAGGCGTTTCCCCATACCATTGTTCTCATGTGGTGGCGTTTCCCCGTACCACTGTTCTGTGGAGGCGTTTCCCCGTATCACAGTTTCCCTGTGGTGGTGTTTCCCCGTATCACAGTTCCCCTGTGGTGGTGTTTCCCCGTATCACAGTTCCCCTGTGGTTGTGTTTCCCCATGTCACAGTTCCCCCGTGGTGGCGTTTCGCCGTATCACAGTTCTGCTGTGGTGGCGTTTCCCCGTATCACAGTTCCCCTGTGGTGGCGTTTCCCCGTATCACAGTTCCCCTGTGGTGGTGTTTCCCCATACAACAGTTCCCCTGTGTTGGTGTTTCCCCGTACCACAGTTCCCCTGTGGTGACGTTTCCCCATATCACTGTTCCCCTCTGGTGGCGTTTCCCCATACCACAGTTCCCCTGTGGTAGTGTTTCCCCATACCACAGTTCCCCTGTGGCGGCGTGTTTCCCGTACCACAGTTCCCCTGTGGTGGTGTTTCCCCGTACCACAGTTCCCCTGTGGAGGTGTTTCCCCGTACCCTTGTGGTGGTGTTTCCCCATACCAAGTTCCCCTGTTGAGGTGTTTCCCCGTACCCTTGTTCCCCCGTGGTGGTGTTTCCCCATACCACAGTTCCCTTGTGGAGGCGTTTCCCCGTACTATTTTTCCATGTGGTGGCATTTCCCCATACCACAGTTCCCCTTTGGAGGTGTTTCCCCGTACCCTTGTTCCCCGTGGTGGTGTTTCCCCATACCACAGTTCCCCTTTGGTGGCGTTTCCCCGTACCCTTGTTTCCATGTGGTGGCATTTCCCCATACCACGGTTCCCTTTGGAGGCGTTTCCCCGTACCCTTGTTCCCCCGTGGTGTGGTGTTTCCCCATACCACAGTTACCTTGTGGTGGTGTTTCCCCGTACCCTTGTTCCCATGTGGTGGCGTTTCCCATACCACGGTTCCCCTTTGGAGGCGTTTCCCCGTACCCTTGTTCCCATGTGGTGGCGTTTCCCATACCACAGTTCCCCTTTGGAGGCGTTTCCCCGTACCCTTGTTCCCATGTGGTGGCGTTTCCCCATACCACAGTTCCCCTTTGGAGGCGTTTCCCCGTACCCTTGTTCCCATGTGGTGGCGTTTCCCCATACCACAGTTCCCCTTTGGAGGCGTTTTTTCCGTACCCTTGTTCCCATGTGGTGGTGTTCCCCCATACCACGGTTCCCCTTTGGAGGCGTGTTTCCCCGTACCCTTGTTCCCCCGTGGTGGTGTTTCCCCATACCACAGTTACCTTGTGGTGGCGTTTCCCCGTACCCTTGTTCCCATGTGGTGGCGTTTCCCCATACCACAGTTCCCCTTTGGAGGGTTTCCCCGTACCATTTTTCCCATGTGGTGGCGTTTCCCCATACCACAGTTACCTTGTGGTGGCGTTTCCCCGTACGGTTGTTCTACAGTGCCAACACTGACACAGGGAAATAGTATGTCAACGCTAGGTGAGGTGTAGGTTTAGGCATAGGGTTAGATTAGGTCAGGTCTGGTTCAGGCTAGGGTAAAACTTGATAAATTTGTTTAGGTCACCGTCTGTGTGTGTGTGTGTGTGTGTGTGTGTGTGTGTGTGTGTGTGCGCGCGGCGTTTTGTGCGTGTGCGCGCGTTTTGTGCGTGTGTCTGTGTGTGTGTGCATGTGCGTGCATGTGAAGGCGTACGTACGCGCGAGTGTGCGTGTGTGTGCGTGCGCGCGCATGCGCGTGTGCGTGTAGGGGAGGGGGTATACTGACGCCATAATCTACAAATGGCCTGTATTTCCCACCAGTTCATTCAGATGTGTAGATAGATAGTTTATATAAACATTGCGTACGTTTCCTTGGAAACAAGGGACTCTTTCAATACAAACAGCTCCCTCACTTAAAATGCATCCTGTGCTAGTGAGTTTCTTTTTCTCGTCACTCTTTTAAGAGGAGAGAGGGAGGGGGTTGCAGGTGGGAAAGGGAGAAGGGGGATAATTAAGGAATAATGGGGGTAGGGGCGAGAGGCTCAAAGACAGAGGGAAGGGGAAGGCACAAGGTGGTGGGGAAGATGGGACGCGGAAAGGGGAGCGGAGGGCACAGGGGGAGAAGGTGGCTGTCAGAGGTGGGGGCAGGGGACCCAAGGGAGATGGGTGGTGGGGGGAGAATGACGGGGTGGTGAAGACGAGAATGCCAGAGGGAGGGGGAGGGGAGGGGGGTACATAGTGTTAAGGAGGACTGGGCAATTGATTCCAAATTTGGCAAGCTCTTTGCCATACCGGGACGCATCAAAATCCTATCACTTTGCGGTAGACAGGTGTGGAAAGGGTGTAAGCGAGGAGGGGGGAGGACAAGAACAAAGGGGGATGGGGAAGGGGGAGAACGGGGGGGAGAGGGGCTGGGCTTGAAAGACAGGGAAGGGAGAGCAGAGTGGGACAGAGGAGAGGGGGGAACTTGAGGAAAGGGAGGGGGAGGGTCGGCTAGGGCAGGGGAGGACGTGCTAAAGAGGAGGGGGAAGGGGGCGGCCGTGGAGGGCGGGAGGAGGAATGGCGAGGAGGGGGAGGCAACTACCACCATGAAACGACGAAAAAAAAAGTTGTTGCTCTTTTAAGTTTGTTGACTTACACTAGTATGTCAGATACTTTGCTCATCATAACAAAAACTGCTGTTTGGGGAGATACGTGTGTGCGTGCGCGCGCGTGGGCGCTTGCGCGCGCGCATTTGTGTGTGTGTGCGCGTGTTTGTGTGCACGCGCGCTCGCGCGCGCGCATGCCGTTTCGACTCGGCGATCCAGACGTAAGGCACGAGTTTCTATGGCCCAGCAGCCCTAGGAAAATACGCAGCATGCTTGTGATCTTTTGGGAAAACATATCCTAATGAAAACGATCGTGATCTTCAGGGATAACGGCTTAGCCTCGTTGTTCTGGTGGGCAATACCCGTTTCCCTGGGAAAACATTTATCGCTTCTGAAGCTGGTATGCTCCCATAACCGATCCAGTACATTTTGGTTTGTTCCAAAAACGTGCGCAAAGGCGTATTACTTATCGATCCTTGCAGAAATCTGGCAGTAGAACTATCCAACAAGTAGTACACAGAGTAGTACAGAAATTGGCATATGTATGTATTTGTCTATGGAGAGGAAGGAGGGAGATGGGGAGGGAGGGAGGGAGGAGAGAGAGAGAGAGAGAGAGAGAGAGAGAGGGATGCAAACCAGCACTTGCACGCAATCACACGTACGTGCACACACCCCAACTCGCCCATCTTTCCATTAGTGAACATCTTAACAGTTACGCATCTACCATCCATCACAATATTGTTCATTACTGCATTGTTTGCCATGCCGTACCGATGACAGACAGCAACACAACCCATTGATCTATATAGATATAGAATAATATCAAATTAAAGACACTAGATTTCATTTTAGTATCCATTTTGCTTACATCCCAGCCGAACTCAGGTGGTCATATCAAGGCCTCACCAAGTTCAAACCGATTCCATAACCACAGAAAAAAAAAAAACGTATCCACTAAAATGTCATTCCATACATACTGAAACAGATGGATTAATACAGGATCTACGAACACAAATGCTACACACACGTACGCACGCACGCACACACATTACACATGCACGCAAAATGCTGGTAACAGCAAGAACGTTCGATTTGGCTTTTGGAAGCTCTTCACTGTTCTCGGGGCAAGGCCTCCTGTCTTCTCTGTCCCTTGCCGTTGTGATTGCATCCTCGAGTCCCTGCAGTGGGTTGGTCCAGCAGAAGTCGCAATTCTTCTTGCGTCCCATGAGAACGGATTCTCTGGAAGCCTGTAGTAACGCTGTGAACTCGGAAGACGATCTTGGTAGCATCTCGTCCCTGTAGTTGTCTGCCCTTGGTGAGGATGTAGGTGGCTGTGGAAGATGTAGTGCGACGGCTCGTGGTTGACCAGTAGTGATTCTCGAAGACAGACCATCCTTTATGACCTGCCACAAACGAAGCCGCGGATTACATTCTGACCAAGATGTCGCCGCTATACCCTGACAAAGAATACAGTAAGGCATGATAAGTTGAAATTAATGCCTAAGAATGACATACACGCTGAGAATAAAGACGACGGTAAAGTCTATGAATAAAGAAGATACTATACCTAGGAAACTGAAGACGTGAATGCGGCCAAAGCCTTACAAAAGACATCAACCTTATGAAACGGAGACTAACTTTCTGAAAGAAGATTAAACTAAAGAATATGAAAGAATAACATTGAGCTCTATAAAAGAAACCGACACTAGCCCTTTTGACAAAAAAGGTTTATAAGCCCTATGGTAAGGTAAGGTAATGTTGCCAATAGCCCGCAATGGGCCATATCAAGTATGTAACCGCGTTAAGTTAACTCACAAGTCATTACATAAACAAATCACACAACCCTTTAAGATACACCTTTCAAAACCGCACCGGAAATTTTGTTAAAATCTTTCTTCTGTAAAATCTTGGATTAGATGAAAAATGTTAATCTCTTTCAGAAATTCAAAGATCACATCAGGTGGGAAATCTCTGAACCAGGTTTTCATGGAGCCTGTTGTAAATTGTTTATGTCTACATCATGCAAGTTCCAACGCTTTAAAGAATATGTTTCACTGTGAGTGGTACATGACATGGAACGCACCACGGAGCTTCTTCGCCTTTTAGAAGAAAAGGCTGGGTGTAAAAGGAGTGGCCTGTATGCAAACAGCACAAGACTTTCTTCTTTACGGCCGCCTCAGGAACACGTTAAAAATTCTTTCAGGTTTGGACGGTTCCATTCCTCTTGCCGGAGATCTTTGACGTAAGCCTGGGATTTGCGTTTCATATCAGTGTGAGAAATAGACAATCTACTTATCTTTCCTTGTGGCACTCTACTAAGTTGATCAACCAACTCGTTGCCTCAAATATGTCCGCATGGCTGGGAACCCAAGCAAAAGCTTTATCATATCCATCTAATTTCAGCGAGGTGTACTTTTCGAATAATTTCAGCAGTTGTGGATGCTTGAGGTTACGGTTGGCAATGGCCTTCAAAGCAGGTGAGTCCGACAAAATGTGGAAATCTATGTTTTCATTTAGAGACTATTTCAAGAGCCAGGACCAAGGCTGTCAACTCAGCACTGTAGATGGAGCTGTCAGTGGCAATGTGTTTAGATCATCTCTGAGACGACCTGTTGCACAATACACAGTCGAGGCAACCCCCTCCTCAGATTTGGAACCGTCAGTGAAAATCCTTCCTTAGGATGGAAGCTTCGAACACGGTTCGGCGAAAAAGGACCTGTACGCCATGAAGCTAGTGGTATCTTTACGGTACGAGGCTAAATCGAACCGGATCTCGGGAGTGATGGAAGTCCATGATGGGTCATCACGAAAAATGGATAAATCACACACGGCTCAAAGGTCTATATCTGCACTGTTCAAATGGGGAAACATACGAATCCCCAATGGCGCATGGAACTGGGATGGTCGTCGAACTTTTGGAACTTTGGGTCAAAAACAGTCATATACAGGGTTTTGGGCTTCAGAAAAGAGATTCAAAGTGTAGTATAAGGTGTGTTTCAGCCAACAGTTCGAGGGAGATGGTTCCCCTGCCTCAGCACACAGACTATAAACAGGGGTGGTGCAGAATGCAATCAGAGAAGAGTGTAAGCCCTTGATGGTGGATGGGACCTGAACTTTTCAGGTTGGATGGTCTGGCCAAGCCTTAGACTACACATCCATAGTCCAGTCTGGAGCGGATCAGAGCCCTGTAAAAATGGAGAAGTTTTCTTATCAGCGCCCCAATCCGTGTGTGTTAGAATTCTCCGAGTGTTCAGTGCTTTCGAACAAGCAGTTGTTGGATGCGACATTTACAGTTCAGTTTGGGATATAAAAAAATAATAATAATAATACCCAGAAATTTGGCTTCTTTCACAGCTGGAATGGTGGGGATTTATCCAGACGAATTTCAGGATCGTCAAAGAACTGACGAAAATTGCGAAAATGGATACACCGAAACCCGTTTTCCTCGGCCCACTGTCAAATCATCTCGCACAAATTCGGAGTAGACGCTGAGAACTGGCATGAGAGACTCCAACTGTGTACAGTGCGAAATCAACAAACGGAGATGACTCGGAACTCCAGTTTACTGACTTGACAATGTCGTCAATTTTGATACTGAAAAGAGCCGGAGGGAAAATGCTCCCTTGATGTACACACAACTCCTGCCCATGGATGTCCGACAGCGTGGTGCCAATACGGACTTGGAACGCGGATCAGCCAGAAAGTTTTAAAGGGATAAAGGCAGATGACCACGAATTCCAGGTTTTTGAAGGTCTATAAGAATTCCAGATTTCCATGTGGTATCACACGCTTTTTCCAGATCAAGGAAGATAGCAACCACAATATTGTCATGTTTATTAATGAACGCGTTGCGGATGGTGGTTTCCAGACGGACCAAACGGTAAACGGTCGAGTGGTTTTTCCGGAACCTGCACTGTTCATTGGCCAAAAGGCCATCGGTTTCCAGCTTATACATTAGACGGGAGTTGACCATCTTTTCCATTTGCTTGCCGAGGCAACTTGTCAGAGCTATTAGACGATAGTTTGAAGGGTTGGTAAGGCCTTTTCCAGGCTTAGGAATCGGAATGGTCATGGCTTTTCACCACACTCCTCCACAGAACAGCTTATTTTGACATGCCCAATTTTCTGGCACTTGAAGCTCCGCATCGGAGACGAAGTTGGAATGTAAAGTTGAATGCGCACATTAAAATAACTCACTTTGATGACTTGAGGCAATGAAGGGGTACAGAATGTCAGAAAGAGGGTGCTGGTGGGCATCTTTCTCTTCCTTTGTGAACTGTAACCCGACGCACGTTAATTACACCTTGGGATGCAAGTTCAGTGGTATCTCAGTCTCCGAGATCCAGGCATCTAATGAATCCCTCTACTAGTTTTATGGCACTTAGCAGCTGTTTCGACAAGCCCTATGAAATAAGACACTAAAACCTATCAAAACAAGACAAACCGATAAAAGAAGTCCATAACTGTAAGAAACGAGAACACTAAAACCTTTGAAAGGAAGGTGCCGTTTCTTTTGAAAAGGGAAAATTTAACCACCTAGAACCGACTATGAAAGAACACTATAGGAGAGGATACCAAAAATGCTATGACTGGAGGTCGAGAATACTTGAGCTATTTAAAAAGTGACCACCAGCTCCCGCAAAAGTAGGAAAGTAAAATTGTCTTGCGATTTGTTTGTCCTTGTTTTGGCGGACTCACTAAAGAATTTGAAACTCACTGAGTTGTTTTCAAAGTGTAAACCCTACAAGATTACCATGTCTGGTTTTCTGTGGATAAAGGACACTCAGGTCAGGAGTAC
The DNA here is from genome assembly GCA_033310375.1 of Conus canariensis. Classification (NCBI taxonomy): domain Eukaryota; kingdom Metazoa; phylum Mollusca; class Gastropoda; order Neogastropoda; family Conidae; genus Conus; species Conus canariensis. Next base: position 57,721,402 of record CM065726.1, read on the forward strand.
CAGGTGCGCACTAGGAAATATTTCAGGAAGAGGATTAAAGACTTCAAGAACTCTGCAGCCCGAACCAAACTGATCTGAAAGCATGCGTCCATGCTCCAGATCCCTTGATTCACAAGACCTGCTCCAGAGCTCGATTCAGCCTTTCATGCCTTTCCAGGAAACATTCCCTCTGGTACTCCCCCGTTTTGTGTCCTTGTTCCCCAGAACACCGACATAGGAAGCTGTCCTATCTTCTTGGCCATATGAAGTGGGTTGGTCCAGCAGAAGTCGCAATTCTTCTTGCGTCCCATGAGAACGGATTCTCTGGAAGCCTGTAGTAACGCTGTGAACTCGGAAGACGATCTTGGTAGCATCTCGTCCCTGTAGTTGTCTGCCCTTGGTGAGGATGTAGGTGGCTGTGGAAGATGTAGTGCGACGGCTCGTGGTTGACCAGTAGTGATTCTCGAAGACAGACCATCCTTTATGACCTGCCACAAACGAAGCCGCGGATTACATTCTGACCAAGATGTCGCCGCTATACCCTGACAAAGAATACAGTAAGGCATGATAAGTTGAAATTAATGCCTAAGAATGACATACACGCTGAGAATAAAGACGACGGTAAAGTCTATGAATAAAGAAGATACTATACCTAGGAAACTGAAGACGTGAATGCGGCCAAAGCCTTACAAAAGACATCAACCTTATGAAACGGAGACTAACTTTCTGAAAGAAGATTAAACTAAAGAATATGAAAGAATAACATTGAGCTCTATAAAAGAAACCGACACTAGCCCTTTTGACAAAAAAGGTTTATAAGCCCTATGGTAAGGTAAGGTAATGTTGCCAATAGCCCGCAATGGGCCATATCAAGTATGTAACCGCGTTAAGTTAACTCACAAGTCATTACATAAACAAATCACACAACCCTTTAAGATACACCTTTCAAAACCGCACCGGAAATTTTGTTAAAATCTTTCTTCTGTAAAATCTTGGATTAGATGAAAAATGTTAATCTCTTTCAGAAATTCAAAGATCACATCAGGTGGGAAATCTGAACCAGGTTTTCATGGAGCCTGTTGTAAATTGTTTATGTCTACATCATGCAAGTTCCAACGCTTTAAAGAATATGTTTCACTGTGAGTGGTACATGACATGGAACGCACCACGGAGCTTCTTCGCCTTTTAGAAGAAAAGACTGGGTGTAAAAGGAGTGGCCTGTATGCAAACAGCACAAGACTTTCTTCTTTACGGCCGCCTCAGGAACACGTTAAAAATTCTTTCAGGTTTGGACGGTTCCATTCCTCTTGCCGGAGATCTTTGACGTAAGCCTGGGATTTGCGTTTCATATCAGTGTGAGAAATAGACAATCTACTTATCTTTCCTTGTGGCACTCTACTAAGTTGATCAACCAACTCGTTGCCTCAAATATGTCCGCATGGCTGGGAACCCAAGCAAAAGCTTTATCATATCCATCTAATTTCAGCGAGGTGTACTTTTCGAATAATTTCAGCAGTTGTGGATGCTTGAGGTTACGGTTGGCAATGGCCTTCAAAGCAGGTGAGTCCGACAAAATGTGGAAATCTATGTTTTCATTTAGAGACTATTTCAAGAGCCAGGACCAAGGCTGTCAACTCAGCACTGTAGATGGAGCTGTCAGTGGCAATGTGTTTAGATCATCTCTGAGACGACCTGTTGCACAATACACAGTCGAGGCAACCCCCTCCTCAGATTTGGAACCGTCAGTGAAAATCCTTCCTTAGGATGGAAGCTTCGAACACGGTTCGGCGAAAAAGGACCTGTACGCCATGAAGCTAGTGGTATCTTTACGGTACGAGGCTAAATCGAACCGGATCTCGGGAGTGATGGAAGTCCATGATGGGTCATCACGAAAAATGGATAAATCACACACGGCTCAAAGGTCTATATCTGCACTGTTCAAATGGGGAAACATACGAATCCCCAATGGCGCATGGAACTGGGATGGTCGTCGAACTTTTGGAACTTTGGGTCAAAAACAGTCATATACAGGGTTTTGGGCTTCAGAAAAGAGATTCAAAGTGTAGTATAAGGTGTGTTTCAGCCAACAGTTCGAGGGAGATGGTTCCCCTGCCTCAGCACACAGACTATAAACAGGGGTGGTGCAGAATGCAATCAGAGAAGAGTGTAAGCCCTTGATGGTGGATGGGACCTGAACTTTTCAGGTTGGATGGTCTGGCCAAGCCTTAGACTACACATCCATAGTCCAGTCTGGAGCGGATCAGAGCCCTGTAAAAATGGAGAAGTTTTCTTATCAGCGCCCCAATCCGTGTGTGTTAGAATTCTCCGAGTGTTCAGTGCTTTCGAACAAGCAGTTGTTGGATGCGACATTTACAGTTCAGTTTGGGATATAAAAAAATAATAATAATAATACCCAGAAATTTGGCTTCTTTCACAGCTGGAATGGTGGGGATTTATCCAGACGAATTTCAGGATCGTCAAAGAACTGACGAAAATTGCGAAAATGGATACACCGAAACCCGTTTTCCTCGGCCCACTGTCAAATCATCTCACACAAATTCGGAGTAGACGCTGAGAACTGGCATGAGAGACTCCAACTGTGTACAGTGCGAAATCAACAAACGGAGATGACTCGGAACTCCAGTTTACTGACTTGACAATGTCGTCAATTTTGATACTGAAAAGAGCCGGAGGGAAAATGCTCCCTTGATGTACACACAACTCCTGCCCATGGATGTCCGACAGCGTGGTGCCAATACGGACTTGGAACGCGGATCAGCCAGAAAGTTTTAAAGGGATAAAGGCAGATGACCACGAATTCCAGGTTTTTGAAGGTCTATAAGAATTCCAGATTTCCATGTGGTATCACACGCTTTTTCCAGATCAAGGAAGATAGCAACCACAATATTGTCATGTTTATTAATGAACGCGTTGCGGATGGTGGTTTCCAGACGGACCAAACGGTAAACGGTCGAGTGGTTTTTCCGGAACCTGCACTGTTCACTGGCCAAAAGGCCATCGGTTTCCAGCTTATACATTAGACGGGAGTTGACCATCTTTTCCATTTGCTTGCTGAGGCAACTTGTCAGAGCTATTAGACGATAGTTTGAAGGGTTGGTAAGGCCTTTTCCAGGCTTAGGAATCGGAATGGTCATGGCTTTTCACCACACTCCTCCACAGAACAGCTTATTTTGACATGCCCAATTTTCTGGCACTTGAAGCTCCGCATCGGAGACGAAGTTGGAATGTAAAGTTGAATGCGCACATTAAAATAACTCACTTTGATGACTTGAGGCAATGAAGGGGTACAGAATGTCAGAAAGAGGGTGCTGGTGGGCATCTTTCTCTTCCTTTGTGAACTGTAACCCGACGCACGTTAATTACACCTTGGGATGCAAGTTCAGTGGTATCTCAGTCTCCGAGATCCAGGCATCTAATGAATCCCTCTACTAGTTTTATGGCACTTAGCAGCTGTTTCGACAAGCCCTATGAAATAAGACACTAAAACCTATCAAAACAAGACAAACCGATAAAAGAAGTCCATAACTGTAAGAAACGAGAACACTAAAACCTTTGAAAGGAAGGTGCCGTTTCTTTTGAAAAGGGAAAATTTAACCACCTAGAACCGACTATGAAAGAACACTATAGGAGAGGATACCAAAAATGCTATGACTGGAGGTCGAGAATACTTGAGCTATTTAAAAAGTGACCACCAGCTCCCGCAAAAGTAGGAAAGTAAAATTGTCTTGCGATTTGTTTGTCCTTGTTTTGGCGGACTCACTAAAGAATTTGAAACTCACCGAGTTGTTTTCAAAGTGTAAACCCTACAAGATTACCATGTCTGGTTTTCTGTGGATAAAGGACACTCAGGTCAGGAGTACCAGGTGCGCACTAGGAAATATTTCAGGAAGAGGATTAAAGACTTCCTCAAGAACTCTGCAGCCCGAACCAAACTGATCTGAAAGCATGCGTCCATGCTCCAGATCCCTTGATTCACAAGACCTGCTCCAGAGCTCGATTCAGCCTTTCATGCCTTTCCAGGAAACATTCCCTCTGGTACTCCCCCCGTTTTGTGTCCTTGTTCCCCAGAACACCGACATAGGAAGCTGTCCTATCTTCTTGGCCATATGAAGTGGGTTGGTCCAGCAGAAGTCGCAATTCTTCTTGCGTCCCATGAGAACGGATTCTCTGGAAGCCTGTAGTAACGCTGTGAACTCGGAAGACGATCTTGGTAGCATCTCGTCCCTGTAGTTGTCTGCCCTTGGTGAGGATGTAGGTGGCTGTGGAAGATGTAGTGCGACGGCTCGTGGTTGACCAGTAGTGATTCTCGAAGACAGACCATCCTTTATGACCTGCCACAAACGAAGCCGCGGATTACATTCTGACCAAGATGTCGCCGCTATACCCTGACAAAGAATACAGTAAGGCATGATAAGTTGAAATTAATGCCTAAGAATGACATACACGCTGAGAATAAAGACGACGGTAAAGTCTATGAATAAAGAAGATACTATACCTAGGAAACTGAAGACGTGAATGCGGCCAAAGCCTTACAAAAGACATCAACCTTATGAAACGGAGACTAACTTTCTGAAAGAAGATTAAACTAAAGAATATGAAAGAATAACATTGAGCTCTATAAAAGAAACCGACACTAGCCCTTTTGACAAAAAAGGTTTATAAGCCCTATGGTAAGGTAAGGTAATGTTGCCAATAGCCCGCAATGGGCCATATCAAGTATGTAACCGCGTTAAGTTAACTCACAAGTCATTACATAAACAAATCACACAACCCTTTAAGATACACCTTTCAAAACCGCACCGGAAATTTTGTTAAAATCTTTCTTCTGTAAAATCTTGGATTAGATGAAAAATGTTAATCTCTTTCAGAAATTCAAAGATCACATCAGGTGGGAAATCTGAACCAGGTTTTCATGGAGCCTGTTGTAAATTGTTTATGTCTACATCATGCAAGTTCCAACGCTTTAAAGAATATGTTTCACTGTGAGTGGTACATGACATGGAACGCACCACGGAGCTTCTTCGCCTTTTAGAAGAAAAGACTGGGTGTAAAAGGAGTGGCCTGTATGCAAACAGCACAAGACTTTCTTCTTTACGGCCGCCTCAGGAACACGTTAAAAATTCTTTCAGGTTTGGACGGTTCCATTCCTCTTGCCGGAGATCTTTGACGTAAGCCTGGGATTTGCGTTTCATATCAGTGTGAGAAATAGACAATCTACTTATCTTTCCTTGTGGCACTCTACTAAGTTGATCAACCAACTCGTTGCCTCAAATATGTCCGCATGGCTGGGAACCCAAGCAAAAGCTTTATCATATCCATCTAATTTCAGCGAGGTGTACTTTTCGAATAATTTCAGCAGTTGTGGATGCTTGAGGTTACGGTTGGCAATGGCCTTCAAAGCAGGTGAGTCCGACAAAATGTGGAAATCTATGTTTTCATTTAGAGACTATTTCAAGAGCCAGGACCAAGGCTGTCAACTCAGCACTGTAGATGGAGCTGTCAGTGGCAATGTGTTTAGATCATCTCTGAGACGACCTGTTGCACAATACACAGTCGAGGCAACCCCCTCCTCAGATTTGGAACCGTCAGTGAAAATCCTTCCTTAGGATGGAAGCTTCGAACACGGTTCGGCGAAAAAGGACCTGTACGCCATGAAGCTAGTGGTATCTTTACGGTACGAGGCTAAATCGAACCGGATCTCGGGAGTGATGGAAGTCCATGATGGGTCATCACGAAAAATGGATAAATCACACACGGCTCAAAGGTCTATATCTGCACTGTTCAAATGGGGAAACATACGAATCCCCAATGGCGCATGGAACTGGGATGGTCGTCGAACTTTTGGAACTTTGGGTCAAAAACAGTCATATACAGGGTTTTGGGCTTCAGAAAAGAGATTCAAAGTGTAGTATAAGGTGTGTTTCAGCCAACAGTTCGAGGGAGATGGTTCCCCTGCCTCAGCACACAGACTATAAACAGGGGTGGTGCAGAATGCAATCAGAGAAGAGTGTAAGCCCTTGATGGTGGATGGGACCTGAACTTTTCAGGTTGGATGGTCTGGCCAAGCCTTAGACTACACATCCATAGTCCAGTCTGGAGCGGATCAGAGCCCTGTAAAAATGGAGAAGTTTTCTTATCAGCGCCCCAATCCGTGTGTGTTAGAATTCTCCGAGTGTTCAGTGCTTTCGAACAAGCAGTTGTTGGATGCGACATTTACAGTTCAGTTTGGGATATAAAAAAATAATAATAATAATACCCAGAAATTTGGCTTCTTTCACAGCTGGAATGGTGGGGATTTATCCAGACGAATTTCAGGATCGTCAAAGAACTGACGAAAATTGCGAAAATGGATACACCGAAACCCGTTTTCCTCGGCCCACTGTCAAATCATCTCACACAAATTCGGAGTAGACGCTGAGAACTGGCATGAGAGACTCCAACTGTGTACAGTGCGAAATCAACAAACGGAGATGACTCGGAACTCCAGTTTACTGACTTGACAATGTCGTCAATTTTGATACTGAAAAGAGCCGGAGGGAAAATGCTCCCTTGATGTACACACAACTCCTGCCCATGGATGTCCGACAGCGTGGTGCCAATACGGACTTGGAACGCGGATCAGCCAGAAAGTTTTAAAGGGATAAAGGCAGATGACCACGAATTCCAGGTTTTTGAAGGTCTATAAGAATTCCAGATTTCCATGTGGTATCACACGCTTTTTCCAGATCAAGGAAGATAGCAACCACAATATTGTCATGTTTATTAATGAACGCGTTGCGGATGGTGGTTTCCAGACGGACCAAACGGTAAACGGTCGAGTGGTTTTTCCGGAACCTGCACTGTTCATGGCCAAAAGGCCATCGGTTTCCAGCTTATACATTAGACGGGAGTTGACCATCTTTTCCATTTGCTTGCTGAGGCAACTTGTCAGAGCTATTAGACGATAGTTTGAAGGGTTGGTAAGGCCTTTTCCAGGCTTAGGAATCGGAATGGTCATGGCTTTTCACCACACTCCTCCACAGAACAGCTTATTTTGACATGCCCAATTTTCTGGCACTTGAAGCTCCGCATCGGAGACGAAGTTGGAATGTAAAGTTGAATGCGCACATTAAAATAACTCACTTTGATGACTTGAGGCAATGAAGGGGTACAGAATGTCAGAAAGAGGGTGCTGGTGGGCATCTTTCTCTTCCTTTGTGAACTGTAACCCGACGCACGTTAATTACACCTTGGGATGCAAGTTCAGTGGTATCTCAGTCTCCGAGATCCAGGCATCTAATGAATCCCTCTACTAGTTTTATGGCACTTAGCAGCTGTTTCGACAAGCCCTATGAAATAACACTAAAACCTATCAAAACAAGACAAACCGATAAAAGAAGTCCATAACTGTAAGAAACGAGAACACTAAAACCTTTGAAAGGAAGGTGCCGTTTCTTTTGAAAAGGGAAAATTTAACCACCTAGAACCGACTATGAAAGAACACTATAGGAGAGGATACCAAAAATGCTATGACTGGAGGTCGAGAATACTTGAGCTATTTAAAAAGTGACCACCAGCTCCCGCAAAAGTAGGAAAGTAAAATTGTCTTGCGATTTGTGTGTCCTTGTTTTGGCGGACTCACTAAAGAATTTGAAACTCACTGAGTTATTTTCAAAGTGTAAACCCTACAAGATTACCATGTCTGGTTTTCTGTGGATAAAGGACACTCAGGTCAGGAGTACCAGGTGCGCACTAGGAAATATTTCAGGAAGAGGATTAAAGACTTCCTCAAGAACTCTGCAGCCCGAACCAAACTGATCTGAAAGCATGCGTCCATGCTCCAGATCCCTTGATTCACAAGACCTGCTCCAGAGCTCGATTCAGCCTTTCATGCCTTTCCAGGAAACATTCCCTCTGGTACTCCGTTTTGTGTCCTTGTTCCCCAGAACACCGACATAGGAAGCTGTCCTATCTTCTTGGCCATATGAAGTGGGTTGGTCCAGCAGAAGTCGCAATTCTTCTTGCGTCCCATGAGAACGGATTCTCTGGAAGCCTGTAGTAACGCTGTGAACTCGGAAGACGATCTTGGTAGCATCTCGTCCCTGTAGTTGTCTGCCCTTGGTGAGGATGTAGGTGGCTGTGGAAGATGTAGTGCGACGGCTCGTGGTTGACCAGTAGTGATTCTCGAAGACAGACCATCCTTTATGACCTGCCACAAACGAAGCCGCGGATTACATTCTGACCAAGATGTCGCCGCTATACCCTGACAAAGAATACAGTAAGGCATGATAAGTTGAAATTAATGCCTAAGAATGACATACACGCTGAGAATAAAGACGACGGTAAAGTCTATGAATAAAGAAGATACTATACCTAGGAAACTGAAGACGTGAATGCGGCCAAAGCCTTACAAAAGACATCAACCTTATGAAACGGAGACTAACTTTCTGAAAGAAGATTAAACTAAAGAATATGAAAGAATAACATTGAGCTCTATAAAAGAAACCGACACTAGCCCTTTTGACAAAAAAGGTTTATAAGCCCTATGGTAAGGTAAGGTAATGTTGCCAATAGCCCGCAATGGGCCATATCAAGTATGTAACCGCGTTAAGTTAACTCACAAGTCATTACATAAACAAATCACACAACCCTTTAAGATACACCTTTCAAAACCGCACCGGAAATTTTGTTAAAATCTTTCTTCTGTAAAATCTTGGATTAGATGAAAAATGTTAATCTCTTTCAGAAATTCAAAGATCACATCAGGTGGGAAATCTCTGAACCAGGTTTTCATGGAGCCTGTTGTAAATTGTTTATGTCTACATCATGCAAGTTCCAACGCTTTAAAGAATATGTTTCACTGTGAGTGGTACATGACATGGAACGCACCACGGAGCTTCTTCGCCTTTTAGAAGAAAAGACTGGGTGTAAAAGGAGTGGCCTGTATGCAAACAGCACAAGACTTTCTTCTTTACGGCCGCCTCAGGAACACGTTAAAAATTCTTTCAGGTTTGGACGGTTCCATTCCTCTTGCCGGAGATCTTTGACGTAAGCCTGGGATTTGCGTTTCATATCAGTGTGAGAAATATACAATCTACTTATCTTTCCTTGTGGCACTCTACTAAGTTGATCAACCAACTCGTTGCCTCAAATATGTCCGCATGGCTGGGAACCCAAGCAAAAGCTTTATCATATCCATCTAATTTCAGCGAGGTGTACTTTTCGAATAATTTCAGCAGTTGTGGATGCTTGAGGTTACGGTTGGCAATGGCCTTCAAAGCAGGTGAGTCCGACAAAATGTGGAAATCTATGTTTTCATTTAGAGACTATTTCAAGAGCCAGGACCAAGGCTGTCAACTCAGTACTGTAGATGGAGCTGTCAGTGGCAATGTGTTTAGATCATCTCTGAGAAGACCTGTTGCACAATACACAGTCGAGGCAACCCCCTCCTCAGATTTGGAACCGTCAGTGAAAATCCTTCCTTAGGATGGAAGCTTCGAACACGGTTCGGCGAAAAAGGACCTGTACGCCATGAAGCTAGTGGTATCTTTACGGTACGAGGCTAAATCGAACCGGATCTCGGGAGTGATGGAAGTCCATGATGGGTCATCACGAAAAATGGATAAATCACACACGGCTCAAAGGTCTATATCTGCACTGTTCAAATGGGGAAACATACGAATCCCCAACGGCGCATGGAACTGGGATGGTCGTCGAACTTTTGGAACTTTGGGTCAAAAACAGTCATATACAGGGTTTTGGGCTTCAGAAAAGAGATTCAAAGTGTAGTATAAGGTGTGTTTCAGCCAACAGTTCGAGGGAGATGGTTCCCCTGCCTCAGCACACAGACTATAAACAGGGGTGGTGCAGAATGCAATCAGAGAAGAGTGTAAGCCCTTGATGGTGGATGGGACCTGAACTTTTCAGGTTGGATGGTCTGGCCAAGCCTTAGACTACACATCCATAGTCCAGTCTGGAGCGGATCAGAGCCCTGTAAAAATGGAGAAGTTTTCTTATCAGCGCCCCAATCCGTGTGTGTTAGAATTCTCCGAGTGTTCAGTGCTTTCGAACAAGCAGTTGTTGGATGTGACATTTACAGTTCAGTTTGGGATATAAAAAAATAATAATAATAATACCCAGAAATTTGGCTTCTTTCACAGCTGGAATGGTGGGGATTTATCCAGACGAATTTCAGGATCGTCAAAGAACTGACGAAAATTGCGAAAATGGATACACCGAAACCCGTTTTCCTCGGCCCACTGTCAAATCATCTCACACAAATTCGGAGTAGACGCTGAGAACTGGCATGAGAGACTCCAACTGTGTACAGTGCGAAATCAACAAACGGAGATGACTCGGAACTCCAGTTTACTGACTTGACAATGTCGTCAATTTTGATACTGAAAAGAGCCGGAGGGAAAATGCTCCCTTGATGTACACACAACTCCTGCCCATGGATGTCCGACAGCGTGGTGCCAATACGGACTTGGAACGCGGATCAGCCAGAAAGTTTTAAAGGGATAAAGGCAGATGACCACGAATTCCAGGTTTTTGAAGGTCTATAAGAATTCCAGATTTCCATGTGGTATCACACGCTTTTTCCAGATCAAGGAAGATAGCAACCACAATATTGTCATGTTTATTAATGAACGCGTTGCGGATGGTGGTTTCCAGACGGACCAAACGGTAAACGGTCGAGTGGTTTTTCCGGAACCTGCACTGTTCATTGGCCAAAAGGCCATCGGTTTCCAGCTTATACATTAGACGGGAGTTGACCATCTTTTCCATTTGCTTGCTGAGGCAACTTGTCAGAGCTATTAGACGATAGTTTGAAGGGTTGGTAAGGCCTTTTCCAGGCTTAGGAATCGGAATGGTCATGGCTTTTCACCACACTCCTCCACAGAACAGCTTATTTTGACATGCCCAATTTTCTGGCACTTGAAGCTCCGCATCGGAGACGAAGTTGGAATGTAAAGTTGAATGCGCACATTAAAATAACTCACTTTGATGACTTGAGGCAATGAAGGGGTACAGAATGTCAGAAAGAGGGTGCTGGTGGGCATCTTTCTCTTCCTTTGTGAACTGTAACCCGACGCACGTTAATTACACCTTGGGATGCAAGTTCAGTGGTATCTCAGTCTCCGAGATCCAGGCATCTAATGAATCCCTCTACTAGTTTTATGGCACTTAGCAGCTGTTTCGACAAGCCCTATGAAATAAGACACTAAAACCTATCAAAACAAGACAAACCGATAAAAGAAGTCCATAACTGTAAGAAACGAGAACACTAAAACCTTTGAAAGGAAGGTGCCGTTTCTTTTGAAAAGGGAAAATTTAACCACCTAGAACCGACTATGAAAGAACACTATAGGAGAGGATACCAAAAAATGCTATGACTGGAGGTCGAGAATACTTGAGCTATTTAAAAAGTGACCACCAGCTCCCGCAAAAGTAGGAAAGTAAAATTGTCTTGCGATTTGTGTGTCCTTGTTTTGGCGGACTCACTAAAGAATTTGAAACTCACTGAGTTATTTTCAAAGTGTAAACCCTACAAGATTACCATGTCTGGTTTTCTGTGGATAAAGGACACTCAGGTCAGGAGTACCAGGTGCGCACTAGGAAATATTTCAGGAAGAGGATTAAAGACTTCCTCAAGAACTCTGCAGCCCGAACCAAACTGATCTGAAAGCATGCGTCCATGCTCCAGATCCCTTGATTCACAAGACCTGCTCCAGAGCTCGATTCAGCCTTTCATGCCTTTCCAGGAAACATTCCCTCTGGTACTCCCCGTTTTGTGTCCTTGTTCCCCAGAACACCGACATAGGAAGCTGTCCTATCTTCTTGGCCATATGAAAAATAGACACCGAAACCTAGAAAAGAAGACTAAGCCCCAAGACAGAAGCCACATAAACAGCTGAATGGAGATACTGAAGGAAGGAAAGAATTCTCTAAAACCTGTGAAGGAAGAAAACAGTACAGCTAGGTACAGATGACATTAAACCCTTTGTATGGAGAAAGCGCCGAACCTGGAAAAAGACGAACCTGTGAACGAAGAGACCCCGAATTCTTAGGGGGAAAAAAAACGAAACAAAAAATACCAAACCATCTGAAAAGTAGGGTAATGTTGCTCATAGCCCAGCCGACCGAAAGTGCCATATCAGGGTTGTCACTGCGTTGAAGTATTCACACAGCCCTTTGAAATACACCTAAAAACGCACCGGAAATGTTAAAAAGCTTTCTTCTGTAAAATCTTAGATCAAATGAAAAATGTTGATCTCTTTTTACATGAGGTGGGACATCTCTGAACACGGTTTTCATGGAGTCTGCTGTAAAATGTTTATATTTCACATCATGCAAGTCTCAACACTCTAAAATGTTTCACTGTGAATGGTGCATAACATGGCGTGCACCACGGAGCTTCTTCGCTCTTTAAAAGAAACGAGTGGAGTTACAAATGGCCAGCGTACAGTCGGCATAGAACTGTTTCTTCTTTGCGATCACCAGAGTCAGATGAGAGGAACACTTAGATTTGCACGGATCTGGAAAAGTTCGTCATCCGTCCGTGTATTTCAGTCCTCCTGCTAGGTCTCCGATATAAACATTAACCTTCGGTTTCAAATCTGAGTAGGGGATAGGCATGTTGGACAGTGTCTTCGTTGTGGTATTCCTGGCCAAACTATCGGCATTTCATTTCCCCGAATGCCAACATGACCAGGAACCCAAGTTAGAACAATGTTGTGACCTTTCGCTTTCAAAGAGCTAAAAACTTCAAAAGAGTTTTAAAGTTCATGATGATGGAAGGTTACGGCCAGCTATGGCCTCCAAAGCTGACAGCGAATCGGACAAAATCAGAATGTCCTTGTTTATAGATTGAGAAATTATCTTCAGCGCTAGAACCAAAGCCGTTAATTTCAGCAGAGTAAACAGAACTATCTGATTGAATATGTTTTGATAACATTCGAGAAGGAACACTTGGGCAATAGGCTGCACAAGCCACTCCATCGTCGGACTTTGAGCCATCAGTAAACATTTTCTGAAAGGATGGGAATTTTGTACAGAGATCGGCAAACAATGCCTTGAACGCCCGACAACTGGCGAGTTCTTTGCGAAAAACAGCAACATCACAGCGTGTTTCTGATGTGAGAAAGGTCCATGGAGGCTTATCTGGAAATCTGGAGAAGTCAGACAACTCATAGCCCCAGTCAGTGTGTGCTACGACCCGCCGAGTGTTCAAAGATTTCTGGCAAGAAGTTTTTAAGTGTTTAACGTGACGAACGAAGTTGAGCTTTTGATCGAAAATAACCCCAAAATTTGGCCTCCTTTACAGGTGGAATTGGAGTTTTCCCTATTTTGGATATCAGGATCAGTAAAGAACTGTAGAAAATTATGAAAGTGAATGCACTGGATCTTAGTAGCAGAAAGGGTAAAGCCATTTTCTTCTGCCCACAGATGTATTTTATCCACACAAAGCTGGAACCTGCGCTGAGCACTTGGGAACAAGCTTCCAGTTGCATAGAGGGCAAAAACATCTACAAACAACGAGCAGTCGGAACCCTGTTGAATCGAATTAATGTGGTTGATTTTTATGCAAACCTCTGAAAGAACATGTCCATGATGTCCAAAGAACCACGAACTAAACACTATGCAAGAAAATTTTGACCCTGCACAACACTTGAAGAGTTTGATAAAGAAAAGTAACCAGCCGCCGTGGCCAAGTGGTTAGGTTCAATTCCCATCAGAGTCAGGTGGGATTTTTATGCCTCAACCGGTTCCTACCCAGATTTGAGTTTGCTACAGGCTCAATTGGGAAGACTGGGACCACACAGTCGAGTTTCGCCCACTTAATGGATGCGCTCAAACATCCTGACCAACACTGCAGGTGTCTAACTCGGGCCTGTTTGACGCTGTGATATATTACGAAAATAAGCGCAGAATACAGCCCTGCCATGCAGTCTCAGACCGGAATGGAAACCCGTAGCATCGTCTTTATCATCCTCATCGATCAGTATTTAAAAAGGTCTAAAATTCTGGGGCCCATCATGCCCTGCTCTCATGGTGACCTCAGTTTCGATGCCCCTTCCCCGTCTGTGGCCTTGGTTTGATTCCCACGGGGTCACAAGTATCGGCGAGTCCACGGGGGCTGTCGTTGGACGATCGTGGTGGCGCCCTCCGGAAGGAGAGCCCACTCAGGCCGGCTCCGCGACGTCCATAACGGGCTTACAGATGGTGTCCTGCGTATGTTGGATCAGAACAGGCGCCACTGAACACCACCGACGTGACTCGACAGCAGTGCAATCTTCTCCTGTGGGTTGCCACTTGACGGCACGACACCGACTGCTTCCTGTGGATTGCTGAGGCCGGGGCTGCGGCGGGCCGGGCAGGACTGCGTCTGTGTCGGACTGAGCGCTATGGGTGCAATGCCACTGAAATGGCACAGAAGATAGGGGAAAAAAATTCAAAAATAAAAGCTCGCCACCACTCTCCTTGTATTCTGTTGTCTTCCTCGAGTTGATTCTTGCTGCTCCCCGTGTTCCACGGTCGTTGATGTGTGAGTGCCTTGCCCCTGGTGACAAAAACATCGATATTTTCTGTGAACGTTGACTATTTTACGCAGATGATTCTGACTCGCTAAAATTCAGCGAAATGATTTTGATTTTACAAAGTATCTGCGTTCTGTTATCTTGCAACCTAACAATATTTAGGTTAACACGATGTATCATATGAACAACATAAGATAATGTTGCTTATAGCCCAGCCGACCGCAGAGGGCCACATCAGGGCTCTCACCACGTTAAAATCAACTCACAAGTCATTCATTCACACAATTCTTTAAAATACATCGAAAAACCCATCCGAAAGTTTGTTTAAAATCTTTCGACTGTTAAAGCTCAGATCCGATGAAAAATGTTTATCTCTTTCAAGAACTCTAAAGATCGCGTCAGGCGGAACATCTCTGAACAAGGTTTTCATGGAATCTGCTGTAAAATGTTTGTGTCTCACATCGTGCAAGTCCCAACACTCTAAAAGAATATGTTTCATTGTGAGTGGCACATGACATGGAATGCACCACGGAACTTCTTCACTCTTTAAAAGGTATGAATGGGTAAAATACAAATGGCCGGTGTGCAGCCGGCACAGAACTGTTTCTTCTTTACAACCACCAGACGAAGATAGGATGAACTCCTTAAGGTTAAGGACGGATCTGAAAGAGTTTGTTATCCGTCTGTGTATTCCAATCCTCCTGCCAGAGGTCTCCGACATAATCGTTAATTTTGGGTTTCAGATCTGAGCGAAATGATTTTGATTTTACAAAGTATCTGCGTTCTGTTATCTTGCAATCTAACAATATTTAGGTTAACACGATGTATCATATGAACATAAAAGGTTTCAACGACCTTCCATTAGAAAATATAGTGCAGTATCCTTTTACGCTCCATTTTCCGTTTCACATAGCTTAAGACGGAGATTGCTATCGACCAAGACGATTGGATATTCGATGGAAGAACATTTAGCAACGCATGGTAAGCCAGTGACTTCATTAAAATAATTTTTTTTTAAATCAATGTTTCTCACCCTCTCACCTTTGTGTATGCGTGCGTGTGTGCGCGTGCGTGCGTATGTGTGCGCGCGCGCGCGCATGTGTGTATTTGCGTTACGGAGAGTTTAGGCGAGAGGATAGCAGGCACTGGTTTCCAGTTCAAACTGTGGGGGAAAGGGTCATGTTGAAAAATCTGTTTCAGTGGTATATTCATACAATTCTTAATCGACACGTGCATATTGCTGCATAGATGCGAAACGAAATGCAAACATGTTCGACATCCATCCCGCCTCCAACCTTATCCCCACCCATCGCCTTTTCCCTTACTGCTCTAACCACGAGAGTCTTATTCAAGCACTGTTCTTGCAACCGTTGTCAGAATCTCAATATATTTTAAACTCTTTTTCTTCTCCAACTATCTATTCTCAGATCAGTGTTAATGCATTTGTGTTTTGTTGGTTGAAAGACTGTGCGTGTGTGTGCGTGTGCGTGCGTGTGCGTCTCTGTCTGTGCGTCTGTCCGGTGTGTGCACGCGCTCGCGCGCTCATGTGCTTGTAGAGGAGACAGAGAGAGAGATTGTGTGTGGATGGGGAGAGAGAGAGAGAGAGACAACTGACCCTCATGTTCAACACGGTCTTTTCTTCCTCGCTACCAATTGCGTGCCTGGAAAACCGATGAACGCCAATGAACAAGACGCCATGTCGACTGACGTAATGGTTCCAGTCCAAATGCAGAACGAATCCTTCACCGACATTGTTGGCACATGCGTCACTGTTCAAGCAGTCCTGAAATATACAGTATTTTTGTCAAATCTGCGGTGGCGAAGACACATCCCCCCCCCCCCCCCTTTAAGAATAAAACCCTACCAAGACTATAACATGTCAAAGAAAATATTTGATCCAAAGAGACAGAATTGACAATGGGGATGCAAAATTCCGATAATATATGTTTTTGTTTGTGTACGGTTGGAGATGTTCATTTGATTTCGATATTTTGTTATTTAATGTTTAGGATAAGCTGGTCTCAAAAGTTATATAGTGGATACGCACGAGTTATTGTATATCTCTTCGCCTCTAGCAACTACTGCAAGGAGAAAATCCAGAAAAAATATCTTTAAAAACCTTCATGTAACCGATGAGTCATCATAGTGCAGCAGTTAGCGTCTCGGACGTACGGCTACGGGCTGGACGGTCAAATCCCATCAGCGGCCTTTATTTGTGGAAGACTTCGACGCCGGCCGGCTCCTGTCCAAAGTTGAGTGCTGTGGGGTCCGAATGGAATGTCTGAAAGCACAGTCACGTTTCATTTCACTTGAAGAGAACAGAAGTAAACAGTGTTTTTGTTTTTTCGTAACAAACTTACTGAGTAGTTCTATATGTGTAGCTCAACCTTCTAAGATTGATGTCCACCAGTTACTACCAAACATCCCTGCGTTGGAGTTTAAGACCAGAATAATCTCAATGACACTCTCACGATTCTCATCATCTTTGATCATTACAAAAATACATTTCAGCATATTCTGCGACTTGCTGTTTGAAGTCGCCTGAACTGCGGTTCCCTCTCTACATACAGACCCCGGTAGGCGTGTGCCCAAATCATCGGAATGGTCAAGTTAATGGGGACTTTGGCTGTATGACTGGAGCGGCATTCTGTAGAGAAGGATGTTCATGCAGACTTGCTTCGTCAATGTGTGAGCGCGCGCGCGCGCGCGCGTGCGCATGTGTGTGTGTGTGCGCGTGTGTGCGCGCGCATGCATTTTGCGCGTGTGCGTTTGTATGCGTGCTTAAGTGCGCGTGCGTGTACATGCATACATATGCTAGTAGTGGGAGCAGATTCAAGGAAAGGGGGCAGCAAGGGGAAGATGGGGGCGGGGGGTGGGGGTGGAGGAGAGGAAAGCATGTTATCGGGGTTCCCTTGAAACTAGCCATACATTTTGCAATTTTTTTTGGTGAAATACCGAGTGCGGACACTCTCAGCATAAAAAAAAAAAATGAAAGCTTGGAACCAAGCAATTCAATTTTAACCAATTTCAACGTTGCATTCTCTTCCACCCCTTATCGCTTGATTCCGTTGAAAACGTAACTGTTCTGAAATAAACTATTTGAATTTACCACTGGAGGCGGTGTTGTACCTTATACTGTCTGGTTTGAAGCCCGCGACGATTCTCCTTGGTCGCCGTCTCACTGGCAGACCCGTCAGAGGAATTAGGGCGTCCTCTGAAGAACCCCAAGGCACCCACATAGCCACCGGCACATCGCCGCCCCTCTGGCCGGGTACTGTCTCTCAGGTCGGCATGGCTTGAGCATTCTTGTAGGACATGCCGTGCAGTCTCCTCCACTTGCCACTTACACTAAACTACATGAGAGGCGGACATTAGAACCAACGAAAGAGGAGGAAATAAAAAAATTATGACAAAAACGGATTGTAAACCCTGTGGAGGAAAGATTCTAAACTTAAGAGGAAAGCTATAAACTGAGACCATTACAACCTTAAAAAAGGACACTAAACTACGTAAAAGGAGGACCTTAAACCTTCTGAAAAGAGGAAACTAAGCCCCAAGAAAATACCAAAGGAAAGGGCACTAAACCTCTGGGAAAGATGACGTTAAGCCCTACAGAAATATGAAACTACACTATAAGCGAAGTGTAACCAACTGCCATGAAAAAAGACTAAACCTTTGGGGGGAAGAGAACGGTAAAGTCAGTGAACAGAGGAAACCAGGCCGTCCAGAAGGACAACACTCGCTACTTAAAAAGGATACTCAACCCTATGAAAAAACATTAGACAAGAGCATGTTAATGCCCATACAATAAAACAAACACCATTTGAAAGATGACACCAAATCGTACTTTAAAAAGGGCAGCAGAACATATGAAAGGATCTACATGTTAACGCTGCCACCGAGGTTCTGTGTATTAAAGGACACTTGGATCAGGAGATACCAGGTGCGCACTAGGGAATATTACTGGAAGAGCTCTACGGACTTCAACACTTCTGCAGCTCAGTCCCAGATGATCTGAAAACATGCGTCCATGTTCCAGATCCCTGAAACAGGAGACCTGCTACTTAGCGGAGTCGACCCTTCATGCTCTTCCAGAAAATATTTCCTCTGGCACCGCCTGTTTTGTGTCCTTGTACCACAGAACATTGACATAACAGGAACAACTATAAAAAGCATATGAACGACCGACACTAAACGCTAGAAAGACGCACAAAAGAGAAAACGCTGAATTTTGTGAATCAAGAAGACAATCCTGACAAAGAGGACACTAAGCCCATTTAATGGAAGAGACTAAACCCCCGAAAAAAAGACAAACACTGAAGGAAGAAAACGGCGAATCCTCAGGAAATGAAGGCAAACCATCTGAAAAGCACACGGTGAACCTCTCCACAGAACCAGACACTGAACTGTTTAAAAACAAGATTCTAGGTTTTACGAAACAACAAAAATGTGAACAAACTGGGGGCTGTAAAGTGCAGGAGATGGAATAAGAACAAAAGAGAAAAAGATTAAGAACAAGACCACCGTGTCAACTATCCTATTGCTAGGCTGCATTCCTCGAGTTCACGCATCCTGGTCTCCGTTTTCCACGGCCGTTGGTGCACGAGTTCTTTGCCCCTGTTGGTGTAAACAGATATTTTTAACAAGTGAATGTTCTGTGCAAATACCTCTCAAATACAAACTTCACTTTTAAGTTTTTGCGCTTCTTTCCTTTTTACCAAAAACTAATAATGGTTTACCTATACGTATGCTCACAATCTCTACGCTTGCAAAACAGAAAGATTAGAGTGCACATGTGTGTCGGTTGTGTGCATGTATATATGTATGTATGTATTTTGTGTGTGTGTGTGTGTGTGTGTGTGTGTGTGTGTGTGTGTGTGTGTGTGTGTGCACGACTGCAAGTGTGTGTACGCGTGTGCGTGTGTGTGTGTGTGTTTATGTGTGTGCGCGTGCGTGTGTGTGCGTGTGCGTGTGCCTGTCTTAATTAAGAATTTTTACACGCTCTCTCCTTTCATCAGGTTTAGCATCCCCCTTTCGCAGAGTTTAGAACAATCTTCCATAATGCCTCATTTCTCCATCTCTCACCCGCAATAAAACTAATTTCTGCACCGTTGCTGAAATCAATATCAGAATTTTCTAACAAATCCCCCACCCCCTCCTTTTTTCTCTGTTCCTTTTGTTCCAAAATACGAGTTTGAAATCATTATGTTCTGTCGGTTGAGTAAAAGAAAATATTTTCCTCCGCATCTAGTTACCAAATTACTTGACAGCCCAAATCCCTGCAACAGATCAGTCAGGCTGTCGGTTCCATCTGGTCAGGAGAAGGACGGTAAGGCACGGAGAGTTGGTGTGGGGAAAATACAGGGATGAAGGAGAGAGGGAGGGGATAGATAATAGAGTTGGAGATCCACTCCATAACGCATAACAAAGGGAGAGATGGGGCACAAGAAACCATTTGGGAAAAAAGCAAAAACCCTACAAAGTCCTGAAATCAAATTATTGTAACCACACCTATCTGGCTACCTACCTACCCGTCTAATACCTGCCTTGCAAGAACAAAAACTTACCAGTTAGATACCAGCATAAGAACTGCTTCAAAGTACAAAATAAAATTTGCACTTACATCGTCAGTTGTCTTCATAGCACTTGGGTGGTGGTACCATGTGAATCCCTTCCCGAGGCGTGCATGTTCTTGGTGAGGATGCCAATTGTCCTGGAAGACGTCGCACAATGGTTCTATGATAGGCGATACCAATTCTCGGAGAGTGGTCACTCTTTATGGCCTGCCAAAAGAAAAGGCTTAGATTAAATTCTGAAAAAGTCACCAAACCATGAGAAAGAATAAAACATATCAACGAAAGAAGACACCAAGGCCTTTAGTTCATAAACAGCGAAATTAAATAGGATACTAAAAGCTAGTGAAAGGCATTTAATCTCAAGAAAGGCTACTCTAAATCCTGTGAATGAAGACTAAGACTTAAACTAGCCGCCACGGCGAAGTGGTTAGCGTCGCGGACTCCCGGCTGGGAGGTCGTGGGTTCGATTCCCATCAGAGTCATGTAGGATTTTTCTGCTCCGACCGGCTCCTACCCAGAGTTGAGTTTGCTACGGGCTCAGTTGAGAAGACCACACAGTCGAGTTTCATTCACTTAATGGATGTGTCTCCGAGAGTGCTGCTCAAATTTCCTGACCAACACTGCAGGCATCTGTATCTCTCGGGCCTGGTTGACGCCGGGATTTATTATGAAAGGAAGCGTAGAGTACAGCCCTGTCACGCAGTCTCAGACCGGAATGGAAATCCGTAGATCATCTTAATCATCCCCATCGATCAGCATTAAAAAAAAAGTCAAATTCTGTGGCCCTTTATGCCCTGCTCTCATGGTGACCTCAGTTTCGATGTCCTCCCCACGTCTGTGGCCTTGATTTAGTTCCGTCGGGATCACCGGTATCGGCGAGTCCATAGGGGCTGTCGTTGGACAGACGTGGTGGTGCCCACCGGAGAAAGTGCTCACTCACGCCGGCTCCGCGACTCAGCAATTATTGTTGTCAGTAGGGGGCTTAGTAGGTGGTGTCCTGCGTATGTTGGATCAGAACAGGCGCCACTGAACACCACCGAAGTGACTCGGCAGCAGTGCAGCGTCTCCTCTGGTGGGTTGCCTCTTGACGGCTTGACAATGACTGCTCCATGTGGACTGCCGGTGCTGGGGCTGCGTGGGACTGACCAGGCTGTGGCTGTGGATGGGGTGTCGGAATGAGCGGCGTGGGTGCAATGCCACTGAGGTGGCACAGAAGATGGAACAGCAAAAAAAAAGAGAGACTAAGACTTAAACCCTTGATAAATTACATTAACCCCAAGAAACAGCTTTGTCTCTACAACATTATTGGAAGAAGAGATAAACACTTATGCAAGATCGTAAACCTATGGAAGAAGAGCAGTAATAAAACCTTATGACAAGTCGCTATAAGCTCTATGGATGGAACACTTTAAAACATCAAACAGTATAAGAACCCTGCAAAAGAAGATCATAAATCCCTGAAGAAAGGGACACCAACCAGTAAGAGAAGAGGGCCTCATCGCACTCGATGATGGCATCCGTCTGTCTTGAGACAATGGTGTTGCGCCATGGATCAGTCAGTTGTGGAGTTGCAACGTCTATGGTTGAAGAGCCCGGTCTGGTGAAGTCTCGGTCACGAATATCTGTTGGTGCCAACGCGATTCTTTGCCGTCAGCGGCGCCTCCATTCTTCTCACAGGGCCTCTCTCCTCTGGTCTGCTTGCTTGATGCTGGCCTTGATGGTGGACCGCCAGCTGATCCAGTCTGAAGCTGCTGGAGGTCTGCTGGGTCGAGGCTGCCTGCCCTCAGGTCGCGCTTACATTTCTGTAGTGAAGGGCGGGCCGTCATTTGGATCTGGAGCTGCGGCTGATGTGGCCAAGCCAGCACAGATGTATCTGTGTCAGCAAACCAACATGCTAAGCATCCCTGCCTGGGCCAGGTGGTCCGCGTTAGTGATGCGTTCCTGCCAACTAATGCCCACGAGTCTTCTGAGGCAGCGCAGAAGGAAGGCGTACAATCTGCGTTCTTATCGAAAAAACTGGGTCTATGCTTCGCTTCCATATGGAAGAGTGCTCACAGCACGCAGGCTTGGTACCCTTTCATCTTGGTGTTTGACGTTATCATGGTGTTGTCCAAGACTCTCTTCGCTACACAGACCATCGCTGTTGCTGCCTTGCCGATCCGCACGTGCAGCTCGACGTCCAGATAGAGGTTGTTGGAGATGGTGGAGCCCAATTAAACCAAGTCGTCGAACACTTCGTGGGTGTGATCGCCGATGGAGGTGCCGGGAGTGCTGCTGACGTCTTGGCCCATGATGTTTGTTTGTTTTTTTCAAGATGATAGAGGCTGAACTCGGTGCAAGCATCGGCAAAGCAGGTGATGAGCCGTTTAGCGATTCCTCGGTGTGGGCAGTGAGGGCGGTATAATATGCGAAAAGCATCTTCCTGACGAGGAATTGCTGCACCTTCGTCTTTGCTCAGAGTCGTGCCAAGTTGAAGAGGCTTCCGTCACTCCTATCATGGAGGAAGACCGCCTTCTTCAGAGTGTCGGAAGGTGTAGTGCAGCTGCAGGGAAAAGAAGACGTCGTAGAATGTTGGAGCGAGCACGCACCCTTGTTTGACACCACTTTTGATTAGGAAGCAGTCCGAGGATGAACCGTACTGGACACAGTGCCATTCATGTTGTCATGCAAGGACGTGATCATCTTCAAGAGCTTGAGGGGACATCCAATCCGATGTAGCAGGATGAAGGACGCCTGACCTACTAACCAAGTCGAACGCCTTGATCAGGTCCAATGAGGCGATGAACAAGTGTCGTCTCTGCATGCGGCTCATCTCTTGTAGCTGCCTCAGGGGAGAATATGTCGATCGTCGAATTCGCAGCTCTGTGTCTCTGGGTACACTCGTTCGGCGAGAAGCTGCTGCCTGCTGAGGACGACGCTGGCGAAGGCTTTACCAACAATGCTGAGGTGGGATATTCCGCAACGCCGCTATTCCTTTTCTTATATAGCGTGATGATTTTTGCATCGCGCATGTCCTAGGGTACGGTCGCTTCCTCCCAGCACTGCAGCAGAAGCTCAAGGCGGCGATTTGAGGATAGAACTCTCCCTTGTTGGCTTTGATTACCTCTGGCATAATGCCGTCGCTACCCGGACTGTTACCACAGGCCACCGTGTCGATGGCCTTGCCGTGTTCCTCAATGGTGGGCGAGGCGTCGAGTTCCTCCATAGCAGGCAGCGGGGTGGTATTCTCGAAGGCTGTGTCGGTGACCGAGTTTTCCTTTGAGTACAGCTCCTGGCAGTGCTCTGCCTTTCTTTCCATGTGTTTGCTGCAGTAGATGATCCCCCGATGTGATTTTTGGAGGAGCGATCTTGATGGTGCTAGGGCCGAACGCTTTCTTCATGCCTTCGCACATAGCGCACATCTGCTGGGCGTTGCTGCGAGCTTTTCGGAGTGTGGCTAGCAAGTTCTTTGAGGGCTCTCTTTTGTGATCTTGGAGTGGGGCTTGCTTAACAGCAATGGCAGGCTCCATCTCCACGATTCCTGCTTCGAACCAGGCTTTATTCTTCCTCACTCTCTTCCCAAAGGTGTCCGAGGCGGATTGGTAAGCGGCACGGCGGATGTGGTTCCACCGTGATGAAGCGCGGTCTGTCGGGCAGTCCTCTACGGCCTTGACAATGGCTCTGGCGAAGCGTTCGCGCACTGACGTCATGGCTGTGATGATTCGAGGACGTCCCTTCTGCTTGGAGCTTATCACACAAGATAGATAGATAGTTATAAAGGACAAGCCCTTTCCACCATAAAGAGGTGATATCAGAGCTATACACTGAGGGTCATTACGTGACTTGAGTTATACAAACACATATGCAATCTGCAACCTTAAAATGTAAAAAAAAAACAACTAAATCTTATAAAACATGTTCACATCTCTTAAAAACTGAAATATCACAGATACTTGCACATTTCTAAAAAGCTCACTAAGTGACATTTTATCAAAATATTTTCCTCTGATCTCACTGAGATCATCACACTCAGTCAACACATGCTTATGAGTGTATACACAATCGCATGCAAAACAATGGGGTCGATCTTCTCCCTTTAAGAGGAAAGAATGAGTAACATAACTATGTCCAATATGCAGTCTACTTAAAACACATTCTTCTTTCCTGTTTTTGCAAACCGAAGGTAACCATTCAGACAAGTCTGGCATTATCTCATGAAGTTTGTTTTCCGATTCCAAATTCCAATCATCTTGCCAACGTTTCTTTACAAACTTATTTATTAGCTGTTTAAGATCCGGATATGGTAACCGATGGGATCGCTTGACAGGATCATTTAACGCTGTCTTTGCTTGTCTGTCCGCTATCTCATTGCCCGTAATACCGCAGTGGCTAGGGACCCACCAAAACACATCATCTTTATCTACAGGGAGTTCGGTTAAAAGTTCTAAAATGGATATTAACTTAGGATGGTCACAAGTTGACGATTTAAGAGCTTGTAAAGCTGAGAGAGAGTCAACTACTATAACAAAAGACTTTCGAGTTGAACTTTGCACAGTCTTTAAAGCTAAGTATAGTGCTTCTAATTCTGCAGTAAAAACAGAAGAATGATCTTTCAGACGAAAAGAATGAGAATGGCCCGAGGCAGATGTCGATGCTGCAGCAACTTTCTCTTCCAATTTGGAACCATCCGTATAGAGAAATGTTCGATGTTTATGTTTCTCTTTCTTTTCTAAAAACAAAGTCCTGTAAAAAGACGACACCAAACCATATGAACAGATACTAAATCCGAGGGAAAGAAGACACTAACCCTAGAAAAAATGCAAACTAAACTGTATAAAGGAGGACACTAAACCCTACGAAAACTGGACACCGCACTGAATGGAAAGAGAATGCCAACACCTGTAAAGTGAGGACACAAAATCATATAAAAAAATACTAATCCCTCAAAAACAGAGATGAAAGAACATTGAATTAGATGGTATTGAATCCTATGAACGGAGAACACTGCTTACTACTATATGAAAGAAAGACATAAACAGCTATGGAAAGATCCACGTGTTGACTCGTGATTATCATGTCGGACTTTTTGTGGATTTATGGATACTTGGATCAGGAAGTACCAGGTGCGCACTAGGAAACATTTCGGGAGGACGAAAAAATTCCTCAACAGCACAGCAGCCAGACCCAGTTTATCTGAAAACACGCGTCCATGTTCCAGATCACTGAATCATGTAACACGCTGCAAAGCTTTGAGTCAATCTTTCACGCCTTCCCAGAAAATACTCCCTCTGGTACCCTGTGTGATGTATCTTTGTTCCACAGAAGACCGACAAAACAACCCAGAGCACACACGCTGGTCATATAAAAGAAAGACTCTGTAGAAAGCACAATTGTAAACTCGAGAAATAAGACGCACACTTGTGAATGAAGGGGGCACTAACCTTGGGAAAGGACACACAAAAACCTGTCAAATGAAGAAAATACTGAACACTCTGAATGAATGGACACTATGTAAACTAAGTGACTGAATCCTGTGACTGAAAAAGACACGGAGTCCTTGAGGGGGGGGGGGGGGGGAGGGGCGACAATTAAACCATACAAAAGACGTCAAGCCCCTCCAAAGAACCAGGTGCTGTGAACACTGCTTTGGACGATACGCTGGTGAAGCTTGTGATCCGCTGCATTCACGTGTCCTGGTCACCCTCTCCGTAGCCAATGAAGCAGTTTCTTGCTCCTGTTGACAGATGTGTTGGCATTTCTTTTAACACTTGACTTCCTGTGTAAATAAATCTTAACTATATTAGGCTAATCTGTTCTGATTTTAGTAAGTTTTTCTTCTCTTGTTCTCTGGCCATGAGGCAGTACTTTAGTTAAAAATATATCATGTAAACAACATTTAAAGTATTTCACCAACTTCCATGTCAAAACGTACACGTTTCCTATGTTTAAACACCATAAGAAAAAGGGTCACCGTGAACAAAACGGACCAGAACAGAGCTGCAGAAGATCATCACCTGTATCATCACAAACAAAAACATGAATTCTAAGACCTCTCTCGAGCCCTGCTCTCAGACTGGCCTGAAATCCAGTTCCCTCTCCATGTGCCGAGTTTGACCTCAAGATGTCGGTGTCGGCAAGTGCCCGGGGACTGTAGCACTATGACCGCCATGACACTCTCCAGGGGAGAATGCTTGTGCAGATTTGCTTCATCACAAAAAAGTGTGTGTATGGTGTGTGTGTATGGGGGGGGGTGTGAATGCATATGCGAGAGAGACACAGAAAGAGAGAGAGAGAGAGAGAGAGAGAGAGTGTGTGTGTGTGTGTGTGTGTGCGCGCGTTATGTTGCGCACGCGCGTGTGCGTGCATGTGTATGCGTTTACTGGAGGAGGGAGCAGCAATAGGAAGGTGGTGGAGAGGAAAGCATAGCATCACTGTCCATTACAACTTTTATAACGCTTTTTATCAAAATAAAAGGTTCATTTAGTGAAATACAAGGTGACAATAGCCTGTATAGAAAAATGAAGAGGAAAGCAAGTGCTCAGGGTCAATCAACATTCCCATTCTATTCATCCATGCGTGTCTGTGCTGTCTTTACTGCCGTGTTCGTCTAACTGGCGTGATTTCGACGTTGACAACCATTCCGCTTCTTTTCATTTGATTCTAACGAGAATATTGAAGTGGTGTGTTACCTTGTCATCTCTGCTGTGTAGCCGTGGACTAGCCGTCTTCTGGTCTGCCGTCACACCCGCACCGTCCGAGAGGAATGTGGTGTCCTCTGAAGATCCACAGGGCACCTGGCGCACTGCCGACCCATCCGGCTTAAGTTCTATACCTCAGCTCAGCATGGTACAGCCAGCGTCAGCACTATCTGCGCACAGCTGTCCGGTTCTTCTCTCTGAAGCAGATGGGAAGAGCACACACACACACACACACACACACACACACACACACACACACACACGCACGCCACACACACACGCATCCCTAACAATAAAAACCTACGAAAATAAGGCACTAAACAATGGGAAAGAATTACGTTCTAAATCTCATGAACTGAATCTATGTCCTACACAGAACAGCCGTTTGAAATAGAGAACAAAAATATTCAAAAGACGACTGCTCTAGACCCTGCTCAAGTAGCACACTAGCTCTACCAAAAAGACACTGCGCGTGATGACAGAGGACAGTGCACCCTGTAGGGAAAAAAACGCTAAAACGTTTTAAGACAGGACAATGAACTGTAACGACTGAGAACAAACTCTGAAATGAAAGGCTGGAAGGAGGGGAGCAAACTAAGCCTTACAGGAGGACACAAGACCTGGGGAGCAGGAGGGGGCACCAAGCATTAAAGGAGGACACGAAAGCATGGGGGTTGGCGGGGAGTGGGGGGAGGTGACAGACAGTAGCCTGTATAGGATACTAAACCCTGTGGAGGGTGGGGTGGAAGACGAACCTTACAACATCAGGACAAGAAACCCGGGAGGGGGGGGGGGGCAAATCTAACCTTGTAAAAAGAACACACAACACCATGGTGGAGGTGGGGAAAAGACACGAAAGCCGGAAAAATAAGATAACAGG
>CM065726.1:57761553-57769053 GCA_033310375.1 Conus canariensis
GATGTAAAGCCACACCAAGCTTAACTGAAAGAGGACACCAAACCTGACGACGTTGAAGGTAGAAGAGACACCAAAACGTAATAGAAAGCGGACATTGGAGGGCGGGGCGGGGCGGGGCGGGGGCGGGGCGGGGGCGGGGCGAGGCGGGGGCGGGGCGGGGCGGGGCGGGGCGGGGCGGGGCGGGGGGGCGGGGCGCGAACGTTGTAGAAAGAGGACATTAAATTGCGAGATGAACACACACAGAACCTCGACAGATGACACGAACCCTCTAATATTAAAGAAACACAGAACCTTACTGAACGAGAGCACAAAACTTAGGTGGGGAAAGGGAAGAAAAGACGACGCCAGATCTGTAACGATAAGCTGAGGAGGGGAGGGGGGGTGCTGGGTGTGAGAGTTACTAAGCCTCATAGAAGGTAGACAATAATGGAGGGGGGGGGGGGCAGGAGTGGAGAGGCACTGAGAATTCTAGAAAAGAAAGACAAAACCTGCGTTTGGTGCGAGGGGGAAGCGAGGCCCTTAGCCTTATAGGAGAACATCAAAGCCTAGGAGCTGAGGGTGGGGAAGATACGAAGTCCCATAGGAACATGACGCGAAAGTCTTCAGAGGTGAGGGGGGGGGGAGACACCAACCCTTATAAAGGGACAGGACACCCTGTGAAAGGGGGTGGGGTGGGGGAGGCACCAAAACACAGGACATGAAACCAAAGTGCAAGGTTGAGGGAGCGGCAAACCTTATTCAGAGGACACTAAACCCTGTGGGGAGAAAATACTCACCTTGCAGAAAGGGGACAAAAAAACACCTATGATGGTGGATAAGAATACGAAAAGAGTACAAGAAACCCTGTTGTGGGTAAAGAAACGCCGAATATTGAAGGAGGACATGAAACCATTGGGGCGGGTGGGGCGGGTGGGGTGGGGGAAGGAGAAAGACACTGAACTTCAGAAAGAGGACACAAAACCCCGATGGTGGGGGAGGGCTCTTTGAACCCATAGAAAAAAATGAAAAACCCTGTGGGGAGGAAAGTGGTGGGGGTCACCGGATCTCGTAGAATGAAAACACAAAGCATTGGGGGGAGGGTTACGGGAGGGGGGGGGGGAAGGGTGGAGTGGAAGACTCTTCGAACCTTACAAAAAGAGAAAACGAAATGCCTAGTGGGGGGGGGGGAGAAGGGGCACTGAACCTTATTAAAAGGGGATGTATAATCTTGTTGGGAGTAAAGGTACACTAAACTCTATTGAACGAGGACAAAAAACCCTGGAAGCGGGTGGGGGTGTTAGAAACACTGCACTGTATAGCATACGGCTACGAACCCCTTTGGAGGAGAAAAAGACACAAAGCCTAATGGAAGCACACGAAAGCGTGTATGGGGAAAAAGACACTAACCATGACAATAGGACACGAAAGCGTGGGGAAGGGGGAGAAGACATTACGCCTTATAAAAGGACACAAATGCCAGAGAGGCGGACACTCTAAGCCCTGAAGAAAACATGTAATAAAGAATATGGGATAGAGCGGAGAGACACCAGAGACAACCTGGGGTGGAGGTGGGGTGGGGATGCACTATGCCTTACAGAAAGACATCAAAACCGTGGAGGGGGGAACTAAACCTTATACGAGGGCACGAAACGGGGACAGGGACAGACGGTGGTGGGGGCAAAGAAGACGCTAACCCTTCTAAAAAAAAAGACACCAAATTCTGGGAAAGAGTGCGGGAAGACATCAAAACTTTCAGAGGTCACAAAAGTCTGTAAGGGGGGGGGGGGGCAATGTGGCGACACTGAATCTAAAAGGACACAAAACCCTTTCGTGGACAAAGAGAACACGGAACCCTGTGTGCGTGTGTTGGGGATAGGGGGGGGGGGGATGTGATGGGATGACACATCTTACAGAAAATGAACATGAAGCTCTGCAATGGCAGATGAGAAACCGAACCTTTTAGAAAGATTACACGAAACCCCATGGGAGGGGAAAAGACGCTGAACCTTACAGAAAGAGGATACGAAACCCTTTTTGGGGTGGGGGTGGGGAGAGTGAAACCGATCTTGAACCTTAAAGAAAGAAGACACAAAACCCTGTTTGTGGAGAAAGACACCGAACTTTACAAAAAAGAGAACACAAAACCTTTTGAAGGGGGAGGGAGAGACAGACACGAAAACCTGTGACAGGGAATAGAGCCACTGAACATTGTAGAAAGAGGACACGAAAACCTGTGACAGGGAATAGAGCCACTGAACATTGTAGAAAGAGGACACGAAAACCTGTGACAGGGAATAGAGCCACCGAACATTGTAGAAAGAGGACACGAAAACCTGTGACAGGGAACAGAGCCACTGAACATTGTAGAAAGAGGACACGAAAACCTGTGACAGGGAATAGAGCCATGAACATTGTAGAAAGAGGACACGAAAACCTGTGACAGGGAACAGAGCCACCGAACATTGTAGAAAGAGGACACGAAAACCTGTGACAGGGAATAGAGCCACTGAACATTGTAGAAAGAGGACACGAAAACCTGTGACAGGGAACAGAGCCACTGAACATTGTAGAAAGAGGACACGAAAACCTGTGACAGGGAATAGAGCCACCGAACATTGTAGAAAGAGGACACGAAAACCTGTGACAGGGAATAGAGCCACTGAACATTGTAGAAAGAGGACACGAAAACTGTGACAGGGAACAGAGCTACCGAACATTGTAGAAAGAGGACACGAGAACCTGTGACAGGGAACAGAGCCACCGAACATTGTAGAAAGAGGACACGAAAACCTGTAACAGGGAATAGAGCCACTGAACATTGTAGAAAGAGGACACGAAACTGCTTGTACAGAAAAGAGACAGCAATTCTTGAACCTTGTTGAAAAAGGACAGAAAATTTTTGTGGGGAGAAAAAAGAGATACAGGACATAGAAAGAGGAGGTGAAACCCCAAGGGCCGGGAGCCGGGTGTGGAGGAGGGGCTGGGTGTGTGTTTGGAGAATCACATTTGTAGAAAGAAAACCCGAAACACTGTGGAGTGGGGAAAAGACACACGAACTTCGCAGGAAGAGACACCGAACTCTGTGGACGCGGAAAGAGGCGACGATTCATAAAGAGGGCAAGAACCCCAGGGGAAGGGGATATGAAGAGAACCGAACTTTATATCAAGAGGACATGAGACACTGGGGGTGGGGAAAAGAAACGGCGAACGTTACAGAAAGATGGGAAATCCGGGAAAGGGGGTGGAAACACCGATTCTTACAGAAAAAGAAAATACCCGAAGTGGGGGCGAGAGCGAGGATCAACACCAAACCTTGTTAAAAGACTAGAAACCCTGGAAACGCGGCGAGGAAGAGATACCGCGCTTTACAGAAAGAAGAAACGAAACAATGACGCAGGGAATGAGAGACAACAAACCTTGAAGAAAGAACACTGAAACCTAAATGGGCAAAAACAGAACAAAAAAACCGAACCCTAATGGAGGACACGAAATCATGTGGCGGGGAAAAAAGACACCGAACCTCATATAGAGGGAGTCGCAACCGCCCGGGGAAAAGAAACATCGATTCTTGCAGAAAGATGACATGGAACCGAAGGAGGATGGGGGAGGTGTGGAGGAAATACACACTGAACCTTACAGAACGAGGACACGAAACCCTGTAGGGATGAAGAGACAATATTGTAGAAAGAGGACAAGAAATATTGTGGAGGGGAAAAGAGAAACTGAACCCTGTAGACACAGGACACGAAACCTAGGGGAGGTGGGGGGGGGGGGGGCAGAAGAGAAACCGAACTTTACAGAAAGAGCACACGAAACTCGGGGGTAAAGAGACGCCGAACCTTATAGAGGGCATGAACCGCGGGAGGGCGAGGGTGCTGGGGGCGGGCTCGTCAAATCTCATGAAAAAGGGACACAAAACCCAGGGGTGGTGGTAGGAGGTGGACAAAAACACTTCTAAAAGGAGGACACACAATCTAGTGGTTGGGAAACAGTCAGCAAGCCTCACAGAGGACACGACGCCCTGTGGAGGGGTAGGGGAAGGCAGACACCAAGTCTTCAAGAAAGTCGACATGAAACCCTGTGGGATGAAAAAAAAAAGACACTCGGCCTTGTAAGAAAAAGTCTGAGCGACTGATGTTCACCTGAATGACAGGAAAACGCATTGTCCACATCAGCAGGCGGCTCTTCATTCGGCTCCACTCAGGTAGGAAGCCCCTTGTGTAAACGCGAGTGTGGACTTTTATTTGTAAAGCGCTTAGAGCTTGATTTCTAATCGAGGATATGCGCAAATAATGACGATAATAATATAATCTGAAAGAACACACCGATACCAGGTACTAAAATTTATTCAAGAACATAGGCCCACATCAGCCCACTTGACTGTGAAAGAACAGGCACACTACACTGGAAAAAAAAAACGAAAGAAGAATGAGAAGACAGAAGACTACTTAGCTGCATTCCCCGAGTTCACTCGTCCTGGTCTCCGTTTTCCGCGGCCGTTGATGCCGGAAACTTTTGTTCCTGTTGATGTAAACCATAATTAACATCTGATCTTCACAATTCAGCAATGCTTTAGTTTAAGGCAAGGTTTAGTAAAAAAAATAAATAAATAAATAAATAAATGAATAAAAAATAAATTTAAAAAAAAATGAACGCACTTAAAACGTGAAGTAACAGCAGCAAACGGACCTTTGAATATTTGACCGTTTTCTTCACACGTTACAAACGTCAAACAAAGCACAAAACGATTCCTATCCGGCCAACACTGTTTTATGCATTATTCTGTATCATCTGCTGAGGTATACAGTTGTCAAAAATTCACTCTGCCTAAGGCCTGTTTCAGAATAACAGAAGTCTTTACCTGTCTAAGTGGAGCAGTTGGCGAGTGCGCCTCTTCGTTCAGGCCCTCGAAACTGGATGCGCGTCATCGTCCATCCTTGCTGAGCGCCACAGAAAGGAAGTGTAGACTGGCACTGCAGGCACTGCAACAGAACCAGACAATGCATCAGTGTACGAGATTGCTGGAATGAGCAGCGTGGGAATACCATCAAGAGAGGATAAATACATGAAAAAGTGGAAATGGAAACAAACACAAAGACAGAGAAAGCGGAGACAAGACAGGGCAATGTAGAAACATGAGGAATTACGGTGGTGCATCATATACAAACGGCGGCAAATCATGGTTTGAAATTAAAAATATGGCTTAAAATTATGAATTGGGCTCGAAAACGTAGAGTCAAAATGGAATGCGGGGGGAAAAAACTGAACAGCAATTCTCTGGGTGGTACATGAACTGGTTTTAGTTCGAGGGAGACCAACACATCACACGAGACTGGAAACTGTCAACGGTTTCTGATTTAGAAGGTTGTACAAGAGAGATGGATCGATGCATTCTCATAAATTTCCTTGCTTCTCATGTAGAGTGTGTGACCGCACTGCCAGTCACTTGGGACCGTACAGATAAATCGTCAGAGGCAGAATATTGCTTGAGGGTCACATTGCACTTAAAACGTCTTTTTCACAGTACTTTTTCACGACAGCGATTTTGCTCGAAAGTTAGATACACCTTTGTTCAATTTAGATATCCATGCAAAGTAAATTGGAGCGAAAGAGAAAATGGAGAGAGAAAGAGAGAGGGGGGGGGCGGAGGAATGGAGGGAGGGAGGGAGACGGAGAGACAGATGACCTTGAACAGAGATTGTGAACAAATATATCCGTAAATCATAAAGATATAGACCCCAAATCACAAAAGTTTTTTTTTTTTAATTCCAACAGATTTAAATAATCTGCCTTCAACAAACGCAGTTATCTTTTTTTGTAGTGCACTCTGCGATCTGAATTTTAAAAACATGTCTTTTGCCATTAAAAATCAAGTATGATCGTCTCTGGTGTCTACGACATTCGACAAACCCCCTCTCTTGTTTGAAAACCGTAAAACACGCCAGAGAAATCAAAATATGAATACAAATGCACACAGCTGCCCATGGAGTGGGACTGATATTTTGGGAAAAAGGTGTATGATATACAACAAGGAAAACTGATTTCAGACCTACTTTGGGCAACGAAAGTCAACACTTCTGTCATTACCTTAACAGCAATTTAAGAAAGTATTTTTGCGAAATAAAAGCGAATCAAAAATTTTCTCAAACGACGTACTTTGTCCAGAGTAATTTAACCCCATCTCGTCTATTTGCCCCCACAAACTCTGGGAGTCTAGAATCTTCGAGAATCTTCAAGATTTCTGGAACTTTATCAGAAAATCGCCGACATCGAGCCCTGCGCTGCTGTTTATTTACGTTGTGACCACTGTATATGCACTCTGTCGAGTTCTGCGCAATACGCAATGTTTAAAGTTTTCCGAACCTTCCGATTTCGTTACGCCAAATTATGGCGCAGTACCGATTTTCTTCAAACATATCGTTTCAGGACTGAACGCATTATATGGCTAAACAAGACATTTCACGTCTTCCTTTAATCATTTTATCAGTCTGCACACCAACTAAAAATGATACTACTTATAATACTAATGATAGAGATGTGGATCGACCGATAGTAATGAATATAAATATAACTACTAATAATAATAGGTAGGTAGGTAGGTAAGTAGGTAGCTACACAGAAATTAAAATCATGGAAAGTTTTCCTTTCTTGTCTGCGATTTCACAGAAAAGTTTTCTTTTCGTTAAAAGCTGATCTACCTAAATCTCGGGGCACTGCACCCTTCGTTCGCACTTCAGGAGATTCTAACCATTTTGCCTGTAACAAAACTGACCTTGACCTCTGACGGAAAGCACCTGTCGTGCGATAAGAGGGTATGAAAGGACCCCCCCCCCCCCCCCCCCCCACCTCCCCCCTTCTCAAATCGTTAAGCCAATGTTTGACAACTCCGAACAGAAAGCATATGAGGTCAAAATGTGCCTACACTCTGAATGGATACCGGGCTCATCTCTAGTGTTTCACAGGTGGCACTCTAGCACCACCTATCGAAGCAATTCTTAAACGGCTCAAGTCCGGATATAGAACAGTGATAAGAATCCCAAGTGTGGATTGCGATTGTGTGACAAGTGACGTGCGGGAATACCAATCTGACTCGGTATGGGTAAACACGAAGGCGAGCGAGAGAAACTGCCTCTTTCTGTGTGTGCGAACGCGCGCGCGCGCGCGTATGTGTTCGTGTGTGTGTGAGAGAGAGAGAGCGAGAGAGAAAGAGGAAATTGTGTGCGAGTACGTCTGAGAGAGAGGGGGGGGGGGGGCGACAGTGGGGTGACAGCACAATGGGTGGGGAGGGCAACATTACGGGTTGGTGACCTGGCGTGATGGCGACTAAACGGGACGGTGGCATAGTGGGTGCCAACCTAAACGTTTAGTTCGGGGATGGGGTGTTTGGTGTGTGCTGGACTGGGAAGGATTACCTTTCAAGCCCTCTTCTGGTCCGCTTGACATTTCCATTCTGACACTTGGAGAATTTCCGTGTGTGTGCGCGCTTTTTTTTTTCCCTTTCCGGATTAAATTATAATAATC
>CM065726.1:57781553-57801553 GCA_033310375.1 Conus canariensis
TTTCGCGCTTTGGCATAATATTATGTCGCCAGCGACAATTCATGCATGGCGACAATTCATGTATGGTGACAATTCATGTATGGCCACAATTCATGCCGGCGACGATATGTCCTGCTGCGGTTGTTAACGCGCGCGTATGTGGTGTGTGTGTGTGTGTGTGTGTGTGTGTGTGTGTGTGTGTGTGTGTGTGTGTGTGTGTGTGTATGTCAGTCTGTCAGTTTCTCTGTCTGCCTCTGAGTGTGTGTGTGTGTGTGTGTGTGTGTGTGTGTGTGTGTGTGTGTGTGTTGTGGTGTGTGTGTGTGTGTGTGTGTGTGTGTGTGTGTGTGTGTGTGTGTGTGTGTGTGTGTCTGTCTGTCTGTCTGTGTGTCTGTCTGACAGACGTCTGTCTGTCTGTCTTCAGTCTGTGTGTGTGTGTGTGTGTGTGTGTGTGTGTGTGTGTGTGTGTGTGTGTGTGTGTGTGTGTCTTTTCTGTGTACTTTCACAATTACCGAAGACGCATTGCAGAAAGTATTTCACGCGCTAAAAGTAGAGACTGAAATCACAATTCCTGGAATCACGGCGTTGATTTCTATCTCTAATCAGCGAGGCAGAGAGCGCTACGCTGAGACCGCCTAACGCCACACAAAGTATAGTGAAAGAAGAACTGCTTCACAACTTGTTTTCAAAGCTTGACGACAACGCTGGTTTGCCGTCGTCATGTCAGCGTGCGTGGCGGTCTCACATACAGAGGGTAGCCCTACAAGAAAAGGAGCTGCAGACCCTCAAGACATCATAAATCAGTTTGCACTTCCACCCCCAGAAATCGCAAGGCAGGCAGATAGCGAGAGAGAGAGAGAGAGAGAGAGAGAGAGAGAGAGAGAGAGAGACAGACAGACAGACAGACAGACAGACAGGCACACAGACAGAGACACACAGACAGACAGATGAGACAAACAGAGACTATTATCAAGCCATTGCTGCGTGTTCGTACAACACACACACATGCACGCACACCCACGCACGCCCATAGGTAAGCACGCACGCGCGCGCGCGCGCGCGCATACACACACACACACACTCACGTTGCATATGACCATCGCCTCCGGAGCATGAAGAAGGCCGCCTGGTTGCTCTGAAAACAGGCTTCTTTGCTTGGGAGGGGGGGGGGGGGGGGGGAAGAATGCCTACTGCACAGTCGGCTGACCGACACCACGGAATGGACGCCAGAACCAAGTGCTGGACACCAGTTCAGCAGGAAGAAAGGAGAGGACCCAGTCGCAGGTCTGGACGAAAAAAACCCCGCCCGGAGCCAAGCCCAAGACTCCTGCGAACCACCAGGCATCCTGCTTGGAACACTAAATGTTCTCATGGTATTACTTGTGTCTGCACAGAAAACATTCCTGTGCCTCATCTTTTGTTTGAATGCCCAGTGTTGACGTCGCTCTATCAGGAGAAAGGTATTGAGCTGAATAACTTTGACAATGTCAATACTGATTTATATGGTTCATATGCTGCTGAATTTGCCATTGCCATTTCGCAGTCACAGGTTGCAAAATTTTTATAAAGATCAACAATTATGTGTACCACTAGGGTATTTCACTTATATAAATATGTGTGTATCAGATGTGGGGTTGACAGTACTAACATGGATGATAAGTTGAGTGTGGCGAGTTGGTTTTCTTTTTTTTTTTTTTTTTTTAAGAAGTGTCTAATATCATCTGGCGATGAGAAGACATCAAATAAACCACTGAACTGAACTGATCCTGCCACCAACACTACTTATATCCATCCAGGACATCATGTCCTTGAGGGCATCAAGCCCATGTGACATTCATTCTCAACTCCACCAGCTAAGGTGTGACTCACCTGTGGAGAGTAAAAATCATCGCGTCTCGTCGAGGGCTCAGGAGAATACAGCGAGGTGGAGTTAAGACTAGAAGACATATAAAGTGTGACTCACTTGTGGAGAGTAAAAATCATCGCGTCTCGCCGAGGGCTCAGGAGAATACAGCGAGGTGGAGTTAAGACTAGAAGACATATAAGGTGTGACTCACTTGTGGAGAGTAAAAATCATCGCGTCTCGCCGAGGGCTCAGGAGAATACAGCGAGGTGGAGTTAAGACTAGAAGACATATAAAGTGTGATTCACTTGTGGAGAGTAAAAATCATCGCGTCTCGCCGAGGGCTCAGGAGAATACAGCGAGGTGGAGTTAAGACTAGAAGACATATAAGGTGTGATTCACTTGTGGAGAGTAAAAATCATCGCGTCTCGCCGAGGGCTCAGGAGAATAAAGCGAGGTGGAGTTAAGACTAGAAGACATATAAGGTGTGACTCACCTGTGGAGAGTAAAAACCTTCGCGTCTCGCCGAGGGCTCAGGAGAATACAGCGAGGTGGAGTTAAGACTAGAAGACATATAAGGTGTGACTCACCTGTGGAGAGTAAAAATCATCGCGTCTCGCCGAGGGCTCAGGAGAATACAGCGAGGTGGAGTTAAGACTAGAAGACATATAAGGTGTGATTCACTTGTGGAGAGTAAAAATCATCGCGTCTCGCCGAGGGCTCAGGAGAATACAGCGAGGTGGAGTTAAGACTAGAAGACATATAAAGTGTGACTCACTTGTGGAGAGTAAAAATCATCGCGTCTCGCCGAGGGCTCAGGAGAATACAGCGAGGTGGAGTTAAGACTAGAAGACATATAAGGTGTGACTCACTTGTGGAGAGTAAAAATCATCGCGTCTCGCCGAGGGCTCAGGAGAATACAGCGAGGTGGAGTTAAGACTAGAAGACATATAAGGTGTGACTCACTTGTGGAGAGTAAAAATCATCGCGTCTCGCCGAGGGCTCAGGAGAATACAGCGAGGTGGAGTTAAGACTAGAAGACATATAAGGTGTGATTCACTTGTGGAGAGTAAAAATCATCGCGTCTCGCCGAGGGCTCAGGAGAATAAAGCGAGGTGGAGTTAAGACTAGAAGACATATAAGGTGTGACTCACCTGTGGAGAGTAAAAACCTTCGCGTCTCGCCGAGGGCTCAGGAGAATACAGCGAGGTGGAGTTAAGACTAGAAGACATATAAGGTGTGACTCACCTGTGGAGAGTAAAAATCATCGCGTCTCGCCGAGGGCTCAGGAGAATACAGCGAGGTGGAGTTAAGACTAGAAGACATATAAGGTGTGACTCACTTGTGGAGAGTAAAAATCATCGCGTCTCGCCGAGGGCTCAGGAGAATACAGCGAGGTGGAGTTAAGACTAGAAGACTTTACAGCATTCAGGAGGAACTGCTGTAACCTCGTGAGCTGACGACATACCAGAGTCCGGGAAACTCGACCCGAGAATATGTCTACCTGTGTGGGAGACGGAAGACAGCAAGGTGCGTCAAACGTGTTGCAGGTAGCTTCCAGCCAACGAGGGTGTGTGAGGCCACGGAAGTTCTGAGAGAAAGGCCAGACAGGAGCCCGGTTGGTGGAGAGAGCGAATTACAGCGGAAGAGTCGGGGGGGAGGTGTGTGTGTGGGGGGAGGGGGAGGGGGGGAAGGCGGGGGGGGAGTCGATTCGAGGGAGACAACTACACTGCCAGTATCCCTCACCTGGGATTCGACCAAATCGGGAGGACTGTAGAAACAGTGGGGGTGTCTTAGAAGGATGTTAACGTGACTGTGATGGTACTAACTGATGAAAAAACCCAACAGTTCTGCCAAGGGCAACAGCTTGGAAGCTGCGGGGGAAGGGGGGGGGGGGGGTCGTTTTTTGTTGTTGTTGTTTTGATTTGTTTTGTTTCGTTTTTTGGTTGTTTTTTGGTGTGTGTGTGTTTGTTTTGTTTATTTACTTTACCTATGTGCATAACAAGACAGAACTTTGGAATGTTGTCTTTCTCTGATAATTAAGAATAATTTACACAAACGGAATGCAGCCTTTAGCTTATCTGAATGCAGTTACATTTTGTATAGTATCGATAGATGTGTCGTGTAGTGAAGGGCGAGGGTCGAGGTCAAGTTTTAAATGAACGACGATTCATTTTTTTTTTTTCAATACCATTTGTATCCAGTCACCTTTGTGAGGGTCTGATGTGAGTTACAGGAGGGGGCGGGGGTGCTTTATGCTTGAGCAGACTTTGTATGTGTAGAGTGTGAACGCTTCTGTCCGCATCCCCATGCATCCCTGGATATGATAATCATATATCAACAATAAGGAGGGCGAACATCGGGAGCCGCATCACAGTGTGACAAGGCTGAAAGCGGATGGATAGGTATATGGGTGACTCGGGAAGAATGCAGGTGAGTGAGTAGGTGAATGTAAAGGTGTTCGGTACGTATTATGGGTGAGTAGGTGAATGTGTAGGTGTTTGGTACGTACTATGGTTGAGTAGGTGAATGTACATGTGTTTGGTGCGTACTATGGGTGAGTAGGTGAATGTACAGGTGTTTGGTACGTACTATGGGTGAGACGGTGAATGTAAAGGTGTTTGTTACGTACTATGGGTAAGTAGGTGAATGTGCAGGTGTTTGGTACGTACTATGGATGAGTGGTGAATGTATAGGTGTTTGGTACGTACCATGGGTGAGTAGGTGAATGTATAGGTGTTAGGAAGGTACTATGGCTGAGTGGGTGAATATAAAGATGTTTGGTACGTACACGGGTAAGTAGGTGAATGTAAAGGTGTTTGGTACGTACTATGGCTGAGTAGGTGAATGTAAAGGTGTTTGGCACGTACTATGGGTGAGTAGGTGAATGTAAAGGTGTTTGGCACGTACTATGGGTGAGTAGGTTACTTTATAGGTGTTCGGCACGTACTGTGGGTGAGTAGGTGAATGCATAGGTGTTTGGCACGTACTATATGGCTAAATAAGTAGACGGGAAGGTAGACGAACATATATCTAGGTGGAAGGGCAATTAGGTAAGCAGGCAAACTGTGTGTATGTTAGGTAGATGAACAGGTTGATACAGGCCTGTGTGCAGGTAAGTAGTAGGCAGATAAGTTTTCAGAGGCATATAGGTTGGCAGGTAGGTAAGTAAATTTATAGATGTCTAGGTCAGGAAGTGCATAAATAGGTAGGAGGGGAGCGGGGGGGGGGGGGGGGGGGGGGGGGGGGGCGGAATAGCTCAGTTGGTAGAGCGCCGGACTCGTAGTCCAAGGGTTGCGGGTTCGAATCTCCGCCGGGCCGTTTCGGTACAGGGGGATTTTTCCTTCGGAGTTAACATTAGTTCTGACTCCATTTCCCATACAGTCCTTCGAATGAGACTATAAACCGAAGATCCGTGTGTGAACGCACGCATAACATCTTGCACAC
This sequence comes from Conus canariensis, assembly GCA_033310375.1. Lineage (NCBI taxonomy): Eukaryota > Metazoa > Mollusca > Gastropoda > Neogastropoda > Conidae > Conus > Conus canariensis. Next base: position 57,786,820 of record CM065726.1, read on the forward strand.
ACGTAAAATCCCATTACCAACTTTCGGAAGAGAACGCCAGTTTGGCCGTTGGTATGAATGACACGTTACACATAGCATGCACCTTCTCCGAAGATGGAGTATGGCTGCCTTAATGGCGGGATAAAAAAAAAAAACGGTCATACACACAAAACTCCACTCCCTTTGTTGGGTAGAGGATTTAATACTTGTCTGCTCATATAGGGAGTGTCCGCAGGAGTATCAGCCTGCGTACGCAGAAGAAGAAGGAGAGGTAGGAGGGGAGTGAGTGTAGAAGTAGTCAAATGGATAAACACCGTAGATAGACGAATAGGTGAAAACATCAGTCGCACTGGTCAGTGCGGTCAGGCAAAAAAAAAATTCAGTGGATAATACATATCCAATATTTTTTTTTTTAATAATATGGACGAGATTAATGTCTTGTGGCTCTGTACTGAACTTAGTCTCCAGTCATAGTGCAGAATCATCCACGGAACATAATCGTTCTTTGGGTTTTGTTGTTGCTTTTAACTGAGCCAGATGTAAGTTTCGAAGGCTTGCACCCTGCAGTGGCGTTATCGAGAATGGGAAGCAACTCTTCCCGCACTATGCAATCGAAAGGGAGTTGTATACCGTGAAACTATTTGACGCTTGAGCGACAACGTTGGCTCACAATGTCACGTTGTTCTGCAACGGGCTAACTGATTTCATTTTCCCCCTTTCGTAATTTTCTCTCTCTCTCTCTCTCTCTCTCTCTCTCTCTCTCTCTCTCTCTCTCTCTCTCTCTCTTGTTGTATTTTTCCACTTGAAGAGACCGCCTATAAATGTTATATGAGCACTATCCAAACACACTTATTCTGTTAAATCCACCACGGCAGAAAAAGAAAGGATGGCGGGAAGGGTCAGGGAGAGAGCGCAGCGAAAGACGGAGAGATCTGCAGTGATCACAATCATCAGGTGAAAAATGGCCATACTTTATCAGATCATTAATAACTGTATAACGGAGAGATAGGTGAAAAATGGCAATACTTTATCAGATCATTAATAACTGTAGGCCCTATAACGGAGAGATATGCAGTTATCACGATCATCAGGTGAAAAATGGCAATACTTTGTTAAATCATTAATAATTGTATAACGGAGAGATATATACAGTTATCACAATCATCAGGTGAAAAATGTCAATACTTTGTCAAATCATTAATGATTGTAAAACGGAGATCTGCAGTTATCACAATCATCAGGTGAAAAATGGCAAGACTTTATCAATCATTAATAACTAAAGAAAACTCTAGGCACAGTTTGGAATATGAAAACCTGACGGTTATCATTTGAATATGTAGAGGATGATGTAACCACAGAAAGAAATCAATCGGCTTACGTGTCTACACCGACTTCATGCATCAGGTATAACATTAAGAGAGAGGAGCACATATTACACAGTTGTGTCTATGTAAATGCATGTTTGATCATGTGCTGTGAATTGCAAGTGTCCTTTATGTACATTTATTTGATGTTCTCTGTATGAAAACGAAACAAAAAGCCGACCAAATTCAGGTTCTGGAGGACTCAGGAGACAAGGTGGTAGAAGCAATCAAGCCCCAGCTGAAGACAGGCAGAAAATGGAAAGTTCAAGAGGCGATGGATTCTGCAAAAGAAAGTCTCAAGATCAGAGAAATAACAGGACACACACAGACCAACAGACAAGGACTGGGGGTGACCAAAACTGAATGGTGGTCAAAGGCCAAAGGAAAAGCCAAAAGAGACATGATGATTCAGGAGATGAGAAAAGAAGAAGACCAAAAAAGACTCCAAAAAGCAGTCCAGCAGAGCCAGCAAGGGCAATGGACAACGTGGGAGAATGCACTCCAAAGAAGTCTCACTTGGAATGACATTTGGCACATGGCCCCTCTCAGGATCAGCTTCATTCTCAGATCTGCATATGACCTTCTGCCCTCAAATGCAAACCTGGTGAAGTGGGGGAAAACAGACGATCCTGCATGCCCCCTCTGCCATGAAAAACAAACAGTGGAGCATGTCCTAAGCTCATGTAAAGTAGCCCTGGCTCAAGGAAGGTACACATGGAGGCACAACCAAGTGCTCAAAGAGATTGTACAAGTAGTCTGGGTTAGTACCAACACCACAAAAGGGAAAATCAGGACTCCAAAAGCACCCGCAACATTCTTCACGGCAGGAGGCAGCAAATCATGGCCAAGAACAACAGTGCCACTCGAAACATGCAGGCAGAGTCTGCTGGACGGGGCAGATGACTGGGAGTGCACTGCAGACCTCCCAGAATGGAAGAGTCACCCAGAGATCATCAGCAAGAGTGGCATGAGACCAGACATAGTAGTCCACTCTAAGTCAACCAAGCAGCTGATCATGATCGAGCTCACGGTGCCATATGAGAACAGAATGGAGGCAGCTCAAATCTACAAGACTGAAAAGTATGCTGATCTGGCAAACAGCCTGAGGAGAGAAGGCTATCAGGTCAAAGTCCTCACTGCAGAAATTGGAGCTAGGGGGTTTGTAGGAACGTCTGCATACAGCCTCATGCAACAGCTCTCAGTTGCAGGGAAGGAAAAAACCAGAGCCCTGAAAGCAATGGCAGAAGCGGCAGAGAGGTGTTCAAGCTGGATCTGGTCAAGGAGGAACAAAAGTGAACTTCATAAGGCTTAATTTCCCTACAAATATCAGGTGTCCCTGTGGCTCAGTGGTTAAAGCGCGAGTCATTAAGTGGAAAATGAGCATGTCCAGAGGGTCATGGGTTCGAATCCCAGCCATGGCTCGTCCCAAGATGGGAAAAAAGGGGCAGCAGAGGGACATCCGGAGTCATGAACCGGGTGTGGCCCAACCCCCCTAGAGTGTCAGGAGATAAGGCCCGAAACACTTGCTTGAAGGGGGCTTCTCTTCTGAGGACTCTCTGCTGCCACGTCCGGGAAAGACCGGAGGACACTGGGAAAGACCAGAACCAAGGGCTCTGTGGGCTGGCTCCCCACTTTGCCTTAAACATGTGGCTACTAAGAATAAAAGGAAAAGTTGCTCCCAGGATTCACCGAAAGGGGGAGAGAATGATGAATCCATCGGTGCTCAACCAATCATGACTGCAAATCCCAAACGGACTATGAACATGGACCAAATGGAATATCCATGTGTCTGTGGAAAGCGTTTCGCTACCACCCGTGGCATGAAGATCCACAGAACAAAGATGGGATGTGTGAAGACTCATCTGAATGAGCAGCAGCGCACTGCATCAGCAGATAAGACGTCGGAAGACCAAGGCCAGGATTTAAACCACAGTGCCAAGGACATCCACGCTGTTGGTTCGGATGAGGAATTTGCACAGGCCCTCGATGCCAGGCGCCTGAAACTCAACCCGCCACGAGCAAACGAAACTGAAGATTGGGAGAAACTGGATACAAAAATCGTCCAAAGACTCGATGCACTGATAGGGAAAAGCACCCTGGAACACAAACTAGCCACATATGGGGACATTGTGTATGCCACATGTAGAGACGCCTATGGAGCAAAACTACCCAAAGAGAAAACACCTCCAAAGAAATCCAGACGCCAAGAAAAGATGGACAAGATCAGGGTCCAAAAGAAAAACCTCAAGATGCAAATGAAGACCGCACTGCCAGCTGAAAAACAAGGCTTGGAAAAACTGTGGAAAGACCTGAAAGAAAAACACAGCGCCCTCAGCAAAGCGGAATCTGCGAGGAAGAGGAAGAGCAAAAAGAAGAAGACACAAGAGCGCTTCTTCAGAGACCCCTTCCAGTTTGCCAGAACACTGTTTGAGCAGCCAAAATCCGGGACCCTAAGTGTGGACAAAGGAGTTCTTGAGCAGCATCTGAGGAAAACATACTCTGACCCACAGAGCAAAGCACCACTCGACATTCAAGGTCTGGTGTGGCCAACCAACCCTGAGGAACAGTTCAATGGCAAGCCTCCAACGTTGGCGGAAATCAAGAAGGTGGTCGACAAAGCCAGAGCCAAATCATCACCAGGGCCAAACGGAATACCTTACCAGCTTTACAAGAAATGTCCCAAGGTGCTGGAGTGGCTCCACAGGCTGCTGCGATCGGCTTGGAGAAACCAGAAGATCAGCGGCCAGTGGATGACGGCAGATGGTGTGTACATCCCCAAAGAGCAAAACTCAAGTGACATCAGCCAGTTCAGGCCAATATCACTACTGAACGTCGAAGGGAAAATCTTCTTCTCTGTCATGGCAGCAAGGCTGACCAAGTACCTGATGGAAAACAAGTACTTGGATGTGTCAGTCCAGAAAGGTGGCACCCCAGGCGTGGCTGGCTGTGTAGAACACGCCACAATGATCTGGGACGCAATCCAAAAAGCAAAAACAGAAAAGAGAGACCTGGACGTAGTGTGGCTTGATCTGGCAAACGCATATGGATCTGTGCCCCATGAGATGATACAGTTGGCTCTTGAGATGTACCATGTGCCAAAGAACATCCGCGACATGCTCAAGAAGTACTTCAATGGCTTCTCAATGCGGTTCTCTACCAAGGAGTGCACAACAGACTGGATCAACTTGGAAGTGGGTATTGCAATGGGCTGTGCAATTTCCCCAATACTGTTCGTGCTGGCAATGGAACTCATCTTGAAAGCAGCAACAAACAACGCGAGACAAACAGACCTTGGCGATGGATACAAGATGCCTCCTCTCAAGGCCTTCATGGATGACACTACAGTGATTTCATCCAGAGAAGACGAGACACGTCATGTGCTGGAGAGGCTGGACGACATAGTTGCCTCATCCAGAATGAAGTTCAAGCCAAAGAAATCACGGAGTCTCTCACTGAGGAAAGGAAAAGTGGCCGGATCTGTGGTCTTCAGTGTTGCCAACCAGGCCATTCCAACAGTCACAGAAGAACCAGTCAAGAGCCTTGGAAGATGGTATGATGACACGCTGAAAGACACACAAAGAGCAAAAGAAACCAAGCAGATGGCGGAGGAAGGCTTGGAGACCATTGACCAGTGTGGGCTCCCTGGCAAATACAAGGTCTGGTGTCTGCAGTTCATGCTGATACCACAGCTCCTGTGGCCTCTGATGATATACGACATCTGCACCAGCATAGTGGAGGCAATGGAAGCCAAAATCAACAAGTTCACAAGGAAATGGCTTGGTGTCCCACCCTGCCTGACTGACATAGCGCTGTACTGTCGCCAAGCAAAGCTGAAACTACCACTGAAAGCCATCCTGGAGGAATACAAAGCAGGGAAGATCAGACTTCAAAGCATGCTGGAGGACTCAGGAGACAAGGTGGTAGAAGCAATCAAGCCCCAGCTGAAGACAGGCAGAAAATGGAAAGTTCAAGAGGCGATGGATTCTGCAAAAGAAAGTCTCAAGATCAGAGAAATAACAGGACACACACAGACCAACAGACAAGGACTGGGGGTGACCAAAACTGAATGGTGGTCAAAGGCCAAAGGAAAAGCCAAAAGAGACATGATGATTCAGGAGATGAGAAAAGAAGAAGACCAAAAAAGACTCCAAAAAGCAGTCCAGCAGAGCCAGCAAGGGCAATGGACAACGTGGGAGAATGCACTCCAAAGAAGTCTCACTTGGAATGACATTTGGCACATGGCCCCTCTCAGGATCAGCTTCATTCTCAGATCTGCATATGACCTTCTGCCCTCAAATGCAAACCTGGTGAAGTGGGGGAAAACAGACGATCCTGCATGCCCCCTCTGCCATGAAAAACAAACAGTGGAGCATGTCCTAAGCTCATGTAAAGTAGCCCTGGCTCAAGGAAGGTACACATGGAGGCACAACCAAGTGCTCAAAGAGATTGTACAAGTAGTCTGGGTTAGTACCAACACCACAAAAGGGAAAATCAGGACTCCAAAAGCACCCGCAACATTCTTCACGGCAGGAGGCAGCAAATCATGGCCAAGAACAACAGTGCCACTCGAAACATGCAGGCAGAGTCTGCTGGACGGGGCAGATGACTGGGAGTGCACTGCAGACCTCCCAGAATGGAAGAGTCACCCAGAGATCATCAGCAAGAGTGGCATGAGACCAGACATAGTAGTCCACTCTAAGTCAACCAAGCAGCTGATCATGATCGAGCTCACGGTGCCATATGAGAACAGAATGGAGGCAGCTCAAATCTGCAAGACTGAAAAGTATGCTGATCTGGCAAACAGCCTGAGGAGAGAAGGCTATCAGGTCAAAGTCCTCACTGCAGAAATTGGAGCTAGGGGGTTTGTAGGAACGTCTGCATACAGCCTCATGCAACAGCTCTCAGTTGCAGGGAAGGAAAAAACCAGAGCCCTGAAAGCAATGGCAGAAGCGGCAGAGAGGTGTTCAAGCTGGATCTGGTCAAGGAGGAACAAAAGTGAACTTCATAAGGCTTAATTTCCCTACAAATATCAGGTGTCCCTGTGGCTCAGTGGTTAAAGCGCGAGTCATTAAGTGGAAAATGGGCATGTCCAGAGGGTCATGGGTTCGAATCCCAGCCATGGCTCGTCCCAAGATGGGAAAAAAGGGGCAGCAGAGGGACATCCGGAGTCATGAACCGGGTGTGGCCCAACCCCCTAGAATGTCAGGAGATAAGGCCCGAAACACTTGCTTGAAGGGGGCTTCTCTTCTGAGGACTCTCTGCTGCCACGCTCTCCACGAGTTTCTTTCTACTAAACCAAGTTTAACTGAAATGACTTTGATCGAATTTCTTTGTTTTGGTTCGGTTGGGTTCCTTTTTTTTTTTTTTTTGTTTGTTTTTGTTTTGTTTTATTTTAAGGCTGTTGGCTTTGTCTGTTATGTGTGATGATGAAAGTGGGGATTTGCGGTAATTTTTGGACTGGTGCTGGTGTTTAGTGGTGGTGTGCATGTGCTTTGTCTATACTATTCGTGTTTATTGCGCTTGATAAAGAGATGGGGTGGGTGGTCGGGAGAGAGAGAGAGAGAGTGGGTGGGGGCAGGGATGGGAGAGGTGTGCATGCACTCATCCTATGATTCCGTGTTCATTTGTGCAAATAGTGTTGCAGTTAACACGTCTTCGTTGCACTACGTTCGTCACAAGAGATACTGACACAATCTGAGTTACCGACACAATCTGAGTTACTGACACAATCTGAGCTACTGACACAATCTGAGCTATGTTACAGGAAGCGAAATCATAACGGACGACATCCACAACACTCAGAACATTCCTGAGACATAGTTATGTAATCATCATCATGCTGGTCATGGGACGGCCGGGTGAGACTAATTATTAGATCTATGCTATACGCGCGGATGCTGAACGTGCCACCGGGTGACCTCACATAGTAGTATCCCCTGCAACACGTCTGTATCGGCGGCCGTGTCGGTTCACGTCTCCCAGTAGAGATACGTATTTCTCTCTCTCTCTCTCTCTCTCTCTCTCTCTCTCTCTCCTTAGCCTGAGGCGCAAGCTTCTATATTACGTGGGGCTGGCGGCTTCCACGATAATCTGTATGTTCTGCGCACAAATGGTGACCTTTAGGATAACCTCGGATGTAACTCTCTCTCTCTCTCTCTCTCTCTCTCTCTCTCTCTCTGATTATTTTTTTTAAAGATAAAAGAGGAACTGAAAGAAGAGAAAAGAACAAAATGACGTGGGAGCATATTCCGGATCCTGTGTATGACTATTTTCACTGCCAAAGGCAGCAATTATTGTTTTCTCTAGGTAAAAACGGCAGTCATGGCCATCTTTACGTAGAAAAAAAACAGGTGTGAGTGATGACTGCTAATTTCACGTGAAAGCAGTTAATTGTCGAGTGAAAATGATTGTTTACAGCAGCAAAATATCACATGAAAACAGATCATTAACGCTCGACGTGAACAACTATCTTTGGTTAACAAAAATAAATTGTTTTCCTGCGAAAACTATTTTCACGTTTACCGTTGAAATCAGTAACTATCGCTGTTTTCACGATGAAAATTACTGTATTCTGGTGAAAATAGGGTGCAGGCAGTAATTATACTCTTTTTTTTGGACCCACTGTGTTCCTGTAATCCTGTGTCGTCGTCTAAGCTTGACCATATACAGTAGGAAGAACTTCAGAGGACAGCTGGAGAGTTGAATGTCTTCAGAGAAGGGAGACACAGCTAGGGGACGGCGGGGGGGGGGGGGGGTTGGAGGTCGACATTCACCTGGTGGATTTTTGTCAAGTGGGCTTCTGCCGAGTGAGTACTGTACTTTCGCCGAGGATTATATCAGCATCACAAAGGATGCATGTACATCAGAGAAGAGACGCACAGCAGAAGTTGAGAGAAAGCGAGCCGCACGCAAGGCCAGAGCTACCTCCACCTCCACTGTAGCACCCACCCACATGTGTCCCACATGTGGGCGTTACTTCCGGGCCCAGATCGGCCTCATCAGCCACCTGCGGACCCACACTCAGCGATCTTCCATCTGAGATTGATGTCATGGTCATCTTCGAAATCAAAGGACGAACAACAATATCTAGTCCAGGGGTCAACGCAAAAGAGGGTGCTTTTTGTCCACCCACCCATTGCACAGAATAGTAACTTCAGACAGCGTTTGCAATGATTCTATATATATATATATATATATATCAAGATTAGCATGTAAGTACACTGACATTTGTCGTGTCATGTATGTAGTGGGCTGGGCTGATTGTTTCTTCTGACGTACTCGGGCATGGCTTGACTGACGGACATCTTGACTGCGGCCATGGCTATGATGAGACATGGTATGACTGACGGCCATGGCTATGACTGACGGACAATGAAATTCATTGTAGGCCCATTGCCCCTTCAGCCAAGCGGTGGAAGGACTTTAGATTACTCTCTCTCTCTCTCTCTCTCTCTCTCTCTCTCTCTCTCTCTCTCTCTCTTCTCTGTGTGTGTGTGTGTGTGTGTGTGTGTGTGTGTGTGTGTGTGTGAACACATAGGCCACAAGCAAGCAAGCAAGCGCGCACACACACACACACACACACACACACTTGCGCGCGCGCACGCGCGCCACACACACACACACACACACACACACACACATCACACACACACACACACACACACACACACACACACACACACACACACACACACACACACACACACACAACAAGTTATCGTGGTTGTCTCCTTTGTTTGTCCTTTTCCGTATCTCTGGTTTTTAACCTACATCCCTACCAGCTCGCCTTCCTACGTTGGATTCGGTGGTGCACGCTTGTGTGTGTGTGTGTGTGTGTGTGTGTGTGTGTGTGTGTGTGTGTGTGTGGGGTGTGTAGTGTGTGTATGTGTATGCGGCAGCGCGTGCACGCGCCAGTGTGTGTATATGCGAGTGTGTGTGTGTGTGTGTGTGTGTGTGCGCGCGCGCGCGCGCGCGTGCACGCGCCAGTGTGTGTGTGTGTGTGTGTGTGTGTGTGTGTGTGTGTGTGTGTGTGTGTGTTTTAGTTTAATGGCAGTGTTCGGCTAGAGAAGTGATGAGATTACCGAGACTTGATTTACCACTGAACTGAAGTGCTTCGCGAATTCATTTTCCTTGTTTTCTGTAATTTTGGGGCAGTGCTCTTAGTAGCTAGTTTGTGATGCTGCATTTGATAGTAATATCGATAATAATAATAATGATGATGATGATGATGATAATAGTGATGATGATGATGATGATGACAATTTAGTTCATGTTCTCTTTATACAAGGCACGGTTATTACTTTCTGCTGGATACCGTCACGTTGTTTGTTTTATTATAAAAAATAAAGTAGATAGAGCTGCAAAACAAGGCGCAAATTGTAGTTCAGAGTCTCTCAGGATGAATTTTCCACTTTCGGTTCAAGAACAATATAGTATAGTGAAATCATTTGCTTCGGAACCATTTCCGGAATTCCTTTTAAAAGTCTCACAATAAGCTTATTTACACAGATTTTAGTATTGCAAACATTAAAACACACTCCTACATCAGCAGAAAGTTATTGTTCCTTATGTATAGGTGGGAAGTCGATGCTTTTACAACAAAAGTTAGTAAAAATGCCTCATGTGTTTGTGGACAGATCATTACAGCTGATCATAATTCTCTTATGTGCCGCTATCAAACAATTTATACCTATGCTTTCTACATATACAATTACAAATATGTTTGAATCAAAGGTATCAACCTATGAATTATTTCTTTCTTTATCAAAGAGTCCAATAAGTAAGTACTTATAGTTTCTTACATTTATTATAGTTTCTTACATTTATCATCTCCCCATGAGGTGATTTTCAAGTGAGTCAATCATTTACCTACTGCTAAATCTATGAAATATACGAAAGGACCATCTTAATGCGTGTCCCCTTTCTCTCACTCTTCTCTCCCACAGCAAGCTTTATCATTAGGGTTTGGTTTGTTTGTTTTTGGGTTGATGAGGTGGTGTTTTTTGTTGTTTTTTTCCCTGTATCACCTAGAGTGGATAGACGTTAAATTTGAAACTAACATTCACACAGGCGCGCGCGCGCGCGCACACACACACACACACACACACACACACACACACACACACACACACACGTGCGCGCACACAAACACGCGCACGCGCGCGCGCGCTCTCACACACGCACGCACGCACGCACTGAGCAACTGAATGGCAGAGGAAGGAAAACAGTTGTAGTAAATGATCAGTCCCGTGTTTTGAAAGACGCGTGCGTCGAAGTGAAGGAATTGAGAGAGAGAGAGAGAGAGAAGGAGAGAGAGAGAGAGAGAGAGAGAGAGAGAGAGAGCATCATTTTTCCTTAAGAGCCACAAGTTCCCTAAGAGGGGAACTGACACATGAAAGCTCTCATCCTGAAGCGATAAAGATTGCAGTTTTAGCCAAGCCTGGACACGCCTTTCGCAGCTTGATCTTCTCTTCAGTAGGCTCAGTATGTGGCAGTGCGGGCCACTAAAACAGACAGAGGTGTATAAGATAAAGAAACGTAAATAGTGATATAAAACACCGGTACACCACCATTAAAATTTCGCACTGATGAAACCATTACGCATAAAGAATCCCCGAACCAAACGAAAAAAAAAAAAACATCAATATCATCATAACACATAAAAAACCAAGAAACTCTTTTTCATTAAAAAGAATGTTTTAATTCGTATATGTCATAATACTCCGACAAAAACTTACGTACGTCCATGTGTGTGCGTGCGTGTGCGTGCGCTCTCGTGTGTGTATCGAAGACATTTTAGATAGAGACTGTATTGAAATGTTACAGCCATTTGAAAAGCAGTTTTGAAAAGTTGTGTATGGAAGCAATTCAAAACAGTAAGCTTAATAAATGCGTTTCATATGATCATACGCATTTTCAGAATGGGTTCAAGAGAGAAAAGTGTATCAGTCAATTGCCCAGTCTTTTCACGGTTCCGTTAATCAAATTTAGATGTAAATTTTATTGTTTACCAATTGCAACTGGACGAGTGAATGGAATTTCAAGAGCAGATCGTATTTGTTGAAAATATGACACGAATACTGTTGGTGACGAGTTTTATTCTGTCACGAAGTGTCCCTATTTTTCTTATAAACATGAAAATTATATCCGATTGATACTTTTCCCTGAAGTCTGTACTTTCGTTTGTAAATTATTTTCTGCAGATAAATGAGTTTTATAAAGAGCAGGTAAATTTACGAAAACTTGTAACGTCCCATAACGCACTTTCATTCAGGTAAATTAATGTGTGTGTGTGTGTGTGTGTGTGTGTGTGTGTGTGTGTGTGTGTGTGTGTGTGTGTTGTGTGTGTGTCCCTACGCACCTTAGCTCCTTTCTGTGTGTACATAGAATCTATGGCCGCCATTGCTACAACAGTTGCATCACTTGAGGGCAGAGATGCCTCAGGCCAAAGTGTTGTGTGCAAACTTTAAAGGAAAAAAAAGTCAGCTGCAACAGGTAAGCAATGCATTTCCATACAATGCAGTACAGTAGCTTACAACACGGTGCTTCATCATGTTCAAACATGCGACACAAGACAGAAGACAGTAGGCCTACTTGTCGGCGCTGCATTCAGATTTAACACCACCCACACCCCTTCACCCCACCTCCCCACCTCCGTGTTGTTTGGCTCTCCTTCCTGGTTTGACACGAACTAGCCTAAATGTGTGCTGTTCTGTGGCACATTGATCGCACGACCCTTTATAATGTGCTCTCATCTGTGTGTGCGTGCGTGCGTGCGTGTGTGTGTGTGTGTGTGTGTGTGTGTGTGTGTGTGTGTGTGTGTGTGTGTGTGTGTGTGTGTGTCTGTCTGTCTGTCTGTCTGTCTGTCTGTCTGTCTGTCTGTCTGTTTGTCTCAGACTCTGTATGTGTGAAATTGTCTCTGTGTGTGTGTGTGTGTGTGTGTGTGTGTGTGTGAGAGAGAGAGAGAGAGAGAGAGAGAGAGAGAGAGGAGTATGTGTATAAATACAGACAGAGATACTGAGAGAGTAAGCTGGTATGCAGCGTGTGTATGACGAAGTGTCGCCGTGTATATAACTGTATGCGTGTCGGATTGCATGTGTCTCATGCAAAGTGTACGTTTATGTGTCGGTCATATGAATGTTTGCTGAATAATTAAGTAGTGGGGGAAAACAAGTGCAGGTTAACGATTCTTCCATCATTATTGTAATGACTTGGCAAAGATTTGAAATTTAAAAAAAACAAAAAAACAAAGGGGGGAGGGGGGCGGAGGGGTTGAAGATGAAGAAATAAAACCCTGCCAGGGCCTCACATCTGAACGTGATTATGCTTTTGGTCATAAATGACTCTGGTCCTTTCGAACAAAGTCTCTCAATCATACTGTGTTCTGCATTGCTAACAGCGATATCGATCTCGTGTGTAATCGAGTTTTTGTCGTTTTCGCGGCTTTAAATATCTGTTTCTCTTCCAGTTATGATCAGGGAACCCGAAACTGAAAGTAGAATAGAGGCTGGGAATTTCATGTTGCCTGACTCATGGGTCAGTAGTCACAAGTCATGCGACAGGAAAAGTAGCTCGCTTGCTACTCGGGTAGGTGTAACGAGTGTGTACATGCAGTCTACAGCTAGGACAAGAGTAAAAGAAAAGCAGTTAGGAATTGGTCAAACGAGAGGCAAAGTAATGCTGAAGTAATCCACAACGGCAGCATCAGTGATACTTCAAATCGACAGCAGTATGGTTTGTGTCAGTCCGGCTCTTATGGTAGGTCACAACAGTTTGAAGACCAGGAGGTACGAGTGACTCATACGTTGCTTGACAAAGTGATGCAAAGCAAGGCAAAATTAATGTGGAATGTTCAATAAACCCTGAAACAAGACCTCGGTCTTCGATTCATTCGACACATTGCCGTACTGGGCGGTGCAAGACTGGACAGTTAGCTAAGTAGTGTGTGTCACTCCAGTTTTGTTACAAGTCAAGTTCATGTTCTCATAATTTGGTTGGTGAACGCGAATTAAGAACAGAAACAGGTTTGTTTCTTACGAGTGCATGACACGCCACTTTCCATTTCTGTTGTGAACAATTTAGACTGTGCCCATAATGAATAAAAACTGAAGTGCTGAAAAAGCGAACGTTTCCTGTAGATAAGCCAGTTAGAACAATGGCAATGGCTCAACCTGCCACAACCCAGCACAGAGTTGAAAACAGCTCTGTGACCACTAATCTGCCCGAACTCAGTGTCATTCTGTTCAACGTGCACAGCAATGACCGCAGAGTGAAAGCGCCGGACCGCCAAAACTGCCTGAGAGAGGTGCTGGACAGTGTGCTGTCTGAAGGCTTCCCTGACCCCCTCTTTGTCCTCTGCCAGGAGAAAATCAACGGCCCCAAACACAGAATAGTGTGTCAGAAGCTGAACCAGGACCTCAAGACCGTCCCACATAACACAGAGGCCGGGATCTACTACCTGGAGCCCACGGGACAACACGAGGTCCACTACCTGGACGTCAGCACCTTACGGAACACTGAGGATCAGATAGGCCTGGAGCCCAACGTTTCCTTCGAAGTAGCTCGCCTCATGGCCTGTATCCTGACCACGCCTGAGCCTCCCCAGGAGAAGATCCTGCTGCTGTCCTGGCATGGTCCCGAGACCAAGCTGAGGAAAAATACCAACCGGAAAGTCGCTTGTTTCCGCAGGCTCGTCCGCTTCTCGGAGCGCTTGAGAATAGAAAAGTCCTGTGATGTCGTTCTTATCGGTGGGGACTTTAACCTGCCCGCCCAGACGGTCCGTCAAGTCATGGACACTTTTCGAAGCGACAGGGTGGTGGATGGAGCGGTGTCGGACCAGTACGTGCCACCCCCTGACAGGCAGACTCTGCCCATCAAGGATTTCATCGTCTACTGGCCCCAGAACCGTCTGCAGAACATCCAGACATCTGTCATTCGACCTGAGTACAGGAGAAAGAAAGGAAACAGGCCTTTTGACCACCCTATCGTCGGCTATAAGTTCAGGCGTGTGTCTGTGTATGAGCATGTGTATCTGCGGTGTGTGTGTAATGCTTCGGCACAGGGACATGGTAGGGGGACCCCCCAACAGCCTGAGGAATGAGACGGTCCTGACAGGCGTGAAGAACGAGGGTGTCATCCGTCACCTGCAGGAGAGAGACCTGTGGCCGAAAAAAGAAAACATGAAGTAAGGGACCAAGTCATGAATGGAGGAAGTGTTCATTGCCCTGACAGAGTTATTCAGCTTGACTTCCACAGAGGTGATGTAGGTTCGCTGTTGTGATGAGGACACTCTCTGGTCCCCATGTTTTAGTTGCATTTTGGTGTGTTGTTTTGATTTCTTTTATTTATTTATTTATTTATTTATTTTTGTTGAGTGGTGGGTGGGTAGGAGT
>CM065726.1:57819053-57921553 GCA_033310375.1 Conus canariensis
CTTATTACTAGATTCTAAAGCATCATTCCATGCACATACGCAATTATCTTCTAATGAATGACGAACATTTCTACAAAGACTGTGAACAGACGAAAACTTATGTATCTTCCAAACACAGTCGAATCCTGCTTCTATTAGGATATCCCGTATGTACACATCAACCACCTAGATGTAAAACCCTGATTTCTGTGTAAATCACATAACCTAATACTTTACACAACCTAGATGAATGTTTGTTTGTTTGTGGAGAAAGTAATGATGACCAGAATTTGATCATTCGTGCATATACTTGAATTGAAACAGGATACAATTATTGCTAGTTCTTCATATATCAGCTGTTTTGGTAGAACGATTTTAATGAAAAAGATACTTCAAAAATTTAAGCTGAAAACTTTCCATTAGCTTTAAATCACTATTTCCCCAAATTTCACACCCATATATAAAAGCACACACACACACACACACACACCTTTAAACACGTATTCGTCCGTTTACGTATATGTCTTATACGTCATTGTCTCTACGTATTTACTTGTCTTTCATTTGATGTCATCAGTCCTGAGGATGGTCTATGACAGAGACGTTGATGACTTCTGTTCTGGTTTCTTTAGTTTTTGTTTGTTTGGAGTTTTTTGTTGTTGTTATTTTGTTTGTTTGTTTTATTTTGTCGCTTCTTTTTTTGTCATTATAAATCTTATGAGAATCCTCAAAGATAGTGTGTATTGCTCAAATTTGACTCATCATCAGGGCTGAAATCT
Organism: Conus canariensis; assembly: GCA_033310375.1. Taxonomy (NCBI): domain Eukaryota; kingdom Metazoa; phylum Mollusca; class Gastropoda; order Neogastropoda; family Conidae; genus Conus; species Conus canariensis. The sequence continues at coordinate 57,819,812 of CM065726.1, forward strand.
ACCTCTCGGGCCTTGCTGATGTGTGAATACATCATGAAAGAGTCACATGCAAGCCACTTCTCATTTACCATCATACAAAAGAATCTCAAATGATGGAGCCCTGCCCTGTTCTCACGACGACTTCAGTTGTGATTCCCCTTCCACTAGCGGACAGCCATCACTGTGACAACCTCATGTCAAAATGTCCAATGCCGACAGCTTCACTCTATGCCAAAAATGTGCAAACCCAGTGCTACCGTAACACCTTGATGGACACACACACACACACACACACACACACACACACACACACTCAAACACACACACACACACACACACACACACACACACACACACACACACACACACACACACTGACTGACTGAAACCAATTTATTATCAGATTAACTCAAGGTTGTACTGACCACACACACACACACACACACACACACACACACACACACCACACACACACACACATCTATTGCAAAAGCCTAAGAATCGAGAGTATGTGTCAACAACAACGAAACCAACAGTGAACACCCCAAACCCTGAATACTGCTGACCTGACTCCAGCCTCCATCAAACTCACCACAGCTGCTGTGTGTCTGGTGGAACCTCCACTGAGTGAACTACAAAGTGTTGTTACGATGCATGAGGGCGCAGTGAGCAGAGCAAGACACAACAGAACTGTTTCCAATGTCACGATTACGTTTGTGGAAAAGCACAGATTGCTGTTCTGCTCGGGGCTTTCTTCTGGAGCAGCTAAGGTCATCATTCGATCACTGATTTCTTTGAAATCGGCCCTGTGACTTCAGTTTGCGTTCATCACATCAGTGCTCTTAAGGACAGAACAAAAGGTCAGAAATCCGTGTTGAGATGAATAGCCTCACAAACTCGGATATTCTCATATTGAAAAAAAACAACAACAACAAAAACAAAACAAAACAAAAACGTACAGTCCTGAGAGGATTAAACGTTTATTTATCTAGGATGGAATGCTTCAGCATTAGTTGCTGTTGGTGGTGGTGATTTTACTCGCTCAAACGCCCAGTGACTAGGGACTTCGAATATCTTTGTTCATGTGTCTTCTCTTGTCAATTAAATCGTCATAAATGAAGATGATTTTAGAATAAAAATGTCAGATTATTTGTGACGGGCTAAAAGTAATCAACCGAGACTTGGATTAGGGGGAGGGGGGGGGGGGTGGAGGGGAGAGAGTATCACAAAAGCATAAAATTGATAGGTCCATGATACAAACAGTCAGGTAATCTGCGCTGACTTGCCTCAAGAATGAGTACGAGACTCACAAAATGCGAACAGGGGTATGCCGATGAACTGCCTATTTACAACAGGTATCTGCGAGACCCACAAAATACGTTGGCAGTAGAAGGGCATCTGGGAATCACGACCTGGATGCGGCCCGGCCCCTTTAAGAGTGTAACAAGTTCAGGGCCAAAATACTTGTCCGAGGAATGTGTGGGAGGGGGGGTCTTCTCTGATGACCTGCTGTCAAGCTCTCCCTAAAATTTCTTCCTACCAAATCGATGGATGAATGACGAGGTACGGTAAACGAGTTGAATCTCTCTCTCCTTCTCTCTCTCTCCTCTCTCTCTCTCTCTCTCTCTCTCTCTCTCTCTCAGAATTTCTTGTCTTCCTCTCCCACTCACTTGTTTATGTACTTTTTTTCTTTTCCTTTTTCCCCCGTTTTTTTTCCGATGTTTTAGTTGTTGGGTTTCAATTCTTCTTCTTCCCCCCCCCCCCTCTCTCTCTCTCTCTCTCTCTCTCTCTACTCTTCCTGGGTTCTCGGCGCTCTCCCGGTCTTTGCTCCCGTCAATACATTCATACACATAAGCCTACCTGATTTTTTTTGTTGCCCCCCCCCCCCCCCCCCCTCCCCAAAATAAATGCGCCATCTGTTTTCAGTTAATAATCGAAAGCTGCAATTAACACTTGTGTGTGTGTGTGTGTGTGTGTGTGTGTGTGTGTGTGTGTGTGTGGTGTGTGTGCGCGCGCGCGCGCGCGTGCGTGTGTGTGTGTGTGTGTGTGCGCGCGCGCGCGCATTTACCACATTGTTCGTGACAGAGCGTCTGTCAAATGCACCGTGAATAGCATGACCTAGGAATATGAACATCACTGAAATGTACATAATTACATAACCAACATTTACAACTGCATTATAATGATTATTTCCTTCCAGACAGTGGCGATAGCATGTAATTTCGAATCAATTTGAGAGGGGGGGAAGCGTATGATTTTTCTGATAGTGCCGGTCAGGCGAAGGTTGTGCAGTGAAGGTTAAAGGAATACGGAAAAGTGCTATTTCAGCTAGGAAAGACCGCCAGATGAGAAGAGTCGTAATAGTCTTCACCACTGCATGGCTCAGAGAAAATACAGCGCCATTCTACTGGTTGACACAGCCTCGTTGGCCTATAGATCAAGCATGTAGGGTATTGGGTGTGTAAGAGCGGTAACAACTGATTTCCCAATTATCCCTGCTGCAGGGTAATGACTTCGGCGTCTGAAACCACGGTGCTCCAACAGACTTGCAGTGGCAGGAACGTACGACTAGCTCAAGGCAGGGAAATGGGAGTGGAAAGCGCTGACATGCAGCAGCTCTCTCACGACAGCCTCTTTTATCATCATCATTCTGACCCGCCCCTGCAGGCTTACAAGATACAAGAATACTTTATTATCTCAATTCTGAGAAATTACAATCGTGCTGCTGACTAACTATACATTAGTGCCATAAATAAACATGAAAAACAATGAATAATAAACAAGTAGGCCTACGGTAACTCAGCTACAATAAACAATAAACAAGTATTATAACTCAACAACAACAACCCAAGAAAATCAATTTAGTTAAAATGTAAAACCTCATACATGTAAACAAATCTTAAATAAATGTTAGCGAACCGCCCAGAGAACGTGGACAAACGAGTCACAAGACGTGTTTCGTCTTGTGACTCGTTTGTCCACGTTCTCTGGGCGGTTCGCTAACATTTATTTAAGATTTGTTTAGATTTCCGCCTGCAGTCCTCTCGCCTTGCAACTAGATCTCATACATGTAGATAAACACATACTAAACACACACACACACACACACACACACACACACACACACCACTTACTAATTTTCAGAATTTGCTAAAAACAGAAACAACACTGTCAGACCTAAATTCTGATTAAAAGAAGCATTAAAGTGTGATGATGATGATGATGATGATGATGATGCACGTAATAAATGATCAAGCAATAGTAAAACCCATTTGAGTAAACCAAAAACACTTATAATAGATTTTCAGTATTACATAATGGTCAAACTTGATTTCACAGAATTTTAAAATATATGTACAATGGTAAATAATAGCAAAACACATAAAAGTAGTCAGATCACACACACACACGCGCGCGCGCGCGCGCGCGCATATACACGCACCCACACTCATACGCTTGCACACACACACACACACATAATTATACTCACATGCATGCGCACATACACACATTCACACACATGAATAAATAAATTAATTAACATAAAAATAATAGAACAATCGGTAACAACCATAACCTTCATCAAATCAAATTTTCATTGTTGCACACAAATGACAAAAATACAGAATATAAAAAGCAGTTAAGTGAATAATTATGGCAAAGAACAGTAAAACACTTTTAGTAAACAACCATACCACACACACACACACATACATGTATACACACACGCCCTCACACACATCCAATATACTTACACGTTTATTCAATCACACACGCACATAGAAGCACATACACACATACATATATATATATATATATATATATATATATATGTATACGTCCCCCCCCCCTCTCCCTTCCCCCCCCCCTTCCCCCCTCCCCCATCTCGCACAACACACACACACAACACACACACAATCATTGCTTGTTGAGAAGTGATATACACATTGGGATAAAACTCTCTTTTGTTCTGACCAATCGGACCGTTCAGGCATCCTGAACCGTCGGCCAGATGGCAGCAGTTCATAATTATGGGCCCAGGACGTGTGAGGAGATACGCTTGAGGTCACGTCAGGGCCTAGACCTACGTGGGCTTAGCCTAGCCAAGCGCAGAAGCGCACAAACCGACCGTCCTCTTCTTGCAGTCGAGCAGAGACCACGCTGGGCCTAGGCCTACTGTGCAACGTTTGGATCAGTGGGAGAAACCCGCAGCTGTCTGTGTTGTACCACCGAGATCAAGAGACAGCCAGCTAGATCTAGCCTACTGGAGCTGCTATGGTCCGTCTTTCGTGAACTCAAGTCGATGGTGAGGGGGGGGAAATGACGACATGAGCAGGAGGTAACTTGTGATGAAAGTTTAAGGTAATGGCGAGGATCCGCTGTGTGTGTGTGTGTGTGTGTGTGCAAACGAAACTTTCCACAGTGACGAAAATGAAAGAATTTTATTATTGGGGCTCGTGGCTACGACTTAGCAGTTGTCTTACTACACATTGACCCAACGCGCTGGTCAGACCTTGAGTACCTACCCAGCATTGGCTGTGCCATTATTATCGATGTATCTGTGTGTGATGAGTGTGCACGTGTGTGTATATTTATATGTGTAGGCATCGGTGTGTGGGCCAGGGAAGTGGGAAAGACACCGACTTGCCTGGTGTGGGCACAGGCTCATGTGTGTGTGTGCCGCTCATGTGTGTGCCAGTGTATGCGGTGCGCGAGTGCTTGTGCGTGTGTGCATGGTGTGTGGGTGTGGAGCAGCCCTTTCATTTTCTCTGGCCTTCTCATTTTCTGTGGTGAGAGAGAGAGAGAGAGAGAAATACACAAACGGGGAAAGGACGGAGAACGGGCTTCTGCACTGGGATTTTTTTTTAATTTTTTTTTTTAAGACTCCCATGTGCAGCCGATGGTTTGTGTTATCAACACTGAACACACACACAAAATCTTCCATCCTTCCAGAGACCATTCGGTCGCGGTTGGCCAAGACAGACAAACACAAAAACTCCGCCCGCTGACTTTCGTGCCGCCCTTTGTGGACTGAGTGACGACGTACATGTATACGGATGTTAAATCTGATAGCAGAGCAGCTAACGGCTTTGTCGGTTTGGGTTTCACCACGCAACTGCATCAGTCCGGCTCGTGTTAGGCTAGTGTATGACGAATCTGGCATGAATTACTTTTGTAATCTGTGTCCTTCCAAAACGGGACCTCTTGTGTTTACTTCCGCCAAGTACGTTTTATTTTCAGCCGCGAGAAATACCGGGGTGTGATTCATGAACATGGCAACTTTTAACAAAACTTAATGGAAAGACGTCAAGGGGCCATCGGACAAACCCAACAATTGATTTTGGTGCAAAACAGAAAGTTTTTTTTGTTGTTGTTGTTGTTGTTTTTTAAAGAGAGAGAGAGAGATGTGTCTTGGACACATGGACTGAGGTCTTAGACGATGGAGGCTCAGTCGACATTGTTTACATGGACTTCCAGAAAGCGTTTGATAGCGTTCCACACAGGCGACTTGCTTTGAAAGTTCAGGCACATGGTATCAAAGGGAAGATATTACTTTGGATACAGGACTTCCTACACAACAGGCGTCAGCGGGTTGTCGTCAACAGAGCACAGTCACAAGAAGCCAATGTCTCGAGTGGGATTCCCCAGGGTAGTGTTCTAGGGCCTATTTTGTTTGTGCTGTATATTAACGATCTGCCGAATCTCATTCATAACACTGTACACCTTTTCGCAGATGACACTAAGGTTTTTGCACGAAGTGATGATGAAGGAGCTACGCTTGTTTTACAGAAAGATCTAAACAGGCTGCAAACTTGGTCAAGACAATGGCTGCTGAAGTTCCACCCTGAAAAGTGCCATGTCCTGAAACTGGGGAATAAGAAGTCAGATGCTGTGTACCACATGACCGAAGTAAACATCGAAGGTGAGACATGTACCACAACTCTGTCCGAAAGCGAAGTCGAGAAGGACCTTGGGGTTTACATTGACAACAAACTGAATTTCAGAGAACATGTGGCCAAGGCAACTGCTAAAGCAAACAGAGTTGTTGGTATCATCCGTCGCTCCTTTGACTTCCTGACTGAAGATACATTCCTACAACTGTACAAGTCTCTTGTACGACCAGTACTAGAGTATGGACATTCTGTCTGGCAACCCTACTACAAAACACTGTGCCAGGATGTAGAAGATGTTCAGCGCAGAGCAACTAAACTTTTAGCATCTCTCAAAGATAAACCATATCCTGAGCGTCTTTCTACTCTCAAACTTCCAAGCCTTGAGCACAGAAGAAAAAGGGGTGACATGATAGACTTGTACAAGTTTATACATGGCATTTACCGGAGTGATAAACCACGGTTTGAACTGTTTACCAATAGGGACAGCAGAGGACACTCCTTGAAACTATCCAAAGTTCATCACAGACTGAATATCAGAGGAAACTACTTCTCTCTTCGTGTGATTGATGTTTGGAATGGTCTTCCTGACTCCGTAGTAACAGCCCCTACAGTCAACATCTTCAAATCACGGTTAGACACTCACTGGCAGGAACTTCCGACAAAATATAATCCGGAATGCTATCAACATAGATAGTCTCTGTCGTGACTCTCTTCCTTCCACGCATGCGGTGTTTTTCATCTTAATGTTATACCTAGAATGGTGAACAGGCCTCTTAAGGCCTCTAACACCTACAAGTTCAAGTTCAAGAGAGTGTGTGTGTGTGTGTGTGTGGTGTGTGTGTGTGTGTGTGTGTGTGTGTTGCAAGATAAGTCAATTTTAGCCTTTATAAAGGCTCAATATAATTTCCATATGGGTCTTACAGCATAGCTCAAAATGACTTAACTAACTTGTCTAATTGTCCAGGACAACTAAACGTGGTAGGTAAGTGAAAATATGCCGAACTGCAGACGTTAGCTATACAAACAATTAAGGCTGCTAACGGGCATCTCAAAATTTCATGTTTGAAAGTACAAAGGCTGTGGAGGAATATGGAGAGTATGTGTGTGGGAGGGGGAGGGGCTTTTCATTTTCAAATTATAGACAACATTGTGCTGAGATATCCCAGAAAGAGCAAGCTTCTTAAACCAAATTTTGTTCCAGATTTCCTGAATATTACTCTAATCTAGCCACTTGTCTTTCAAGAGCAGCTTCAGTGCTTATGTATCTGAAGTCTTGCTAAATCCCTTCACATTGTCAAGGCCTTATTAGCTGACATACTAAAGGGATGGTAATCCTGATGATGATGAAATTGGGTTTTGACCAATCTAAATTTAAGTGGAAATGAACCACTACTGCATTGTGAATGTGAGCAAAGCCTCGCAAATATGGGAAAAACTGGGCTGTCAAGGGGACAATATTAAAAAGCCTGCCAGCAATCAGAAACTGATGCAGTAGGCTATTACCCCTCTTAGGACCTTGTGAAACAAGGGATTAGGTAGTATAAACATTGAAGCTCTGATACGTTTACTTCATGACAGAAAGTACAAAGACAGGAAAAAGTTGGAGAGAATTTTTCCAAAGCCTGAATTGAACTGTACGAAATTTCGCTGAACCAGAAAAGATGAAAAGTGGTGGCACTTTTGGCACCCCTGTTCCACCTGGTTCGTCAGCCTCAGTTGGGGAAAAAAGTGACTAATACACAACATTCATAAAGAACATAACAGAAATCCAAAAACATTTTTAAAAAAAGGAGGAAAAAAAAGGTATGGGCAACCAAACTCAATAGAGTGGACAGCTTATGTCCACTTAGGACAGTGTTGACAGTTAATCCCATCGCGTAGTCGAGAAATTGTAACAAAAGAGAAACGTGCAATGACTTTATAGAATAATACCAGTTGAATGGGTCACAAATGCAGAAAAATAGGGAACAACAGGAAAAGAAGACCAAAAAAAAAAAAAAGAAAAGAAAAGAAAGAGAGGGAAAAAAAAAGAAGAAAGACCTAGAGAGTAAGCTGTAAAGGATGAAATCAACAAGCACAAGAATTTCCAAAAGGAGGAGATGGAGTATATATTGAAAAATTAACTTGGAAAACAGAATATGGCTACTTTTGTGGTGGATTAAAAAGTCACATATGCACTAAAAACAACAACAACAACAACAACAACAACAAACCATCAGTGGTGAGCTGCAGTTAAGGAAGGAAGCAAGGGAGGCAAGTAAAGATATGCAAACTAAAAGACAACACCCCACATTATCTGATATCCTCTCTGCCCCGTCTCCCTCTCCACTTTTCCCTTCCCAGCATCCTCACAGGAGTGGAGAGATGTACAATCTGAAAAAGTGACTTTCGAGACTGGAATGCAGTTGATAAAAAAAAAATCAAATATGATGCTTGACATGAAAAAGAGAATTTTTTTCACTCACTGATAGACATGTTTCTGACTTTTTTTTAGGAGATCACATGGTTATATGAACTGAAAATGAATGCAAAAAGGGCATGCAGTCCATTTTGATTGATGAAGTTCAAAATGGAAAGACAAAATTACCAAACAATATTCAAAATTGCTTATACACAAATGGGTTTGAATATCTAAAAAAAAAAAAAATTACCCACGCTAAAGACAGGAACAATTACAGGACTGATCTTATTCTAACGCTCAAGGTTAATCTGATGATGTTGTTTTATTAAATTTCTTTAAATTAATCTTTAATGATAAGACATGAAATACAAAAGACCTTTTTTTTTTTTAGTTTTTGATTATTATAGCTCAGCTTCCTAAGTGGTGTCATGCTGGGGAAATTTGTTAAACCTTAAAAAAGTAATCAAGACAAAGGCAATTATCAAAAAACAAAAACAGTAAGTGACATGGTAACTTAACCATTGACATCTTGAAGTCAAAGAAGACTCAGGTTGTGTTGAGGGCACAAGGCATTCCTCTTAATTTAAGTTCTCATCCCAGATCTGAAAAAAAGGAAGAAAAATTAGAGAAAAAAAATGTACACATGACAAAAATGGCGTGAACGAAAAAGGTCATATGGGCAAAACTGGCACTGCAGCAGGGGCAACGAGTGTCCACTCCAGACAGTGTTTACAGTTTTCATTGCCTAGTCATCAGATTACAAAACTTCGCATAAATTGTTGATAGGCAAAAAAAAAAAGAAAAAAGAAAGAGTATTCAGAAAAAAAAAAAAAGACAGGAGAATGATCCATGAAGAAAAAAAACAGTAGAGATAGGAAAAAAGAAGTTAATGAAAATAAAGGGCCGAGTCAAAGAAAACCACAAAAAAAAGAGGAAGTTACTGGCACTGAGCTTCCGTGGTAAGGGGAAGCTATTTGTGATGAAAGATTCCGTTGATTTCTCCCCATACATGGGAAGGAAGTGGGGACAGGAGGGTGGGGGAAGGGAGGTAATGGTAATGTTAAGGTTGCTTATAGCCCAGCCGACTGCAAAGGGCCATATCAGGGCTGTCACCGCATTGAAGAAAATTCACAAGTCATAAAAAAAACTCATTCACACAACTGTCTTAAACACACCTTCCAAAAACACACTGGAATGTAAAAGATCTTTCCGCTGTAAAATCTTAAGATCAGATGAAAAATGTTAATCTCCCCCCCCAAAAATTCGAAGATCACATCAAGTGGGACATCTCTGAGGGATGTGAGGAGATGACACAAAAGACAAAGTATCTGTAGAATATAGCCATACTAACATGAAAAGATCTTTAATAAAAGTATTGATCTTTTACAGAATAAATTGTATACCAACATCAAATGAGCGCAGAATATTACCACATTCTAAAATCTGTTCAACTAATGGCATCACTTAAAACACTTGCACACACACTCACACACATAAGATATAAATATTATGAATGAGGATATAAAAAAGACCCAAGTGTATATGATAAAGTGCCAGTTATACCCTGTATGTAGGCTATGTGTGTGTGTGTGTGTTATGTGTGTCCATATGTCTCTGTGTTATCAGCAGTGCTAAATGTACCAAAGTTGCATGTAACTACGTATCAATTGAAATTGGTTCATGGCTTTGATGAGTTTCCATCAGTCACTTTTCTCCTTTTTTTTCTGGTGACTTTTCTACCTGTGTGTGCATGTGTATGCATGTTTGTCCTCATGCAGCACTGTGTGCACGTTCATATTTTTAATTGATCAGTGAAGCATACAAATCCAACTGAAATTGTCGAGAGGGGTTCTAATGTGCCAACTGCTCAATGACAAATAAGAGGCAACTAGAAGCAAGTTGGTAATGCTAATTAACACCAAGAGAAAGGAAGGAAGAAAGAAAAAGAAAAAAAAAATCATATGAGAGTAAGCAACAAGTTCTGTTACAATTTTTCATGTGCAAAATAGATATCAATGGTGGGAACATAAAACAGAAAATAACTCTAACACAGAAAAGAACTGTCATCAGAACTATTTGGATTCTCACTAATTTCGGCAACTTACCAAAATGTTTGTTTTTCTGTTTCAGCCCTTTGTGGTCGGCTGGTGTTACAGTGGGCCACACCCTCTTGCTTGGTTTGCCATCGTTGAAAATTTGGCACTAAACCACAGTGCATCGACTGAACCTACTTCATTTGACAAAACAGTGAGAAAATGTAAGCTCAAGCACTTATAAACATGGCAGCATCATCAAGCTCAAGTTCTGACTTCACAGTTGTGCTGTTTAACTGCGGAGCCAGAGTGGTCGGCAACGAAAGGGTCGTTGATGAACCCACCCGCCAGGAATGTGTGAAACAAGTACTGGACAGACTGCCGCTCAGTGATGACTGCAACTTGTTTTTGCTGGTACAAGATACAATATCCGGGCTTTTACACACAATCATATCTGAATATGCTTCTGCCTGTACAGGATATACTGCTGGACTGCACAACGAGGAAGCAGGGGTTTATTCCTTTTCTGTCAGGCATGACGTTAAATACCTTGACCCGAAATACCTTGTAAAAGTCTTTGAAAAAATTACTTCCCCAGCCAGCGAACATTTCTCAGTTGATCGTTTAGCAGCATGTGTAATAACACAGGAAAGTACAAGAGACAAAATGTTGCTAGTCTCCTGGCACGGTCGGTACAAAATCCCCCCCAGCAAAAAAGTTGAGTGCCTTCGCACCGTCATCGACTTTCTGCTGCTGCTGAAAGATGAAAAGGAATGTTCAAATGTCATGCTTTGCGGAGACTTCAATTTATCTGTAGATTATGCTAGACGCATACTGACAGCAGACAGGTATAGACTGGGCGGAGTAGTATGTGATGATTACCAAGTCCCCCACTTCAGAGCTCGTCTTAAAAAAATCGACTATATTATTCGTTGGCCAGAAAGATGCTACAACCAGCTTGAAAGACCAATTTTAATTGACCCACACTTTGAAGCAGAGAATGGGGACCATGTTGAGAACCCATTCAATCATCCAATTATCAAATTCAGGTTCACTGCGGTGAGTGTCTTTCATGTTCTCCGATTTAGATTTCACCACTGACTGTTGTTGGAATCAGCAGTATTTCTCTTTTGTTTCAGTAGATTTATGAGAACATTGTCTTATGGTTAATTCATGATGGAATTTGCTAAGTAGCTCATTGTAGATGTTACTTGGCATAGTTGTAACAGTAACTAATAGGTATTTAGTTTGCACGGTATTTAGCAGGTGTTTAACGATACCCAGTAGAAATCAATTTTTAACACTACCTATTAGGTTGTTATTTTTAACTATACCCAGTTGGTAGGTCTTTATCTAGAACAGTACAAATATGGTTGATATCTTAAACAGTATGAGTTAGGTCTTCTTAGTAAGTAGCAGGTCTGTTTAGGTTGTGATCTTGAACAGAAAAAGTGAAATGAAATAGCAGATAGTCTTGCAAAAGAAGGAGCAAGTAGAAACACTGAAAATTTAATTTAAAAAAAACAAAAAATCCCATAGATTTGTCCTCTTGTGAATTAATCCAAATTATGTAAAAGTATATACATAAGCAGAATTTTAGTCAAAAAATGGCTACTTTACGATCGTGCCCAAGACATGTAGATTAATTCAAGATTAAAGCTGATTACTTGGAACACTAAATATTCTCATGGTATTACTTGTGTCTGCAGGAAAACATTTCTGTGTATCACCTTTTGTTTGAATGCCCACTGATGACCTTGCACTATCAGGAGAAAGGTATTGAGATGAATGGCTTTGATAATGTCATTACTGTCTTATATGGTTCATATGTTGCTGAAATTGCCATGGTTATTTCGCAGTCACAGTTTACAAAAAAATTTTTAAAGATCAACAATTTTACGTACCACCAGGGTATTTCACTCATGTAAATATGCATATATCAGACGTGGATTTGAAAGTACTGGCATGGATAAGTTGAGTGTGGAGTTTGTTTGTTTGTTTTTGATATGTGTCTAATATAATCTGGCTATGAAAAGACATTAAATAAACCAATGAACTGAACTGAACAGAAAAATAACAGGTCTTTATCTTTAACCGTACTTAGCATGCCTTTTCTTGAATAGTACACAGAAAGTCTTTATCTGGGGAAGTATAAGCATCTTGTTTCTTGAACAGTACTTTGCAAGCCTTTCTGTTGAGCTGTGCCATGCAAATCTTCATCTTGAACAGTACACAGGCATTCCGTCTTGAACATTATCTGGCAGGTCTCTGTCTTCAACCGTACCATGCAGGTATTTATTTTGAATTATACAGACAGTACACCACCAGTCACCTGTAACTCTGGGTCCACCATACAAACAGTACACCACCGGTGACCTGTAACTCTGGGTCCACCATACAAACAGTACACCACCATTGATGTGTAACTCTGGGTCCACCATACAAACAGTACACCACCATTGATGTGTAACTCTGGGTCCACCATACAAACAGCACATGACCAGTGACCTGTAACCCTGTCACTAAAACAGGGAACTGCAGATTAGGGGGTGGGGATAGGCCATTAATGGGGTGGATGAGAAGGCACTTGAGAGACAATGAAGTTTCAATTTGAATAGATTAGAGTCAAGTTTTCCACACGTGGTCTGCATAGACAAAGATTGACCACTGTTTCCTGTAGGACAGACTGACAACTGCCTCTCCAGCTCTCTGTGGAATTGGTTCCTCCTTCAGCTTTTCCCCTTCTGTGGCTGGAATGGCAGTGTAGATCTATACAGGCTACAGGCAACCCCAGTCTGAACTGCTTCTTCCATCTTGCAGATCTCTATCCACTGAACAGCCTTTGAGAATGGGTAGCCATGTGCCTTTGAGAATGGGTAGCCATGTTAGCTTTTTTTGTTACAATGTACATTCTAAGCACCCAGTCTTTCAGACAGAAAGCCCAAAGTGCTAACAGCAGCATTACCATAGTGTCCCCTGATTTCTGGTTTTCGTTTTTATCACAGCCTAGCTGACTACATGCATCCCTCTAAGGCTGTACAATATGAGAGGTGCGGAGGAGGAGGCGGTGAAGTCTTTTCCTTAAAGAAGAAAAGAAATAAATACAAACACTGCAGAACAGACAACTGGTGTCCACTCTGTTCACAGTATCACCATCTTGTCACCAGATTTTAACCACACACACACACACACACACACACACACACACACAAATCAAACAAACAAAAACAGAAAGTTGATACTTACTTAATGAGAGGTCGGAAATAGTGGTCATGTTCTATGATAATGTGAACAAAACACTGTTTTTGTAAAAGTATAGAGTTCAGTACAGCATTGGCAAAGATTTAAAGCAAAAGAACACATTTCATACAAACATAAGCATCACAATAACTTCAAGGGAAATTATCTTTCAGTTTCAAGAGCGTCGAAAAAGGGAGTTGTAAAACAAACCAAACCACAGTTGATGTTACGACATGATACATGCATTACTCAACATGCACATCATTATGTGACCATCATATTCATTGCTAAAGGTGGTGGCAGATCCCACCATTGCCTTCTTGTGCAGGAAGCCTTATACATAGTTTTTTTCTTAGACGTCATATGTTATGTATCATGTGACTAGGCAAAGAACGATTGTACTATGACATGGCAAGGACAACTGGTGACAGAAAGAAAGAATGTACTAGTGCAGAATTTCCTGAAGATGTGAATACAGTTTATCCTGTTTACTGATGTATCCATTGGCATCTCCATGGGAGGAGGAGTGTTGCCAAAAAGGGGCATGTCTGCACAGATCTTTAACATTAGATTGCTATTAGAGAAAGCATCTTCAACTCTATAGTTCTCTCTGTCACAACCACATTGACTATGATTGTAAAAATGAAGTTGAAGTCTGGCGTAACAGTTTGCAGTTGGTCATGACGAAGTGTAACTTAGACAACAGTCTTGTCAAAGTTGTACACAATCTAAAATGATTGTTCTCAGCAATCATCAGTGTAAACCAAGGTGATCCTCCTCTGTTCAGTTCTGTTTTTATATTTTGAAAAGAAAGGTTATTATTTCCACACGACAGTACAGACAAACAGATTACAGAACAAAACACAATGCAATTCGACTTCTTCAGGCAAAAACAAACAACATTTAGGACAATGAAACCGAAGAACGAGCATCTAATTGTCATCTCATTTTCGGTGCAAAATGCTTATTGAATGAAAACGAGGCTGTAGGAAAAGGGATCATGGGAATTGAAATAATAATCATGACATATAAATAATAATAACAATAGCAATCATAGTGATGATTGTGATGATGATGAAAATACTGTAATGTTAGGAGGGTACTAGAACAGTGGGGTTTGTTTGTTTGTTTTTTTTAGTCATTGTTGAATGATATGATCTGATAGTGCTGACAGTGATTATGGAAATCAACTCTGTTTCATTTATTGTGCAGACAATGTTTCTGGCAGAATTCTCTGGACAGAGTGAACAATTTCACTATTTAGTCATCAGATTGTGCCGCCGCCGCCCCCCCCCCCCCCCAAAAAAAAAATAAATGGCATAAGTTGCAACAACAAAAATAAGCAAACAAAGCGAAACAAAAAGACCGGAGAAAAATCCACCGAGGCAGGGGAAATGACATCAAACAACGAAAAGTTATCCCACGAAGAAAAAAAAATCCAGAAACAACAACATACAATTGTCAAAAACAATCATTCAGAACAATGTCTACCTTGATAATAGGATGCAAGAACCCCTACTGAAACACTCCCTATATCCATTTGGGTAGTCTCTTTGCACTCTGAGTTTCTCTTATATATGATGTATTTCAACAGTCATTCATTCTTTCCTTCATTCTTCCATTCAGGAGCATCACAAAGAGGAAGTCTTGGAGAAGGATGAACGCATTACAGATTTGGAAACCGAGCTTGAAGAACGGGAGGTAAGTCAGAACAATGTGGAAAATAAAGCCCCCAGTACATATTCCTGTCACTGAAACAGGGAAGTGCAGATTAGGGGTGGGGATGGGTCATTAATGGGTGGATGGGAAGGCACTTGAGAGACAATGAAGTTTCAATTTGAATAGATTAGTCAAGTTTTCCACACGTGGTCTGCATAGATGAAGATTGACCACTGTTTTCTACAGGAGAGACTGACAACTGCCTCTCCAGCTCTCTGTGGAATTGGTTCCTCCTTCAGCTTTTCTCTATCTGTAGCTGGAATGGCAGTGTAGATCTATACAGGCTACAGGCAACCTCAGTCTGAACTGCTTCTTCCATCTTGCAGAGCTCTATCCACTGAACAGCCTTTGAGAATGGGTAGCCATGTTAGCTTTTTTGGTTACAATGTATTTTGCAAGCACCCAGTCTTTCAGACAGAAAGGCCAAAGTGCTAACAGCAGCATTACCATAGTGTCCCCTGATTTCTAGTTTTCGTTTTTATCACAGCCTAGCTGAGCACATGGATCCCTCTAAGGCTGTACAATATGAGAGGTGGGGAGGAGGAGGGGTTGAAGTCTTTTCCTTAAAGAAGAAAAGAAATAAATACAAACACTGCAGAACAGACAACTGGTGTCCACTCTGTTCACTGTATCACCATCTTGTCACCGGATTTTACCCCCCCCCCCCAAAAAAAAGAAGAAAACAAACAAGCAAACAAAAACAGACAAACTGATACTTACTTAATGAGATGTTGGAAATAGTGGTCATGTTCTACTATGATAATGTGAACAAAACACTGTTTTTGTAAAAGTATAGAGTTCCATACAGCATTGGCAAAGATTAAAGCAAAAGAACACATTTCATACAAACATGAGCATCACAATAACTTCAAGGGAAATTATCTTTCAGTTTCAAGAGTGTCGAAAAAGGGAGTTGTAAAACAAACCAAACCACAGTTGATGTTACGACATGATACATGCATTACTCAACATGCACATCATTATGTGACCGTCATATTTATTGCTAAGGGTGGTGGCAGATTCCCACCATTGCCTTCTAGTGCAGGAAGCCTTATACATAGTCTTTTTTTCTTAGACGTTGTATGTTATGTATCATGTGACTAGGCAAAGAACGATTGTACTATGACATGGCAAGGACAACTGGTGACAGAAAGAAAGAATGTACTAGTGCAGAATTTCCTGAAGATGTAAATACAGTTTATCCTGTTTACTGATGAATCCATTGCCATCTCCATGGGAGGAGGAGTGTGGCCAAAAAGGGGCATGCCTGCTCAGACCTTTAACATTAGATTGCTATTAGAGAAAGCATCTTCAACTCTATAGTTCTCTCTGTCACAACCACATTGACTATGATTGTAAAAATGAAGTTGAAGTCTGGCGTAACAGTTTGCAGTTGGTCATGACGAAGTGTAACTTAGACAACAGTCTTGTCAAAGTTGTACACAATCTAAAATGATTGTTCTCAGCAATCATTAGTGTAAACCAAGGTGATCCTCCTCTGTTCAGTTCTGTTTTTATATTTGAAAAGAAAGGTTATTATTTCCACACGACGGTACAGACAAACAGATTACAGAACAAAACACAATGCAATTCGACTTCTTCAGGCAAAAACAAACAACATTTAGGACAATGAAACCGAAGAACGAGCATCTAATTGTCATCTCATTTTCAGTGCAAAATGCTTATTGAATGAAAAGGAGGCTGTAGGAAAAGGGATCATGGGAATTGAAATAATAATCATGACAATAATAATAATAATAACAATAGCAATCATAGTGATGATTGTGATGATGATGAAAATACTGTAATGTTAGGAGGAGGAATACTGTAAATTATAATCATGGTAATGGTAGTAGTATTAGTGGCTAAACACAGGAGGGGAGAAAGGAGAGTGATTGGAGGGTACTAGAACAGTGGGGTTTGTTTGTTTTTTGAATAATTGTTGAATGATATGATCTAATAGTGCTGACAGTGATTATGGAAATCAACTCTGTTTCATTTATTGTGCAGACAATGTTTCTGGCAGAATTCTCTGGACAGAGTGAACAATTTCACTATTTAGTCATCAGTTTGTGCCGCCCCCCCCCCCCCCCCCCCCCCCAAAAATAAATGGCATAAGTTGCAACAACAAAAATAAGCAAACAAAGCGAAACAAAAAGACCGGAGAAAAATCCACCGAGGCAGGGGAAATGACATCAAACAACGAAAAGTTATCCCACAAGGGAAAAAAAACCCAGAAACAACAACATACAATTGTCAAAAACAATCATTCAGAACAATGTCTACCTTGATAATAGGATGCAAGAACCCCTACTGAAACACTCCCTATATCCATTTGGGTTGTCTCTTTGCACTCTGAGTTTCTCTTATGTATCATGTGTTTCAACACTCATTCATTCTTTCCTTCATTCTTCCATTCAGGAGCATCACAAAGAGGAAGTCTTGGAGAAGGATGAACGCATTACAGATTTGGAAACCGAGCTTGAAGAACGGGAGGTAAGTCAGAACAATGTGGAAAATAAAGTCCCCAGTACATATTCCTGTCACTGAAACAGGGAACTGCAGATTAGGGGTGGGGATGGGTCATTAATGGGTGGATGGGAAGGCACTTGAGAGACAATGAAGTTTCAATTTGAATAGATTAGTCAAGTTTTCCACACGTGGTCTGCATAGATGAAGATTGACCACTGTTTTCTACAGGAGAGACTGACAACTGCCTCTCCAGCTCTCTGTGGAATTGGTTCCTCCTTCAGCTTTTCTCTATCTGTAGCTGGAATGGCAGTGTAGATCTATACAGGCTACAGGCAACCTCAGTCTGAACTGCTTCTTCCATCTTGCAGAGCTCTATCCACTGAACAGCCTTTGAGAATGGGTAGCCATGTTAGCTTTTTTGGTTACAATGTATTTTGCAAGCACCCAGTCTTTCAGACAGAAAGGCCAAAGTGCTAACAGCAGCATTACCATAGTGTCCCCTGATTTCTAGTTTTCCTTTTTATCACAGCCTAGCTGAGCACATGGATCCCTCTAAGGCTGTACAATATGAGAGGTGGGGAGGAGGAGGGGTTGAAGTCTTTTCCTTAAAGAAGAAAAGAAATACATACAAACACTGCAGAACAGACAACTGGTGTCCACTCTGTTCACTGTATCACCATCTTGTCACCGGATTTTAACCCCCCCCCCCCAAAAAAGAAGAAAACAAACAAACAAACAAAAACAGACAAACTGATACTTACTTAATGAGATGTTGGAAATAGTGGTCATGTTCTACTATGATAATGTGAACAAAACACTGTTTTTGTAAAAGTATAGAGTTCCATACAGCATTGGCAAAGATTAAAGCAAAAGAACACATTTCATACAAACATGTGCATCACAATAACTTCAAGGGAAATTATCTTTCAGTTTAAAGAGTGTCGAAAAAGGGAGTTGTAAAACAAACCAAACCACAGTTGATGTTACGACATGATACATGCATTACTCAACATGCACATCATTATGTGACCGTCATATTTATTGCTAAGGGTGGTGGCAGATTCCCACCATTGCCTTCTAGTGCAGGAAGCCTTATACATAGTCTTTTTTTCTTAGACGTTGTATGTTATGTATCATGTGACTAGGCAAAGAACGATTGTACTATGACATGGCAAGGACAACTGGTGACAGAAAGAAAGAATGTACTAGTGCAGAATTTCCTGAAGATGTAAATACAGTTTATCCTGTTTACTGATGTATCCATTGCCATCTCCATGGGAGGAGGAGTGTGGCCAAAAAGGGGCATGCCTGCTCAGACCTTTAACATTAGATTGCTATTAGAGAAAGCATCTTCAACTCTATAGTTCTCTCTGTCACAACCACATTGACTATGATTGTAAAAATGAAGTTGAAGTCTGGCGTAACAGTTTTGCAGTTGGTCATGACGAAGTGTAACTTAGACAACAGTCTTGTCAAAGTTGTACACAATCTAAAATGATTGTTCTCAGCAATCATCAGTGTAAACCAAGGTGATCCTCCTCTGTTCAGTTCTGTTTTTATATTTTGAAAAGAAAGGTTATTATTTCCACACGACAGTACAGACAAACAGATTACAGAACAAAACACAATGCAATTCGACTTCTTCAGGCAAAAACAAACAACATTTAGGACAATGAAACCGAAGAACGAGCATCTAATTGTCATCTCATTTTCGGTGCAAAATGCTTATTGAATGAAAACGAGGCTGTAGGAAAAGGGATCATGGGAATTGAAATAATAATCATGACAATAATAATAATAATAACAATAGCAATCATAGTGATGATTGTGATGATGATGAAAATACTGTAATGTTAGGAGGGTACTAGAACAGTGGGGTTTGTTTGTTTGTTTTTTTTAGTCATTGTTGAATGATATGATCTGATAGTGCTGACAGTGATTATGGAAATCAACTCTGTTTCATTTATTGTGCAGACAATGTTTCTGGCAGAATTCTCTGGACAGAGTGAACAATTTCACTATTTAGTCATCAGATTGTGCCGCCGCCCCGCCCCCCCCCCCCCCAAAAAAAAAAAAAATGGCATAAGTTGCAACAACAAAAATAAGCAAACAAAGCGAAACAAAAAGACCGGAGAAAAATCCACCGAGGCAGGGGAAATGACATCAAACAACGAAAAGTTATCCCACGAAGAAAAAAAAATCCAGAAACAACAACATACAATTGTCAAAAACAATCATTCAGAACAATGTCTACCTTGATAATAGGATGCAAGAACCCCTACTGAAACACTCCCTATATCCATTTGGGTAGTCTCTTTGCACTCTGAGTTTCTCTTATATATGATGTATTTCAACAGTCATTCATTCTTTCCTTCATTCTTCCATTCAGGAGCATCACAAAGAGGAAGTCTTGGAGAAGGATGAACGCATTACAGATTTGGAAACCGAGCTTGAAGAACGGGAGGTAAGTCAGAACAATGTGGAAAATAAAGTCCCCAGTACATATTCCTGTCACTGAAACAGGGAAGTGCAGATTAGGGGTGGGGATGGGTCATTAATGGGTGGATGGGAAGGCACTTGAGAGACAATGAAGTTTCAATTTGAATAGATTAGTCAAGTTTTCCACACGTGGTCTGCATAGATGAAGATTGACCACTGTTTTCTACAGGAGAGACTGACAACTGCCTCTCCAGCTCTCTGTGGAATTGGTTCCTCCTTCAGCTTTTCTCTATCTGTAGCTGGAATGGCAGTGTAGATCTATACAGGCTACAGGCAACCTCAGTCTGAACTGCTTCTTCCATCTTGCAGAGCTCTATCCACTGAACAGCCTTTGAGAATGGGTAGCCATATTAGCTTTTTTGGTTACAATGTATTTTGCAAGCACCCAGTCTTTCAGACAGAAAGGCCAAAGTGCTAACAGCAGCATTACCATAGTGTCCCCTGATTTCTAGTTTTCGTTTTTATCACAGCCTAGCTGAGCACATGGATCCCTCTAAGGCTGTACAATATGGGAGGTGGGGAGGAGGAGGGGGTGAAGTCTTTTCCTTAGAGAAGAAAAAAATAAATACAAACACTGCAGAAGAGACACCTGGTGTCCACTTTGTTCACAGTATCACCATCTTGTCATCAGATTTTAACACACACACAACAAAAAAATCAAACAAACGAAAACAAAAAGCTGATACTTAATGAGAGGTCGGAAATAGTGGTCATGTTCTATGACAATGTGAACAAAACACTGTTGTTGTAAAGGTATAGAGTTCCATACAGCACTGGCAAAGATTTAAAGTAAAAGATCACATTTCATACAAACAATAACTTCAAGGGAAATTATCTTTCAAGTGAATCGAAAAAGAAAGTTGTAAAACAAACCAAACCACAGTTGATGTTACGACATGATACATGCATTACTCAATGTGCACATCATTATGTGACCATCATATTCATTGCTAAAGGTGGTTGCAGATCCCACCATTGCCTTCTAGTACAGGCAGCCTTATACATAAGTTTTTTTTTTCTTAGACGTTGTATGTTATGTATCATGTGACGAGGCAAAGAACGATTGTACTATGACATGACAAGGACAACTGGTGACAGAAAGAAAGAATGTACTACTGCAAAAATTCCTGAAGATGTAAATACAGTTTATCCTGTTTACTGATGTATCCATTGCCATCTCCATGGGAGGAGCTGTGTGGCCAAAAAGGGGCATGTCTGCTCAGACCTTTAACATTAGATTGCTAGTAGAGAAAGCATCTTCAACTCTATAGTTCTCTCTGTCATAACCACACTGACCATGACTGAAAAAATGAAGTCCAAGTCTGGCGTAACAGTTTGTGGTTGGTCATGACGAAGTGTAACTTAGACAACAGTCTTGTCAAAGTTGTACACAATCTAAAATGATTGTTCTCAGCAATCATCAGCATAAACCAAGGTGATCCTCTCTCTCCAATTCTGTTTTATATGTCAAAAAGAAAGGATATCATTTCCGCACGACAATACAGACAAACAGGTTACAGGACAAAACACAATGCATTTCAACCTCATTGGGTCTTCTTCAGTCAAAAACAAACAATTTAGGACAATGAAAACGAAGAACGAGCAACCATTTGTCCTCTCATTTTCGTTGCAAAATGCTTGTTGAATGAAAATGAGGCTGTGGGGAAGGGGACCAGGGGAGTTAAAATAATAATGATGACAATAATAATGATAACAATAGCGATCATAGTGATGATTGTGATGATGATGAAAATACTTTAATAATGGGAGGAGGAATGTTGTAAATTATAATCATGGTAATAGTTGTAGTATTAGTGGCTAAACACAGAAGGGGAGAAAGGAGAGGGGTTGGAGGGTACTAGAACAGTGGGGTTTGTTTGTTTGTTTATTTGTTTTTTAATCATTGTTTAATGATATGGTGTAGTACTGCTGATAGTGATTATGGAAATTAACTCTGTTAGGAGATAAGATAATGTTGCTTATAGCCCAGCCGACCGCAAGGGGCCACATCAGGGCTGTCACCACGTTAAAATAATTAACTCTGTTTCATATATTATGCAAATAGTGTTTCTGGGAGAATTCTCTGGACAGTGAACAATTTCACTATTTAGTCATCAGATTGTGCCCCCCCAAAATGGCATAAGTTGCAACAACAAAAATAAGCAAACAAAGTGAAACAAAAAGACTGTTGAAAAAATCCACCAAGGCAGGGGAATAAGACATCAAACAACGAAAAGTTATCCCATGAGGAAAAAAAAATCCAGAAACAACAACACACAATTGTCAAAAACAATCATTCAGAACAATGTCTACCTTAATAATATGATGCAAGAACCCCTTCTGAAGCACTTCCCATATCCATTTGGGTAGTCTCTTTGCACCCTTGAGTTTCTCTTATGTATCATGTATTTCAACACTCATTCATTCTTTCCTTCATTCTTCCATTCAGGAGCATCACAATGAGGAAGTCTTGGAGAAGGATGAACGCATTACAGCTTTGGAAACCGAGCTTGAAGAACGGGAGGTAAGTCAGAACAATGTGGAAAATAAAGCCCTCAGTACATATTCCTATTTCCTATCACTGAAACAGGGAAGTGCAGATTAGGGGTGGGGATGGGTCATTAATGGGGTGGATGGGAAGGCACTTGACAGACAATGAAGTTTCAATTTGAATAGATTAGAGTCAAGTTTTCCACACGTGGTCTGCATAGGCGAAGACAGACCACTGTTTTCTACAGGAGAGACTGACAACTGCCTCTCCAGTTCTCTGTGGAATTGGTTCCTCCTTCAGCTTTTCTCTATCTGTAGCTGGAATGGCAGCATACATCTATACAGGCTACAGGCAACCTCAGTCTGAACTGCTTCTTCCATCTTGCAGATCTCTATCCACTGAACAATCTTTGAGAATGGGTAGCCATGTTAGCTTTTTTTGTTACAATGTATTTTGCAAGAACCCAGTCTTTCAGACAGAAAGGCCAAAGTGCTAACAGCAGCATTACCATAGTGTCCCCTGATTTCTGGTTTTCATTTTTATCACAGCCTAGCTGACCACATGGATCCCTCTAAGGCTGTACAATATGAGAGGTGGGGAGGAGGAAGGGTTGAAGTCTTTTCCTTAAAGAAGAAAAGAAATAAATACAAACACTGCAGAAGAGACAACTGGTGTCCACTCTGTTCACTGTATCACCATCTTGTCACCGGATTTTAACCCCCCCCCCCCCCCCAAAAAAAGAAGAAAACAAACAAACAAACAAAAACAGACAAACTGATACTTACTTAATGAGATGTTGGAAATAGTGGTCATGTTCTACTATGATAATGTGAACAAAACACTGTTTTTGTAAAAGTATAGAGTTCCATACAGCATTGGCAAAGATTAAAGCAAAAGAACACATTTCATACAAACATGTGCATCACAATAACTTCAAGGGAAATTATCTTTCAGTTTCAAGAGTGTCGAAAAAGGGAGTTGTAAAACAAACCAAACCACAGTTGATGTTACGACATGATACATGCATTACTCAACATGCACATCATTATGTGACCGTCATATTCATTGCTAAAGGTGGTGGCAGATCCCACCATTGCCTTCTAGTGCAGGAAGCCTTATACATAGTTTTTTTTTCTTAGACGTTGTATGTTATGTATCATGTGACTAGGCAAAGAACGATTGTACTATGACATGGCAGGGACAACTGGTGACAGAAAGAAAGAATGTACTAGTGCAGAATTTCCTGAAGATGTAAATACAGTTTATCCTGTTTACTGATGTATCCATTGCCATCTCGATGGAGGAGGAGTGTGGCCAAAAAGGGGCATGCCTGCTCAGACCTGTAACATTAGATTGCTATTAGAGAAAGCATCTTCAACTCTATAGTTCTCTCTGTCACAACCACATTGACTATGATTGTAAAAATGAAGTTGAAGTCTGGCATAACAGTTTGCAATTGGTCATGACGAAGTGTAACTTAGACAACAGTCTTGTCAAAGTTGTACACAATCTAAAATGATTGTTCTCAGCAATCATCAGTGTAAACCAAGGTGATCCTCCTCTGTTCAGTTCTGTTTTTATATTTTGAAAAGAAAGGTTATTATTTCCACATGACAATACAGACAAACAGATTACAGAACAAAACACAATGCAATTCGACTTCTTCAGGCAAAAAACAAACAACATTTAGGACAATGAAAACGAAGAATGAGCATCTATTTGTCATCTCATTTTTGGTGCAAAATGCTTATTGAATGAAAACGAGGCTGTAGGAAAAGGGATCATGGGAATTGAAATAATAATCATGACAATAATAATAATAATAACAATAGCAATCATAGTGATGATTGTGATGATGATGAAAATACTGTAATGTTAGGAGGAGGAATACTGTAAATTATAATCATGGTAATGGTAGTAGTATTAGTGGCTAAACACAGGAGGGGAGAAAGGAGAGTGATTGGAGGGTACTAGAACAGTGGGGTTTGTTTGTTGTTGTTTTTTAATCATTGTTGAATGATATGATCTAATAGTGCTGATAGTGATTATGGAAATCAACTCTGTTTCATTTATTGTGCAGACAATGTTTCTGGCAGAATTCTCTGGACAGAGTGAACAATTTCACTATTTAGTCATCAGATAGTGCCCCCCCCCCCCCCCCCCCCCCACCAACCCCCAAAATAAATGGCATAAGTTGCAACAACAAAAATAAGCAAACAAAGCGAAACAAAAAGACCGGAGAAAAATCCACCGAGGCAGGGGAAAAGACATCAAACAACGAAAAGTTATCCCACGAGGAAAAAAAAATCCAGAAACAACAACATACAATTGTCAAAAACAATCATTCAGAACAATGTCTACCTTGATAATAGGATGCAACAACCCCTACTGAAACACTCCCTATATCCATTTGCGTAGTCTCTTTGCACCCTTGAGTTTCTCTTATATATGATGTATTTCAACAGTCATTCACTCTTTCCTTCATTCTTCCATTCAGGAGCATCACAATGAGGAAGTCTTGGAGAAGGATGAACGCATTACAGCTTTGGAAACCGAGCTTGAAGAACGGCAGGTAAGTCAGAACAATGTGGAAAATAAAGTCCACAGTACATATTCCTGTCACTGAAACAGGGAAGTGCAGATTAGGGGTGGGGATGGGTCATTAATGGGTGGATGGGAAGGCACTTGAGAGACAATGAAGTTTCAATTTGAATAGATTAGTCAAGTTTTCCACACGTGGTCTGCATAGACGAAGATTGACCACTGTTTTCTACAGGAGAGACTGACAACTGCCTCTCCAGCTCTCTGTGGAATTGGTTCCTCCTTCAGCTTTTCTCTATCTGTAGCTGGAATGGCAGTGTAGATCTATACAGGCTACAGGCAACCTCAGTCTGAACTGCTTCTTCCATCTTGCAGAGCTCTATCCACTGAACAGCCTTTGAGAATGGGTAGCCATGTTAGCTTTTTTGGTTACAATGTATTTTGCAAGCACCCAGTCTTTCAGACAGAAAGCTAAAAGTGCTAACAGCAGCATTACCATAGTGTCCTCTGATTTCTGGTTTTCATTTTTATCACAGCCTAGCTGACCACATGGATCCCTTTAAGGCTGTACAATATGAGAGGTGGGGAGGAGGAGGCAGTGAAGTCTTTTCCTTAAAGAAGAAAGCATAAATACAAACACTGCAGAACAGACAACTGGTGTCCGCTCTGTTTTCAGTATCACCATCTTGTCACCAGATTTTAACAAAAAAAGAAAAAAAAATCCCCACCCAAATCAAACAAACAAAAGCAAAAAACTGATACTTAATGAGAGGTCAGAAATAGTGGTCATGTTCTATGATCATGTGAACAAAACCATTTGTCTTCTCATATTCGGCGCAAAATGGTTGTTGAATGAAAACGAGGCTGTTGGGACGGGGACCATGGGGGTTTAAATAATAATGATGACAATAATAATGATAACAGTAGCAATTATAGTGATGATGATGAGAATACTTTAACGATAGGAGGAATACTGTAACTTATAATGATAATATGACGATAATAGTTGTAGTATTACTGGCTAAACACAGAAGGGGAGAAAGAATGGGGGTTGGAGGGTACTAGAACAGCGGTTTTTTTTGTTTTTTTTGTTAATTACTGTATAATGATATGATGTAATAGCGCTGATAGTGATTATGGAAACTATGTTTCATATATTATGCAAACAATGTTTCTGGACTTGTTTTAATTGTTTAATCATTGCAGCCCAGCTGAACGCAGAGGGCCTTTTCAGGGCTGTCAAACTTAACACACAAAAAAGTCACATGGCAAAAGAAGTCAGACTGTTGGGGGGGGGAGGTGGTGGAGGGGGGAAGATATCCTGAAAAATACAAACAACACATGCACTCAGGGCAAGGTAGCTTACCTATCGACATCCTATGGGATCTGATATTAGGTTGTGCTTAGAGGACCAGGTATTCCCTTGAGTTTTTTCACTCCTGGATTTAAAAAACAAATTAAGAAATCATGAAGACACTTCAGTGCCTCAAAAATACATACAAAAACGCCATATGTTCAACTTGACAGCTAGCATTCCTCTCAGACAGTATGTACCACTTTCACAACCCTATTGCCAGAAGACAACAAAAAAGCTGATATTTCATAAACAGCCATGAAAAAAATTACCACTTTTCAGAATAAAGACTGGAGTATGGTCCAGAAATGCATAAAAACAGAAGACAACACTGACGACAGACAAAAATGATTTGGAAAAGAGGTAGTAAAAAAAAGTTACAGAAAAAAGGAACTTAATGGCACCAGAAGGCAGAGGAAACTATTTGTACTGAAAGAGATCCCCAAATCCCCAGGACACCACAGTGAAAGAGTCATGTATATAGTTTTTTTTTCTCTTGTAATCATTAAAGCTCAGCAAACTGTACAGATACTTTTCGGGCTGTTGACGTGTAGTGATGAAAGGTTACACCCTGAAAAACATTTAAGAAAAAAAAATCACATCCTGAATTTAGTGTCATCATATCATCAGGATAGAAAAAAAGAAAATGGGGGGGCAGGGAGGAGGGGGGGAGGGGGAGAGCTGGGAGCTAATCTCACCTCAGTTCCTAGTTACCCAGCAAGAGTGATCGCCCTTAGTGAGTTCACTTCATCATCGAATCGCCCCTCTGACTAAGGTAAGGTAATGTTGCTCATAGCCCAGCCGACCGCAAAGGGCCATATCAGGGCTGTCACCACGTTAAAATCAACTCACAAGTCATCTCCAAAAAAAAGAAGAAAAAAAAATACACGTTCACACATGTCTTTAAAATGCATCTTCTAAAAACGCACCAGAAACTTTGTTAAAAATCTTTCTTCCATAAAATCTCAAATCAGATGAAAAATGTTAATCTCGTACAGAAACTGAAAGATCATGTCAGGTGGGACATCTCTGAACAGGGTTTTCATGGACTTGATGTAAAGTTTTCATGTCTCACATCGTGCAAGTCCCAACAATCTAAAAGAATATGTTTCACTGTGAGTGGAACATGACATGGAATACACCACGGAGCTTCTTCACCTTTTAAAAGATAAGAATGGGTATAAAACGAGTGGCCTGTGTGCAAGCGGCACAGGACTGTTTCTTCTTTACGGCCGCCTATGGAACAAGGTAAAAACTCGTTGAGGTTTGGACGGATTTTATACAGTTTGTTATCCATCTGCAAAAGCCATTCCTCTTGCCAGAGGTCTTTGGCATAGGCCTGTGTTTTGGGTCTCAGATCAGTATGAGGAACAGTAAACCTGATCAACTTTTCCCTTGTGGCGTTCTTGGCAAGCTGGTCAACCATCTCATTGCCTCGAATGCCCACATGGCTGGGAACCCAAGCAAAAACTACGTTGTGTCTGTTTGTTTTTATGGAGGTGTACAGTTAAAAAAATTTCAGTAGTTGTGGGTGCTTTAGATTACAGCCGGCAAGGGCCTCCAAAGCAGAAAGGGAGTCTGACAAAATAAGGAAATCTTTCTGTTTCGATTTGGAGTTTGCACTCTGTGTTTCTCTTACGCACCATGTATTTTGACACTCATTCATTCTTTCCTTCATTCTTCCATTCAGGAGCGTCACAAAGAGGAAGTCATAGAGAAGGATCAACACATTACAGCTTTGGAAACCAAGCTCAAAAAAGAGGAGGTAAGTCAGAACAATGAAACTGGGAAATGTAAAGCCCCCACCCGATACATATTCCTGTCAGTGTAACAGGGAACTGCAGATTAGGGGTCGGGGTAGGTCACCGATAGGGAGGGTGGGAAGGCACTAGAAATGCTGGTAAGTGTCAGTTTGAATTGATTAGAGTCAAGCTGACTAGCCCTCAGCCTGAGTTGACAAAGACATCAACTCACCACTGTTTTCTACAGGACAGACAGACAACTGCCTCTCCAGCTCTTGGTGGAGCTGGTCCCGCCTTCAGCTTGCCTCTTTCTGTCACTAGAATGGCAGCGTAGATCTACACAGGCTAAGGCAACCTCGGTCTCAACTGCCCCCTCCAGCATGCAGATCTATATCCACGGAACAGTTTGTGTAAAAAAGCCATATTAGCTTTTTTATTTCAATGTATATTCCAAGCACCCAGTCTTTCAAACAGAAAGCCCAAAGTGCTAACAGCAGCATTTTCATAATGTCTAAAGATTTCCGGCTTTCATTTTTATCACAGCCTAGCTGACTACATGGATCCCTCTAAGACTGTCACAATATGAGGGAGGGGAGTCCTGTCCTAAAAGTAAAAGATATATAAATAAATACATACTCTGCAGAACAGACTAGTGTCCACTCTGTTTAGAGTATTACCATCTAGTCACCAGATTCTAACAAACAAAACAAAAAAACAAAGACCGTATTAAATGAGTTGTTGGGTAAAGTGGTTATGTTCTATGATAAGCTTAGTTGAATTCTGTTTTGTAAAGATATAAAGTTCCATACAGCAATGGCAAAGATTTAAAACACAAAAACACATTTCATGAAAACATATGCACCGCAATAAATCTTGCAAAAATGTCAAAAAAGTGACTCGCGAAACAAAACAAACCACAGCTGAGGCTGCAACAAGGTACATGCATCATTCAATGTTCACATCACCATGTGACCATCAAGTTCATTGCTAAGGCTGGTAGTAAATCATTCTTTTCCACACGAATGCAGAGCGCCTCTTTTTCTCTCAGACATCACATGTTCTGCATAATGCAACGAGGCTAAGAACTATTGTACTATGACATGGCTTTAGCGCAGAATTTCCTGAAGACAGGAATACAATTTATCCTGCTTACTGATGTATCCGTTGATATCCTCATGGGAAGAGGACTGATGCTGATAAATAATAAATATCCGCAGAGATCTTTAATTTTAGGATTGCTACTAAAGAAAGCATCTTTAACACGAAAGGTTTCTTTGCCATAACTACACTGACCATGTTGGAGAAATAATCTCCAAATCTGATGCAGTGGTTTGCAATTGGTCATGACCAAGTGTAACTTTGACAACAGTCTTGTCAAAATCGTATATGATCTGAACTGATTGTTCTCAGCAAGTGTAAACCAAGGTCATCTTCTCTCTCCTATTCAGTTTCACAGGTACCTTTTTAACGAAGCAACATTTTTGGATGTATGTTCTTTTTGTTTCTGTTTTTGTTTTGTTTTGTTTTTTGCTGCCCCAACCTCTGCGCCACCTCAGAGGCAGTGCACCCATGCCGCTCATTCCAACACCCCGTCCACAGCCACAGCACTGCTGCTGAGTCACTTCAGTGGTGTTCAGTGGTGCCTGTTCTGATCTAATATATTGCAGGACACCACATACTAAGCCCCCTACTGATGACAATAATTGCTTAGTCGCGGAGCCGGCATGAGTGGGCTCTCTCTCTGGAGGGCGCCACCACATCCATCCAACAACAGCCCCCATGGACTCGCCAATACCAGTGACCCCGACGGAACCAAACCAAGGCCATAGACATGGAGAGGACATCGAAACTGATGTCACCATGAGAGCAGGGCATGAAGGGCCACAGAATTTGAGACATTTTTTTTATGCTGATCAATGAGAATGAGGATGATTAAGATGATGCTACAGATTTCCATTTTGGTCTAAGACTACATGACAGGGCTGTACTCTACACTTCCTTTCATGATATATCCCGGCGTCAACCTGGCCCGAGAGATACAGGCACCTGCAGCGTTGGTCAGGAATTTTGAGCAACACTCTCAGAAACGCATCCTTTAAGTGGATGAAACTCGACTGTGTGGTCCCAGTCTTCCCAACTGAGCCCGCAGCAAACTCAACTCTGGGTAGGAACCGGTCGGGGCAGAAAAACCCACATGACTTCTGATGGGATTCAAACCCACGACCTCCCAGCCGGGAGTCCGCAACGCTAACCACTTTGCCATGGCGGCTGGTTTTGGGATGTGTTTTGTTTTAATCATTAGCGACAAGCCGATCATATGGAGCCTTTTCAGGACTATAAACTAACACGAGAGACATCATATTGTGAAACAAGTCAGACCATTAAAAAAAAAATCCTGAAAAGTAAACAAACAACACAAGCAGTCAGGACATAGTAGCTAAACTATCAACATCCTATGGCATCTGAAGTTACGTTGTGCTTTGAGGACCGGGCATTCCCTGGAGTTTTTTCACTCCAAGATCAAGAACAATTGAAAAGTGAGAACATGTTAGTGCCACTAAAAATACATTAAAAATGCTGTATGGGCAAACAGACTGTGCACAATGAACAGCTCATGGTCTTCCCAGACAGTGTGTACACTTTTCACTTCATAACTGCCAGATAACAATAAAAAACAAACTAGTTTGCTATAAATTACTGTCAGAGAAAATTCATGCCAGTTTCCAGAACAGTATACTGGAGAATGATCCACGTGGGCAAAAAACAGAAAAGGGAGACAGAGTGCAAGGGAGAAAAGGTAGAGTCAGAAAAAAAAGCAGACAACAATTCAAAAAAGAAATTTTTTTTTGGGGGGGGGGGGGGGGCAGTGTCAAAGAGTTACAGAAAAGAGTAAGTTTCAAGCACAGAACTTTAAGCAGCTGAGGCAGTTATTGGTACTACAGAGGCCCAGGCATCCCGACAGGCTCAGTGACTTATTCTGGACTTCTAAAGCTCCAGCAGCTTTAGAGGCTGCCCCTATACATCCTTTTCACTTTCGTGTCATGAATGGTTTTACACAATGGTTTACATGATGGTTTACTCATAATCATTAAGTCGTTCTTCATTTCAGAAGCATCGCAGAAAGGAAGACAAGGAAAAGAACAAAGTCATCAAAACTTTGCAAACCAAGCTTGCAGAGCAGGAGGTGAGTCGGTGCATTCTAATCTTGAAAATAAGCAAGTTAGAATGTGTTTGTCATAGGGAGGGAGATTTGGGGAAGGGCACTGGGGGTGAAGCAAGTTAGAATGCATTTGTCACAGGGAGGGAGATTTGGGGAAGGGCACTGGGGGTGAAGCAAGTTAGAATGGGGAGGGAGATTTGGGGAAGGGCATTGGGGGTGAAGCAAGTTAGAATTGGGGAGGGAGATTTGGGGAAGGGCACTGGGGGTGAAGCAAGTTAGAATGCATTTGTCACAGGGAGGGAGATTTGGGGAAGGGCACTGGGGGTGAAGCAAGTTAGAATGCATTTGTCACAGGAGGGAGATTTGGGGAAGGGCATTGGGGGTGAAGCAAGTTAGAATGCATTTGTCACAGGAGGGAGATTTGGGGAAGGGCATGGGGGTGAAGCAAGTTAGAATGCATTTGTCACAGGGAGGGAGATTTGGGAAGGGCACTGGGGGTGAAGCAAGTTAGAATGCATTTGTCACAGGGAGGGAGATTTGGGGAAGGGCATTGGGGGTGAAGCAAGTTAGAATGCATTTGTCACAGGGAGGGAGATTTGGGGAAGGGCACTGGGGGTGAAGCAAGTTAGAATGCATTTGTCATCAGGAGGGAGATTTGGGGAAGGGTATTGGGGGCGAAGCAAGTTTGAGTGCATTTGTCATCAGGAGGGAATTTGGGGAAGGGGGGGGGGGGGGAGGGTGAAGCATGTTAGAATGCATTTGTCATCAGGAGGGAGATTTGGGGAAGGGGAGGGGGGGGGGAGGGGTGAAGCATGTTAGAATGCATTTGTCATCAGGAGGGAGATTTGGGGAAGAGGGGGGGGGGGGTGTGAAGCAAGTTAGAATGCATTTGTCATCAGGAGGGAGATTTGGGGAAGGATATTAGGGGCGAAGCAAGTTAGAGTGCATTGTCATCAGGAGGGAGATTTGGGAAGGGGGGGGGAGGAGGGTTAAAGCATGTTAGAATGCATTTGTCATCAGGAGGGAGATTTGGGGAAGGGGGGGGGGGGGGAGGGTGAAGCATGTTAGAATCCATTTGTCATCGGGAGGGAGATTTGGGGAAGGGGGGGGGGGGGAGGGTGAAGCATGTTAGAATCCATTTGTCATCAGGAGGGAGATTTGGGGAAGGGGGGGGGGGGAGGGTGAAGCATGTTAGAATGCCATTTGTCATCAGGAGGGAGATTTGGGGAAGGGGGGGGGGGAGTGAAGCATGTTAGAATGCATTTGTCATCAGGAGGGAGGTTTGGGGAAGGGGACTGGGGGTGAAGGGAAGCTGGGAAGGCATGAGTGAGACGAGAAAGCTTCAGCTTAATTAAAGCCAACTCGATCACATTGGCCTTGGGATGAAAAAGACATCAGCCTGTAAGCATTTTAAATAAAAATTGGTGGCCATAGTACTGTTTCTTTCATTTAGGTCTTTAGTCAAAGTACCCAGTCTTCCAAATGTGAGCCCGAAACACTGATATCAGCATAATTTTATTAACCACACTCACATGTTGCTTCAATGTCTTACATTGGAGAGATCAACAAGTCTGCACACACACATCTAGTACACACACATGTAGGCACACTCATCACGCAAGCTCACATACACTCTACAAATATACATGTCCCCCAAACCTGTCTATTAAATTTTTAAATGCATGTTTAAAAAGGCTATCATTTCTGGAAAGAATGCAAGGTTGCTGTTTTTTTTTAATTTTATCTAGAACCCTTTGTTTAAAACCAAAACTAGAATGTTCTATGCTGTCTTTTTGGCCCTTCTTCCTCAAAATTTTCAGTGTTTTAGAAGTCCACAAAGGCAATGTATCAAATTTTCTGTAATAAATCCACTTTTCAGAGGTCTATGTCAGATCTATGCAAAAACAAACTGGGTCTATGAAACAGACCTCAGTTTAAGAGTTCTTAAATCAGTTCATAAACCTAGTTCATGTTAGGATAAGATAAGATAATGTTGCTTATAGCCCAGCCGACCGCAAGGGGCCACATCAGGGCTGTCACCACGTTAAAATCAACTCACAAGTCATTAAAAAAAAAAAAAAAAAAAAAAAAAAAAAACCTTTCACACATCTCTTTAAATGACATCTTCTAGAAACGCACCAGAAACTTCGTTAAAAATCTTTCTTCCGTAAAATGTTCATGTTAGGAAAGTACACTACAACACACACACACACACACACAGAGACCCATTATTCATTACTGACTTAATCCAATTTTCTTGAGCCCCCAGTCTGGTTGGAAAAGCAAACAAAATTAATTAAAAGCAAAAATAGTTTCAGAAAAGAATGGCAAGATGGAACAAGTTAAAAATTAAACTCGACCAGCCGCCGTGGCGAAGTGGTCAGCGTCGCGGACTCCCGGCTGGGAGGTCGTGGGTTCGAATCCCATCAGAAGTCATGTGGGTTTTTCTGCCCCGACCGGCTCCTACCCAGAGTTGAGTTGCTGCGGACTCAGTTGGGAAGACTGGGACCACACAGTCGAGTTTCATCCACTTAATGGATGCGTTTGAGAGTGTTGCTCAAATTTCCTGACCAACACTGCAGGTGCCTGTATCTCTCGGGCCTGGTTGACGCCGGGATATATTATGAAAGGAAGCGTAGAGTACAGCCCTGTCATGTAGTCTCAGACCGAAATGGAAATCCGTAGCATCATCTTAATCATCCTCATTCTCATCGATCAGCATAAAAAAAAAAAATGTCTCAATTCTGTGGCCCTTCATGCCCTGCTCTCATGGTGACCTCAATTTCGATGTCCTCTCCACGTCTGTGGCCTTGGTTTAGTTCCGTCGGGGTCACCGGTATCGGCGAGTCCATGGGAGCTGTCGTTGGACGGACGTGGTGGCGCCCTCCGGAGGGAGAGCTCACTCACGCCGGCTCCGCGACTAAGCAATTATTGTCGTCAGTAGGGGCTTAGTAGGTGGTGTCCTGCATATGTTAGATCAGAACAGGCGCCACTGAACACCACCGAAGTGACTCGGCAGCAGTGCAGTGTCTCCTCCGGTGGGTTGCCTCTTGACGACTTGACATTGACTGCTCCCTGTGGATTGCCGGTGCCGGGGCAGCGGCGGGGCCGACCGGGCTGTGGCTGTGGACGGGGTGTCGGAATGAGCGGCGTGGGTGCACTGCCTCTGAGGTGGCGCAGAGGTTGGGACAGCAAAAAAAAATAAATAAATAAATAAAATAAAAATTAAACTCAGAAAGTGCTTTTTCCAGTTGCTCTTGCAGCTGTTTGAAAGTAAATAATTGGCATTCATGGGCATTTACTTTGTGTGTACATGTGTATGCATTTGTGGGGAGAGAGAGAGGGGGGAAGGGAGGGGATTATGTCCGGGCAGTTTCAGTTTGTGCAATTTCTTATATTAATACTGGGTAAATGATTTGTCCAGGAAATAAACAAGAGAGAGCTGAGAAAGACTGAGGAAAAAGACCAACAGATAGAAGACTTGAACCAACAGATAGAAGACTTGAACCAACAGATGGAAGACTTGATGACACAAATACAGCAGGTGAGTACAAATGAAAGTCACAAATTGCTGGAGATGCATATTTTTTTTACTGCCTCGTGGACGGCCAACTCATGATCCTTGTGAACGCCACAGGGAAAGACAAGTCACTTGTGACATTCTATATCCTCCAGACATTAAACACCTCAAGGATTAATTAGTCCATAGTTTATTTCAGAGCTAGCCACTCTGCTCAAAGCCAGCACATCTAATCCAGTAGATTGGAGTCTGTGGTTAGAACATGTGATATCGCTCTCAAAGGAAAGGGTATAGCACCAGCACACTGTTACCTGCTCTCCTGCCCCTCCCCTGCCACTTTAATTTATCTCAGGTAAAAAAAAAAAAAGGGGGGGGGGGGGGGAACTAAAAATATTGTGTTTCACAAAATTTGCAACCAAAAAAAAGGGGCAAAAGGGCAACTAGACATTGCAAAATGACCTTTCGTGTCCACTCTAGACAGTGTGTACAATTTCATTCTATAGTCATCAGATCGCAGCAAAAAAGCTGATATATTGTAGGATATGACCAGACAAAAATATGAAATAAGAATTCCACAACAAAGCCAGAAAAACAGCAGATGATAGTAATGAAAGATAAATTCTCCATCAAAAGACAAAAGATAAATTCTCCATCAAAAGACAAAAGATAAATTCTCCATCAAAAGACAAAAGGTAAATACTCTATCAAATGACGAAAGAGAAATTCTCTATGAAAAGACAGTCAAAACGAGTCACAGAAGAGAGGAAGTTCTTACACAGGGACGCTGTTTGCACTGCAAGAGCGCCCAAGATCCCAGCAGGAACATGTCTGTCACAGATAGCATTTCTTACCCTCTCAACATGACAACTGTTTGTTCAAGCCTTGTCAAGATCCAGCATGTTCTGTTTGTGATCAGGAAGTAAATGATGAAAAAGAAAAAGAATAGAATGGCACTGAGCTTAAGGAGAGTAGCCCATCTTTCAGACTCGTGTGTGGAAACGAGTCCACAGATGGATTAGTTGGTGGAGCAGGGAAGAAGGATGGGTCGGTGGTAGGTAGGGTCCAAATTGTTTTAAAGATTCAACAGCAGACCTTCCTAAAAAAAAAAAAAATGAGTATGAAAGGGAGGAGATGAGGGTGGAAGGGGATGAGAGATGAGGGTCCAAAGCGCCCCACATAAATGCTAATGAATGAGGGGAGAGAACCAGAGGTCTGACGGGCCAACGTCTCAAACACATATCTGTGAAAAATAATTTAAGAAGTCAGTAGTGATGTAAATATTTCCAGTAGCAGTAGCGGGAGATGAACTGATGACCCACTATGCTGATGGTAGTAGCTCCATAACAGCAGCAGTGGTACTGGTATCATTTCTTCAGTGTTGCGGCAGGAACTGTTCAGTTGTATCGGAGTCTGTTCTAGATATTCAGTTTAATGTCGGTTCATATTGTTTATGGCCCAGCCGACCACAAAGTGCCATATCAGGGCTGTTACCTCACCAAATGCAACTCTCTGCCCAAATGTTTAAAAAAAGAAAAAAGGCATGCGCTACTCCAGGGGTTAACAGTAACCATTGCCCGACGGCCCGGGGCAAGTGAACTCCCGTGTCGGGCAAGCCAAGCTATTCTTGAACGTGCCCGACCGGGCAAGTGAAAATTTTGACAACCAACTATTATTTTTTATTGCACGAACGCTGTTAAGCCTACTTGTCAACGCGACCGAAAGCTTAGACCAAAGCTTTGACCAGTTTGAGGAGACAACATAAGTTTAGACCATGCTCGGCTATGCGTGTTTGCCACAGACAGTTACACTGCAGCAGCAGAAGACGCATCTTCTCATTGGCTGCAATTTATGGAAAGCAAGCCAAGTTGAAGGTCATGCCGCGAAGCACATGTGGCTGACGCATGTTCGTTCTTTGTCTAGATCTAGTCTTATAGGGCCTAGAGAAATGGCTCAGCGATCATTGTTTTCGTTCTTTGGAAAGCGATCATCCGAATCGGAATCTCAATCAAATTCCGCAAATGCTGATGATGATAAAGAGATTGAAAGTAAGAAATGCCGTAAACAGCAGAAGGCTGACTATGAAGAAGAGAGAGAGCGGCGTTTCCAGTTCAAATGGTTGAAAGAGTTTCCTTGGCTGACTGTGGACGATGAAAAGGAGCCAACGGCGATATTTTGTCAAGTAAGTAAAGAGACAAATGATCTACATCATAATACTAAAGTTGCATTTTTTTTCACTCGTCCACTGATCAGTGACTACTGTGGATTAGCTGAAGTCACCGATCAGTGGATGAGAGTTGGAACAGAGCACGTTTTACGTACTATTAAAGAACCGAGTACAGAGGGGTTTTTATACTGGAGTTGGGTGGTGTAATTAGCAGGCTACATCAGCAACGGTTTGATTTGACAGTGTGTGTGTGTGTGTGTGTGTGTGTGTGTGTGTGTGTGTGTGTGTGTGCCTTCGTTCGGCACCTCATAGCAAGTAAAGACGCGTGTTCCTTTTCTTGTAAATTAATTCAAATATCTCTCTCTCTTTCTCTCCTCCCCCCCCCCCCCTTTTTTTTTTCCACGACACAAACACACACCCACACACACACACACACACACATGCA
The DNA here is from genome assembly GCA_033310375.1 of Conus canariensis. Taxonomy (NCBI): domain Eukaryota; kingdom Metazoa; phylum Mollusca; class Gastropoda; order Neogastropoda; family Conidae; genus Conus; species Conus canariensis. Next base: position 57,857,466 of record CM065726.1, read on the forward strand.
CACGCACATGCACAGGGTGACACTTTTACGGTAATGGTAAGGTTGGCATTGCCTTGAAACTTTCATTTTCTTCTTTCTTTTTTTTTTTTAAACAACTTAAAAGGACAATAATGTTACTTGGGTCAGTAACATCAGATTCACACTGTTCTTTTGTTTTCAGGTTTGTCTTGACAACCCGAAGACAGCAGATCAAAAGAGCAGCTTGTTTGTTGGGTGTTCTACCTTCCGGAAACAAACTGTCCAGTCACATGACAAGTCAGTTCGCCACCAAATGTGCGTCGAGGCCAGCAAGGCTGCTTCAACTGAAAGAGCAAATCGGCCTATGGAAGCCTTGATACGACATGTGGAACATGACCAGAGAGAAAAACTGATGAAAGTAATCACTACTGCCTACCATGTAGCCAAGCTAGAGTTACCCGTCTTTCCCATCTCTGATTGCTCTCCAAGAAAAGAATGGAGTGGACCTGGGTGGTTCATACAAATCAAATGTGGCTTGCAGCAGATTCATCGACAGCATATATGAGGACTTGTTTGAGTCACATCATCAGAAGATTTCAAGGACACGATTCTTCAGTATCATGGTTGATGCAGCTACTGACACCAGCGTTCGTGACCTTTGTGGCGTGTTCATCCATTACTGCTCTCAGGGTACTCCAGTGAACCTGTTCCTTGCTGTGGAAGAACTGCATCACTGTCACGCTGATGGGTACATTGCTGCAACTGGCACAGCCATGGAGAAAAGGGGCATTGCTGCATGGCAGGAGAAGACTGTTGGATTTGGATCTGATGGAGCAGCAGTGATGGTCGGGAAGCACAATGGTGTCTCTACCAAGCTTCGAGGGCAAATAGCTTGGTTAGTCAACATCCAGTGTTTAGGCCATGGGTTGGAGCTGGCAGCTATGGACACCATACGAGCTCATGAGTCGATGAAGAGAGTGAACGACTTGCTTCATGGCTTGTACAAACAGTACCACTACTCCCCCAAAGCATGGAGAGAGCTGCGCCAGGTGGGTGAGGCCTTGGAACTGAAGGTGTGGAAGCCAACTAACCTGGGAGGGACAAGGTGGGTTCCCCACATATCCGAGGCTCTGCAGACGATGCTGAAGAATTTTCACCCTCTGAGTGTACATCTTCAGCACACAGCAGAAGGGGCAGCTTCCAGTGCAGAGATGGTTGGCAGAGCAAAGCAGCTATTAAAAACACTCAGGGACCATGGCCAGCTGCTCTTCATTCATCTGAGTTTGGACACTTGGAAGCTCTCAGCACTTTCAGCTTGAAACTTCAGGAAGACAGAAACACACTTGTCAAGACTGTCCAGGCACACGAGACCTGTTTGCTGATCTTGGTGGGCTTCAGGACAACCCCTGGTGAGCACCTGGAGACCTACCTGAATGAAGTGACAGATGGAACCTACAAAGGCACAGAACTGATCCATTTCAACGAGGAAGTGAGGAACAGATTTGACAGGGACAAGCTTCAGCTTCTGGATGACCTTCATGCCAGCCTGGCTGCTCGATTCCAAAGCCTGGAAATGCAGGAGGTGCTGGACAGTGCAAGGAGGCTGCTTGATCCACGAGAATGGCCACAGGATCCTGAGGAGCTGGCAACCTTTGGCAATGACATGGTCACCACTCTCACAGACCACTTTGGCACTGTGCTGCAGCGGAATGGATGTGACCTCAATGTGGCCAGGAGACAGGAGTGGGCAACCATCAAGGTGACAGTGAGAGCCAGATGCAAGGGACAGGTTTGGGAAGACTGGCTGGCTGATGAGGACAGACTGCAGGACTTTCCGAACTTCCTCATGCTGGTGGAACTGCTCATGTGCTTGCCAATGTCAACAGCTGTGGTTGAAAGAGGGTTCTCTGCCATGAAAAGGATAAAAAAAAAATGACTGGAGAAGCACCCTGACAGTTGAAAAGCTGTCAAAACTGTTGTTTTGTTCCTGAGTCTTGAGGGGCCAAATGTGGAAGACTATGATGGAGCCAGAGCTTTGGAAAGATGGTGGAATGAGGCCCAGAGACACAGAAAGCCACAAGATTAATTTCTTTCAGGCTGACCTGATGTGTGTTGTGTGTGTGTGTGTGTGTGTGTGTGTGTGTGTGTGTGTGTGTGTGTGTGTGTGACTGTGACTTCTTATGGATATGGGGATAAAGGCAAGCCAAGGACTACTTGTGATGAGAAAAGTTTGTGACATTTCCCTGTGTGTTGACTGGTGGATTAACATTAGAGATAGTTGGGGGAACGGCTGAAGAAGGCAAGCCGAGAAGTACTTGTGTAGAGAAGAGTTTGTGGCATTCCCCTGCGTGTTTAACTAAAGAATTGACATTAGAGACAGTGGGGAAAGGGTTGAAGAAGAAAAAAAAAGCAAGACAAGGATATGGGGAGAAGAACAAAAGGCAAGCCAATGACTACAGTACTTGTGTTGAGAAAAGTTTGTGACATTTCCCTGTGTTTCACTAGTGAATTAGAATTATAAGACAAAAGGAAGCCTGTCATTCATGTGTGAACAAGTGAACCAGAAGCTAGCCAATGACTCAGGTAAGAATGTGTTTGTGATATTGTTATGCATGGAGGGAGTAGCTTAACATGCAGATTTCGGGCAAGTTGAAAGTAAGCTTGGGCAAGTGATTTTTTCTTCCACTTGCCCGAATGGGCAAGTGGGAAAAAAAGTTGATGTTAACCCCTGTACTCATTTAGCAAGTGGTATATTGCGTGGAATGTATCACTGACCTTTCCCAGGTGTCATTTTGTTTCAGCTTCATTCTCCCCTCTAAAAACGGCTATCCCAGTCATTGAGTAAGAACGAGGGTGCTTGAGTTCCAGACTAAAAACAACTAAAACCCCACATGTTCTCTGTGAAATGTGTTTGTTACCAATGAAATGTAACGTTCTGTCTGACGACAGCTCCGCATGGATTCCACAAACCTGACAACAGACAGTTCCCCCCTGCCGGGCAGTGAGGAGCCAGAGCCTCGATGAACTATCAGTGAAAGAACGTGACCCGACCTCTGTCTTCTGCAGCAACATTAAGAAAGATTCCGACACTCCTGTCTCCGTATATTGTCGTCAGTGCTGGTAACACACTTTGTTCAAGCACATTGAGCGGAAAAGGTAACAAAAAGTGAGTAAGGTGATATCACTCTGAAGCTCCAATGAGCAACTGAAGATCCTCAGACCATTTTTGGAAGAACTGGGAATGCCAGTTCACCCTGGTACTATTTTTCTTGGGGGGGAGGGGAGTGGGTGGGGAGGGGAAGTAAAACAGATGTCTATGCATAGGACACACTGTTTTTCTCAAACAAATGACCCAGTCTACTGGCCGACACCAGTAGCAGTCTTCGTCTGTGTTGTCTCCATCTTCTGAGCCAATGTTGTTGCAGCTGATTACTGCTGACGTTCTTGCTCAAGAGTGTTTAGAATGCATGTCTGCTCACATATATGTATGTGTGTGTGCACTTATCAATGAATGGGGAGCATATATGCAAGTGCTGATAGCATTTGATGCAATTTTCAGTGTTTTTTTTTATTTATCATTAATTCTAATATATACATATTTCTTTTGTAAATGTGGACCAAGTGATATTATATACTTTATGTATGGTTAGTTTTTATAAAATTCTAAATACTGTGTTACGTCTTAATATGAAACACATTTTTATAAACATTATAAACCTTGATGTGATGCCTTTGCCTTCAACTTTAATGTTACCTTTATCAAAAAAAGTTATGTTCTCACTTGAAGCTGTTGGTGTTTCGCTGTTCATTCGCGAAAATACCCCCCACCCCCACCCCACCCACCCCCAAAAAAAGGAAAAAAAATTTTTGTTTGTTCAACTCAGTGAAAAAATGAAAAGCATCTGGGTGTGGATCCTTGGTGCTGATCAGCATTGAAGGATGGATCCAGGATCCATGTGACGGTGGAGGTCTGCATTGTCCCCGGTGCCCTTCCACCATACGCTTAATGCGCACTCGGGACTGAGCAGACGACCCCTCTTATCAATGTTAAAACCAGACCATGAAATCGCAAAAACAGTTGAAATTTTGTAACTGTTGTGGAGTGATGGACCTTTATGTCAAAAATGTTTGTAAAAGTTTCCATTGGTTTAGTGGTCTACTGGGGAAGGGGGGTGGAAGGGGATTCGTTTGAACCACTGCATCGTATTATGTTCTCACTGTTCACACTGGACTATTCTGGGACAACACTTCTTGAAGCCATGCTTTTGTCTTTTTTTTCTTTAATCGGCGAATTGTTCTAGTAGGCTGAAACCACCATCACCCAAAATTGGCAGAAATCGACCAAAAAGGGGACGAACTGACCTCAATTAATGAAAAAAACACATTTCTAAAGTTGAAATGAAAAGAACAAAAGGAGGCTTACTTCAGCTTCATGCCAAATCAGTCTAAACACTGTCAAAATCTGTTCCCTTTCTTGTTTTGAAACACATGTAATGAATTTGTTTTTCTATGGTCATCAAAGAAAAATTTAATCAGTTGCAGTGTTAAATTCACCTGTCACAATTAAAGTCTTCCTGTGGTAACAAGCGTAGAAAGTGTTTGAGCACTCCATCATTTTAGCAGCTTAGCAGCTTTCTACAGGTCCAGTAGGGGGGAAAATAATTTTTTAAATTTCGACACAGCGCTTTGATATATCTGAAGCACTCTTGCAACATTCCTGTTCAGTTAGCCTCGGTTAAATACTGATATTATAAATTTTTCATTTTTAATTATCATATCACATTTACTTTCCTTTTCCTGTGCCTTACAGCTATAATAAGAAATCAGCAAAGGTAACAAGAATATGCAAGATGATTGCAAGTAAGAAGTTAGATGTATGCAACCATGATGAGTTTGAAAATGTTTGGCACAGGGCTGTAGACCTCTAAGCGAATGGAAACAACAAATGACTACACTGAAGCAATGCGTTTTAACCATGATATCTTCTTAAATTCTGTCCATATTGTCTTTTGATTGGTTGAATAAACCCTGCTTTATTCTCATGGTTTCATTCCTTGCAATACCCAGTTTTCAGCCCAAACACAAAGAAATGATACAAATACCTTATTCATCTGTTTAAAACACATTTGTCTTGGATTATGATGCCTCACTTGTTTTTCTTGCATTCACGCTGTTTTGCTATGCAGTGACAAATTGTGCTGTCTATTTTTACAGAGATAAATTTTTTTAGCACACAGTGAAAAATTATAAACAATCTACATTTATTGCTATACAGTGACAGTGACTTCATTTGTTATCACTACGCAGTGTCATTCGTTTTCACGACACGGTGTTAAAATATGTAATTTGTTTTCACAAACAGAGATGAACAATAATAGTTTGTCACTGTACAGTAATAAAGTATGTTGCTTATTTTCAGTGCACAGTGATAAATCATGTTATCTGCTTTTACTATAACACTGTCACAAATTATTAAATATGTTTTCACTACACAATAGCATTTTACTTTCTTTTATCATTACTATGATAAATCATTTGTTTTATCAACGCAATAATAAGTCATTTAGTTTCACTGAACTGTGATAAAATATTAACTTTGTTTTGTTGCAGAACTTTGTTTTTACTGCACTGTTTGAATTATTAGTTTCATTATACTGTGATAAAATGTGAACTTTGAATCTACTGCACAGTGATGAATTATGAAGTTTCTTTTTAACTACACAGAGATGAATTATGTAATCTACAAAGTGACAAATTATGCAATTTGTTTTACTCTACAGTGATGATTATGATTATGTAATATGCCTTGACTATTATACCTTGATAAATCATGTAAAGGTGGTTTGTTTTTACAATGATGAATTTACACAGTCTGCTATACTAATATACAGAGACAAATTGTGCATGACAGATTATGCAATTTTGTTCATATTCTACGACTACATGTAACAGTGATAAATCCTGTGCCTGTACTTCACAGTGATGAATTATGTAATTTGCCTTTCTACTACACAATGACAAGTGACAAATTATGTAATCTGCCTTACAATATTCATGTTTCAGGAAACTGGAACAATGCTCTGTACATCATAATCATATGTATCTGTAACATGCCTGTACATTTATCCATGATTCATATTCATTATGTGTCTGTTATAAACTTTCCACCAGGCTGTTTCAGTATGGGGAGATTTTTCCCTCGAAGTTAACATCAGCTCTGATTCCATTTTCCAAAAAGTCCTTTGAATGTCAGCCGAAGTTCCACGCGGGAACACATGCAAAGATCTTGCGTACATGCATAATCCCATCTCTAGTTTTGGGAAGAAAAGGCCAGTTTGACCACTGGTATGAATTACATGTCTTCACATAGCATGCATCCACAGTAAAAATCAAAGGAATGAGAGAAAGTCTGAGTGACTGATATTTGACCGAGCGACATGGAGAAAGAATGATTAGCGCCAGCAGTCAGCTCTTCAGTTAACTCTACCCTGGTAGGCAGCTCATTGTGTGTAAAGGTAAGCATGGATTGTGAACGTGCTTAGAGTTTCGTCTCTAACCAAGGACAGACACTGTATTAGCATGACAATAATAATAATTCTCATTGCATCATATTCATATGTTTCTGTTACGTACTGTTTCTGTTATATATTGGAATAATTTTCTCTGCATTGTGTTTACGTGTCAATTATCATTGGACAATTACTGGAACCATTCTTTGGTGCATTATATTTGTGTTTCAGAAACATACTGAAACAATTTTCCACACATGATATTTATCATACTTCTGTCATATACCCGAGCAATTCTCTGTGCATCATAATTTATTTAACATGCTTCCTGAAGTTCAAACTTGCGTACCATTATAATTCTGTAAACATCACATTTGTTAGGTTTGTTACATACTGGTACAGTTCTCTATCATCATATTCACGTGTCCATCACATTTTCGTTATATTCCCTATGTATCATGTTCTCATTCTCTTTGTATCATATTAATACATTTCTGTAACATACTGTACAATGTTTCAGTAACATGCTGGCACAATTCTTAACGCATTATTTTCATACATATCTCACACTGGTACAATTTCTTATTAATTTTATTTGTATGTTTCTGAAACATATTTGCAGAATTCACTTAGTATCAAATTCATATATTTCTGTAATATACTGGTACAATTTTCATTCTTAAAAAGTAAATAACAGTGCTGTTTGTGAAAGAATTTCCAAGACATTGTAATTGTTTAAAAAAAAAAAAGTTTTGTTTCAGTTTCCACCAGCAGTCAACTCACTTTGAAACCATCATAATTGTTGTTCAGGCTGTAGAGCAAATGATTTTCAATTGCACCATGGAAGGTAATGTTGTTCATTTTTTTGGACCACGGAAAATATGTATATACAGTCCTCCGGTCAGTGTTCCACTGCAATGCGGAAAACTACTCAACTGCACCCTTGAAAACAAGGTAACTGCACTGTTGATATGTTAAATGATCTTAATTTCATCCATGTCCCTTTTTATTACATGGAAAGCTCATACCCTGTTAATAACTATATTGTCGATAATCATGTTGGTTGTTTAATATCTATATTGCAAATAATCATGCTGTTGCTTGTTTAATATCTATACTGTGGATAATCATTGTCCATAATCATGCTGTTGCTTCTTTAATATCTATACTGTGGATAATCATTGTCCATAATCATGCTGTTGTTTAATATCTATACTGTGGATAATCATTGTCCATAATCATGCTGTTGCTTGTTTAGTATCTATACTGTGGATAATCATTGTCCATATCGTGCTGTTGTTTAGTATCCATACTGTGGAGAATCACTGTCCATAATCTTGCTGTTGTTAAAATATCTATACTGTGGATAATCATTGTCCATAATCATGCTGTTGCTTAATATCTATACTGTGGAGAATCATTGTCCATAATCATGCTGTTGTCTCCACAGTATAGAATCATTGTCCATAATCATGCTGTTGTTTAGTATCTATACTGTGGAGAATCATTGTCCATAATCATGCTGTTGTTTAGTATCGGTACTGTGGAGAATCATTGTCCATAATCATGCTGTTGTTTAGTATCGGTACTGTGGAGAATCATTGTCCATAATCATGCTGTTGCTTAATATCTATACTGTGGAGAATCATTGTCCATAATCATGCTGTTGTTTAGTATCCATACTGTGGAGGATCATCGTCCATAGTCATGCTGTTGCTTAATATCTATATTGTGGAGAATCATGGTCCATAATCATGCTGTTGCTTAATATATATACTGTGGAGAATCATCGTCCATATCATGCTGTTACTTAATATCTATACTGTGGAGAATCATCGTCCATATCATGCTGTTGCTTAATATCTATACTGTGGAGAATCATCGTCCATATCATGCTGTTGCTTAATATCTATACTGTGGAGAATCATCGTCCATAATCATGCTGTTGTTTAGTATTTGTACTGTGGAGAATCATTGTCCATAATCATGCTGTTGTTTAGTATCTGTACTGTGGAGAATCATTGTCCATAATCATGCTGTTGTTTAGTATCTGTACTGTGGAGAATCATCGTCCATAATCATGCTGTTGCTTAATATCTATACTGTGGAGAATCATCGTCCATAATCATGCTGTTGCTTAATATCTATACTGTGGAGAATCATTGCCATAATCATCTGTTGCTTAATATCTATACTGTGGAGAATCATTGTCCATAATCATGCTGTTGCTTAATATCTATACTGTGGAGAATCATCGTCCATAATCAAGCAGTTGCTTCTTTAATATCTATACTGTGGAGAATCATCGTCCATAATCATGCTGTTGCTTCTTTAATATCTATACTGTGGAGAATTATTGTCCATAATCGATGACTGTTTTGTCTTGACTATGTTATTTTTTGCCTGAAATCATCTTCCGTACTCTTTTGCTCCTTGAAACCATCCCGTACTCTTTTTGCTCCTTGAAACCATCCCGTACTCTTTTTGCTCACTGAAACCTCCCGTATCTTTTTGCTCCTTTAAACCATCCCGTACTCTTTTTGCTCACTGAAACCATCCCGTACTCTTTTTGCTCACTGAAACCATCCCGTACTCTTTTGCTCCTTGAAACCATCCCGTACTCTTTTTGCTCACTGAAACCATCCCGTACTCTTTTTGCTCCTTGAAACCATCCCGTACTCTTTTTGCTCACTGAAACCATCCCGTACTCTTTTTGCTCCTTGAAACCATCCCGTACTCTTTTTGCTCACTGAAACCATCCCGTACTCTTTTTGCTCACTTGAAACCATCCCGTACTCTTTTTGCTCACTGAAACCATCCCGTACTCTTTTTGCTCACTGAAACCATCCCGTACTCTTTTTGCTCCTTGAAACCGTCCCGTACTCTTTTTGCTCCTTGAAACCATCCCGTACTCTTTTTGCTCCTGAAACCATCCCGTACTCTTTTTGCTCCTTGAAACCATCCCGTACTCTTTTTGCTCACTGAAACCATCCCGTACTCTTTTTGCTCCTGAAACCATCCCGTACTCTTTTTGCTCACTGAAACCATCCCGTACTCTTTTTGCTCACTTGAAACCATCCCGTACTCTTTTTGCTCACTGAAACCATCCCGTACTCTTTTTGCTCCTGAAACCATCCCGTACTCTTTTTGCTCCTGAAACCATCCCGTACTCTTTTTGCTCACTGAAACCATCCCGTACTCTTTTTGCTCACTGAAACCATCCCGTACTCTTTTTGTCCTTGAAACCATCCCGTACTCTTTTTGCTCACTGAAACCATCCCGTACTCTTTTTGCTCACTTGAAACCATCCCGTACTCTTTTTGCTCACTGAAACCATCCCGTACTCTTTTTGCTCACTGAAACCATCCCGTACTCTTTTTGCTCACTGAAACCATCCCGTACTCTTTTTGCTCCTTGAAACCATCCCGTACTCTTTTTGCTCACTGTAACCATCCCGTACTCTTTTTGCTCACTGTAACCATCCCGTACTCTTTTTGCTCACTGAAACCATCCCGTACTCTTTTTGCTCACTGTAACCATCCCGTACTCTTTTTGCTCACTGTAACCATCCCGTACTCTTTTTGCTCACTGTAACCATCCCGTACTCTTTTTGCTCACTGTAACCATCCCGTACTCTTTTTGCTCACTGTAACCATCCCGTACTCTTTTTGCTCACTGAAACCATCCGTACTCTTTTTGCTCACTGTAACCATCCCGTACTCTTTTTGCTCACTGTAACCATCCCGTACTCTTTTTGCTCACTGTAACCATCCCGTACTCTTTTTGTCACTGTTCAGTACTCTTTGGGAAATTATCCCCATTGTTTTTTTAGAGCATTGCGAAATATCATGCCTTTGAGTGCTCCATGACAATATGTTGGAGGTTGTTGTTTGGATGGATGTTCTTTCATGCCGACATTCTGCAGAATGCCAGGATGCATGAGATATTTCCAAATAGCTGTCTCCATCTTCTGCTAAAACTGTGCTAGAAATTTGTTTTCCCCCCCTATTGTTTATGGTTTTCTTCCCCCCCCCCCCACCCCCTCTCTCTCTCTCTCTCCATGCTAACAGCTTTTGCTCATCCTTTCATGACAATTATTTACTGGTAAAATTTGGACACTCTCTCCCTTTTTTTTTTTTTTTATCTTTGCACTTGACTTACTTACTTACTTATGCCTCTTGATTCCTTGAGGAACATAGGGCCGCAACAACACTCCTCCAACGCACGCGATTTTGGCAGGTCCTCCTTAGCTCGGCCCACGTCATTCTGGCAGCCTTCACCTCAGCGTCAACACTCCTGCGCCAAGTCTGTTTTGGTCGACCCACTTTCCGCTTTCCTTGTGGATTCCAATCCAGAGCCTGCCTGGTTACGTTGGATACAGGCTTCCGTAGCGTGTGGCCGATCCATCCCCATTTCTATCTGTTTCAATTGGGACTTGTCTCGTCCTGTCCCACAGTTGTTCGTTGGAGATGACTTCCGGCCATTTGATGTTGAGGATGTTTCTGAGACATCTATTGATGAATGTCTGTAGCTTGTTGGTGTTGGTCTTGGTTACCCGCCATGTTTCTGAACCATATAGAAGAACAGACTTCATGTTTGTGTTGAAAATCCGGATCTTGTTGCAGAGTGAGAGGGCTGTTGATCTCCAGATCTGGCGCAGGGTGTTGAAGGCGTGTCTTGCTTTGTTGATTCGGCATTTGATGTCTTCGTCTGTCCCCCCATCTTTACTGACTACACTGCCCAGGTAAACAAACTTGTCAACTTCCTTGATGTCTTCTTGGTGAAGTCACACTGGATCTTGCTGTTTGTTGTTCACCCTCATGACCTCTGTCTTCCGATGTTGATTTGGAGCCCAGTCTTCTCAGCTTCTTCTGCAACACGACATAGCTTCTCTTGTGCATCTTGCTGCTTGTGGGAGAGGAGGCTGATGTCGTCCGCAAAGTCCAGGTCCTCCAGCTGCTTCGTGAAGGTCCACTGGATACCTGTCTTCCAGTCTGCTGTGGACTGTCTCATGACCCAGTCAGTCACCATCAATAAGATTGTCGGCGAAAGTAAACAACCCTGACGGACGCCGGTTTGTACAGAGACGGGTTCCGTCTGCTTCCCATCGTGGATGACTTGGCAGGTGGCATCTTTGTATAGTTGTTGGATGATGGTGACCAACTTTGGTGGAAAGCCGTAGTAGTACATCAGTTTCCAGATGACGTCGCGGTCGACACTGTCAAACACCTTCTGAAAGCTGATGAAAACTGTGTACAAGGGGGTCTGCCACTCTAGGGACTGCTCGATAATGATCCGCAGTGTCGCAGTATGGTCCGTACATGATCTATCTTGGCGGAAGCCTGCCTGTTCTTCCCGGAGTGTCTGGTCAAGGGCGGTCTTCAATCTCTCCAGGATGATTCTTGTCAATACTTTCCCCGGGAGGGACAGCAGCACGATTCCTCTCCAGTTGTTGCAGGATGATAGGTTTATTGTGCTGAATTTTTGTCTTTTTTTTGTACACTGTAGTGTCATATGGACAAGAAGTTGCTGGTAAGCTATATCAAAGACAAGTTTGCAATTTGTGTTAAGCAGGCAGTGTCCTAATTCAGGTTATTTAGATTTCAAACTCAATGGCTTATCATTCCAGTCATTTCTTCATACATTGATTTTGTACCTGTGGTACCTGTAATTCATGTGTTCAAGTGACCATCTCGCATGGATTTTACATGTCATCTCAATCTTCAGTGTGGATTTACAATACACTAAACCCGCCATCCATTGATTACATCCAGGTACATCACTAGTATTAGTAGTGTCACGAACAGGTTTTCGTCCAGGGGTAATATTCAGGTGGGGAGATCCTTCCTGTTCGTTTTTATTTCCCATCCGACGACAGAAACCCTAGCAATATGTTTTGGGTCCTGTTTTCGTTATTTCTTTTTTCCAGTGCAGCCTTTCCTCCATCCTTCCCCCTCTATATAATCTGTTTTCATCATCCTCCCTCCTACCTGTAACTGTCCACGGGTTTCCGCGAGGTCTCACCGTGTCAGGTCTGACACGCGTGCCTCAGTTTTTTTTTTCGGAGATTCTCATGTCTACTCACCCTAGAATCGAAGCTGACGTTTTTGTCGCGGTGTCGTCCTTTGGCACTTTGCGAAAGTCCAGCCTCGAGTCGAAGACATATCTTCTCCCTGGTAGCGTTTTCGGGTTCAGCTGCATTGCTGTTTTGATTTCTTCATTGGAATCTTCACCTAACCCCGGAGTGCTATCCTTCATTGGATTGGACATAGGGGTTTTGGGTGGTTGGGCGACTTGGGAGCTCTCTTCCTGCTGACCAGGGCTGGGGCTGTGGTCTCACGACCATTCTTTTCCTCGGCGGGAGAGTTGGGAGGCCGGTGTTGGAGACGCTGGTTCTTCAGTGAGCAGAGCGTAGCACACGGCTAGCTTTTCACAAGCCTGTTGGTAAGTGACGTTTTGTTCCTTGAGATAGGCTTCTTCGCGTAATTTTCCCACGGTTCGTGTAAAGTAAATCACTTGTTCAAATTCTAAGGTGGAGGTCATAATTCTTTTCTATCGTTAGTTCCTCTCTAAAATTTTAGCGTGTTCTATGCAGGGTTTGTTTTAGTTGTCCTGCTAAAAATCTTGTGAGTGCGAGATATTGCCGGTCGAGTATGGCTCACGCACAGAGTAAAAGTAGTTTTCATTGAAATTTAGTGTCCGTCGTACTTTCGTAATTTTACAATATTATTTGCTTTTTGGTGGAGGCTAAGAGCCTAAGTTTTATTTTGTTGGAGAGTAAATTTAGACTCGTGAGGCGAACCGCGGTGTGTTTGGTTGAGGGCAAAATTTACCGGGGGTGGGTGTGGGACACTCGTCCACCCTCTTTTCCAGTCATTGTTTTCTCCTCCCCGTGTTTTCGTCCTTCGTGTAATGCATAATTCGTGTGCATGTTTGCAGATGAGAGTTCATTATAGCATAATCCATTTTATGTATAAAGGAGCAAAAATGCCTACTGGTGATGGTTTGAAATATTTAGTTTTTTGTTTTTATTTAAAGAAAAGTCTTCCAGTGGTTGCTCAATCACCTGTCCATTCAATGCATAATTCTATCTTTCTAAAATGTTCTACCTGTGTCAGTTTCGGATTGAAATAGATGGATAGATGCTGAGGAAGGTTATCTCATGACAAATTTACTAGGTTTTCATTAACATTTAGTTAAATGAGATTAGGGCCTGTATCATGTGTGACATGACTTGACCAATACAAGCCTTTTTTTTTTCCTTACCTCAGTATTTTATCTATCGATGGACACTTACTGTCTTTATTGGATGGAACTCATTTTTCTGCTTTTCCTTGTTCTATCTGCTGCTTTCCTCCCTCTTATCTTCCTCTTACTCTCTTCTTTTCTTTGGCCTCGACCAACTGACCACAACCCTCTGACACTGACCAAACTGGAATCATATTCCAAGCATGGTACTGACCCCAGCCTTAGGGCTTGCTTGCTTGGTTGTTTCTCGGGTGGTTCGCGGTCTGGCTGTAACTTCTGGGCCTACCTCCTTCTTGGCCGCGGGGCTGGGGAGAGGAGCTGAGGCGACGGCGGGAGCGGCGTGGTGTGCTTCTACTACCGGCTGGGATCAAGTCCCGACTTCCATCAAGACACTATTGGACTTGGCTGACACAAGATGAGTGTGTTAGTTGTGGGAAGTGTCGGTGTGGTTGTGGTCCAGGCCCCTCTATCTCCTCTGCATTTTTTTTTTTCTTTTCTTTTTTTTCCTTTTTTTTTTTTTCCTTTTTTTTTCACCTTTCCTGAAAATTCAGGCCCTGTGGTGTGAATATATTTAGATTGTCCCTATTTCTTCTTTTCTGTCTAAGGGAAAATAGAGGTGTAATTTGGGGCATCCCGGGGCGGGGGGGATTAACATGGTTTTCTTTTATTATTATTTTCTTTGGCCCCTATCTAGTAGTTAATCTCTCTGTATCTCGCTCTTCTTTTCCCTCCTTTCTCCTGCCCTTCTGTCTGTCCTCTCTCTTCTGCCAGTGTTCCCACCCCCACTTAGTGTGTGTGTGTGCAGTGTGAGTGTTGTAATGTGCAATAAATATTGTCTTTGAATGTATGTCCTGGGTCCTTGTGTTTTGTGGTGAGTGTGGTGTGGGTGCCTGACTCCACTCTCCCTGTGGTTCGGACTGTCGGGACCCCAGTACCTGACAAGTAGCTAGTGGATACATATCAATGATGCTTTGTCAGATGACAAGAGGACTTATTCAGATGTCACATAACAGGGCGCAGAAGACCAAACTAAGTGTAAATACTGCGTGGAGTAAAAACAAGTATCACGAGATAACAATCAAAAAATATTACACAAGGGAGAGTGTAAGGTTGTCCTGATTAGTCAAAATACTAGGAAACCAATTGCTCATATTTTTTAGGATGATGGGTGGGTATAAAAACATCCAGGCACTCTGCCAGAAAAACGTTCATCAGCAAATGTGTGAACGACTCTTCTGTCAAATACAACAGCTATCTGCCTGCATCTAAACATATACCCAGAAAAGAATCACGTAATAAAAAAATATTTCTGAGCAAATTGTCTGATCACAAAAAAGTTGTCTCAAAGCAAAAATTTTGGTAAAACTTGATAACAAAAAATCTGAAAAATTTGCAAGGCTGGAATAGGCAAAATGAGCACACCTCTGACATCTCATATCTCCATGCACATCTCTTAACAACATGGAAGTCCTGCTGAATGAATAAAGTGTTTACTTCATCCTCTAATCAAGTCTGGGTGTTTTGTCAGGGAGTGGACGGCTCTGTCTGAAGGTTTGCAAAAGAGTCTTGAGAACCACAAGAAGAACATCTCCATCCATATTCAACAAACTACATGGCGTTCCCTGACAACAAAAGAGGATGAAAGTGCCTACAGGCTGGAGTCCTGGCACTGGAAGTCGGAGATCTTTTCACTGAAGCCCAAACAAGTCTTTATCTCCTAAGCCTGCTTTTCCCCTGTCTCCTCTAGTCTGCATTGCAGCAAATTTTCTAGTCTTGCCACATGAACCAACACGCCACCAGCAGCATCCACCCCGAGTGCAGCAAAGAACCCAAGTGATGACCTTTACGATTTTTCCTTGCATTTTGCTAATTTTGTAAAAAGACATTCCATCAAAAATTGCTAACCTGATGCCAAAATAATGAACAGAGATTCCCAGTGTTGTCATCCTCTCCATCTCTAACTGTAGGCGCTACTGCACAGTTTGTGCTATACCAGATATATGGTTGGGGAGAAGGCTTGACTGGCGTGTGGCCAAGCTCATACAGGCCAGCATACTGTCTACCTTGACTGGCGTGTGGCCAAGCCCCTCAGGCCAGCATACTGTCTACCCTGACTGGCGTGTGGCCAAACCCATACAGGCCAGCATACTGTCTACCTTGACTGGCGTGTGGCCAAGCCCATAAATGCCAGCATACTGTCTACCCTGACTGGCGTGTGGCCAAGCTCATACAGACCAGCATACTGTCTACCCTGACTGGCGTGTGGCCAAGCCCATACAGGCCAGCATACTGTCTACCTTGACTGGCGTGTGGCCAAGCCCATACAGGCCAGCATACTGTCTACCTTGACTGGCGTGTGGCCAAGCCCATACAGGCCAGCATACTGTCTACCTTGACTGGCGTGTGGCCAAGCCCATACAGGCCAGCATACTGTCTACCGTGACTGGCATGTGGCCAAGCCCATACAGGCCAGCATACTGTCTACCTTGACTGGCGTGTGGCCAAGCTCATACAGGCCAGCATACTGTCTACCTTGACTGGCGTGTGGACAAGCTCATACAGGCCAGCATACTGTCTACCTTGACTGGCGTGTGGCCAAGCTCATACAGGCCAGCATACTGTCTACCTTGACTGGCGTGTGGACAAGCCATACAGGCCAGCATACCGTCTACCTTGACTGGCGTGTGGCCAAGCTCATACAGGCCAGCATACCGTCTACCTTGACTGGCGTGTGGCCAAGCCATACAGGCCAGCATACCGTCTACCTTCACTGGCGTGGGCCAAGCCTCATACAGGCCAGCATACCGTCTACCTTGACTGGCGTGTGGCCAAGCTCATACAGGCCAGCATACCGTCTACCCCGACTGGCGTGTGGCCAAGCCCATACAGGCCAGCATACCGTCTACCCTGACTGGCGTGTGGCCAAGCTCATACAGGCCAGCATACCGTCTACCTTCTGTGTGTGGCCAAGCTCATACAGGCCAGCATACCGTCTACCTTGTCTGGCGTGTGGCCAAGCCCATAAATGCCAGCATACGTCTACCTTGACTGGCGTGTGGCCAAGCCATAAGCCAGCATACTGTCTACCTGACTGGCGTGTGGCAGCCTACAGGCCACATATGTTACTGATGGCGTGTGCCAAGCCTACAGGCCCTACTGTCTACCTTGACTGCTGTGGCCCCTAGTTTTACTGCGTGGCCAAGCTCATACAGGCCAGCATACTGTCTACCTTGACTGGCGTGTGGCCAAGCTCATACAGGCCAGCATACTGTCTACCTTGACTGGCGTGTGGCCAAGCCTACAGGCCAGCATACTGTCTACCTTGACTGGCGTGTGGCCAAGCTCATACAGGCCAGCATACTGTCTACCTTGACTGGCGTGTGGCCAAGCCCATACAGGCCAGCATACTGTCTACCTGACTGGCGTGTGGCCAAGCCATACAGGCCAGCATACTGTCTACCTTGACTGGCGTGTGGCCAAGCCCATACAGGCCAGCATACTGTCTACCCTTGACTGGCGTGTGGCCAAGCTCATACAGGCCAGCATACTGTCTACCTTGACTGGCGTGTGGCCAAGCCCATACAGGCCAGCATACTGTCTACCTTGACTGGCGTGTGGCCAAGCTCATACAGGCCAGCATACTGTCTACCTGACGGCGTGTGGCCAAGCTCATACAGCCAGCATACTGTCTACCTTGACTGGCGTGTGGCCAAGCTCATACAGGCCAGCATACCGTCTACCTTGACTGGCGTGTGGCCAAGCTCATACAGGCCAGCATACCGTCTACCTTGACTGGCGTGTGGCCAAGCCATACAAGCCAGCATACCGTCTACCTTGACTGGCGTGTGGCCAAGCCTCATACAAGAGCCAGCATACGTCTACCTTGACTGGCGTGTGGCAAGCCCATACAGCCAGCATACTGTCTACCTTACTGCTTGTCAGAACGGCATTGGGCTATGAAGAGACAGAAATTCTCCAAAGTTAGTGTTCACGTTCCTGTCTTGTAGAACAGGAGGACACAACAGTTAATTCCATGTTACACATTGTCTTGCCCACAACTGTTTTGACATCTTTAAACACTGAAACTGTGCATCACTGCCTTTGAATCTGCATGCGTTACATTCATTTTGTTTGTATGACCCATTTCTTTTTGGTCTGAATGCCCTGCCATATTTCGAAGGAGTTCCTGTCTTTTTGTATGTGTAATACACAATCATCCTGTCTTTGTGTGTGTGTGTGTTGCACAGGATGTCATGAACACAATCACCCTGTCTGTCTGTATGTGAACGGCACAGAGTGTCATGAACACAATCGCCCTGTCTTTTTGTATGTGAACGGCACAGAGTGTCATGAACACTGCACAAGATATCATGAAAACCATAAAGTTGGGTGAGATGTTTTTGGTTCTACTTATTCAGGTCTACCCTTGGTTTTTGTCACCATTTGCCAAGCAGGTGTCAGCAGTACAATGGGCAGTCACTGGCAGAGAGGGTATGGGTGGGGGTCAGAACTGCTCACGTCAGTCTGTCATCCTGGGGTTGTGGGTTCCAATTTCCCCTTGGCCATTTCTTCGCAGGGGGATTTTTCCTTCAAAGATAAGACTGGCTCTGAGACCCCATTTTCAAAAAAAGCCCTTTGATTGAGACTATAAAATGAGGTTCTGTATGTGAACGCATGCATAATATCTTACATACACAGAAAACCCTGTTTCCAATTTTAGAAGAGAAAGCCAATTTGACCACTGATATGGTGACGCAATGCACGTAACATGCATCCTGTGTGAAAAATCCAAAGAATGAAAACAAAATCAAAGGGACTGAATGACATGGGGAACGCCTGAATGTAGCACCAGCAGACCGCTCTTTATTTCCCTCTACCCCAACAGGCAAACCGCTGTGTAAATAACAGCAAGCGTTAAGGATTATAGGGTGCTTTGAGTTTGGTCTCTAACCAAGCACAGGCAGTATATAAGTACTCTTAATTATAATTATAGTAATAATCACAACAGCAATTACAATAATGATAATGGATTCATCTGTTCAGAATGTAGCATTCTACATCCAAACATTGTCAGGCTGAAGCAGGCATTCCACCCCCTTTGAACCAAATGGCTGTAGTGACGCATGAACAAATCGGACAAGGTATTACAGAACATTTCCCAACTACAGTGTAGAACAATTTGTGTAAGGAGCAAGGATTTTTCTGCTAATGTCATGCCTCAGTTCTTCAGGGTGAAGAAAGAGTCAATGGATCGCTGTTTCTTCACATTTTTGCCAGTTTCTTCAGCTGCTCTTTTCACACCCTGCAAAAAAAAAAAAGGTGAATTAAAATTAAACTAAACAAACAAACACTTAACAAATTTTTTTTCGAATGCCAAAAAATGCCCTACATACAGACTTCTGTTAAACTTCATCTGGATAATATGATAATCGGGTTTATGCAAACGAATTTTTATGTTCAGACTAACATTCAACTATTTATGATCCTTTTAACACTCCATATGCAATCATTTTAACACATTTTCTTCATGTTGAGTGCCTTTTTCATTCATTCCCCCTCCCAGCAGCATGTTCTTTCATCCACCTGTTTAACCTCCAAATGAGCCAAAAAAGTCACAGCTCCTATTTCTGGACATGCTTCCTTGAAATGCAGCAACTTTGTCGGACATGTCAACTACGGTGGTGGAGCTGAATTGTCTCTTTACGTTGGCCCTGTTCACAGATTCCTTGTGCTGTGTTCTACAACTGGCTTTGGTTCTTCAGAAAAAAGTGTACACAGGTAAAGGTGGCCAGCACTAGCATGAAACTGCTAACAAACACAATATGTCGACCTATCGCCATTCTGTCTAGAGAACAAAATTTTAAAGTCCAAATGTTTTTGTATTTCTGCATAAAACAGCCACTTTCTGAGAATATTAACAATTGGATGCCATAGTGAATATTAACAACTGGATGCCATTGTGAATACATATTAACAATTGGAAGCCATAGTGAATACTAACAACTGGATGCCATAACTGCATATTGTGTTCTTTTTCACCTGCTGATTCCTTTCAAAATGGCTGCTGTTGATATATTTCTGAGACTGGTTAATGGCTTCAATAATTATATTGACAGCTTGATTGAAATAAAGTTTCACTGACATCAATCAATAAGTGCAACACCAGTTGGCTGCCATTTTTCATTCGAAATTATTTAGAAACAGTGCAAAAAAATATCCATGAAGAGTTCTGCCTCCTTTTTAACAACAGCATTCAATACAATGGTCAGACAAAATCATTTTGTGAAATGATCTCAATTAGGCACTACAGCATGAGATTCTAAACTCAACCAAGTCATTCATCGCCCAAAATAACTGTATAAATTCTTCAAATTACCTCCAGCAGTAAAATGCACTAATTTCGTTTCTTTCATTATATCTCAACAGATCTATACTGGTTTCGTAATCCTGTCTTTGATCTGATACAGCCTGGTTACCGACTTCAAGGGTCAGCAACTGCTGAGATTTTCATCTTGACCGAGACCGCTTTGTCAACGTTGATCTCCCAAATGTTTTGCAAAAACTATTTCTAAATTCATTTCTAGGCATAGAAAAAAATTACCTATATGATTCTGTCACTAGTTATGTATTTTTCTTCCATAGCCATTTGGCAAACTCATGCTTTCAAAGCCATGCATTACTGAAGGTGCAGAAAATGCAGACAAAAGTAGGCTGAGCTGAGTGTGTCAACAATTCTGCATACATTATCATAAGCAGATTATGTTGGAGAAAAAAACTGCCCAAAATACTGCAAAGCCACAGGCAGCTGCAAAATGATAAATTAGCACATAACACAGTACAATGGACAGTTCCTACCAGTTCTACGGATCCCATTCTCACTACCCTGTCTCCAGACGACATCGCAAACACTGGCATTCGATACATTATAACAAAAGAAAAAGGTGTAAAACGTTGCAAAACAAAGACAGGTGAATGGAACATAAAGGCAGAAACACACAGGACAGTAAAGAAAGAAGAAATGAAAATCGGAGTGGAACAGAACACTAGGAAACAGGAAGTTACAAGCAACATACCTGGTATAACCTATGTGCACTCACTCGCCAAATTAAACGAGCAGACTACTACGTAATAAAAATCACATCAAGTTTATGATGCAAGGCAATGAACTACACACCTTGGACTGTCCTTTTCCATTGGTGTACAGTTTAAAGACCTGAAAACAATGCATCTTCCATTGTGACCAACAACAACAAAATGCTAATGATGAATTAGTTAAAGACTAACATTTTAAGCCTTTTTTTTTTTTCTTGAGTTTGTTTTCATAGCTGCTTTCGTTAGTATAGTCAAATGACACATATACACACATCTCAAAACTTTTGAAGTGAGATTTTATCATTATGCACACATAAAAGATCCAACAGCAACATGGAAGGCATCTCTGGCAAAGCTCTGTTGGAAAATTCACTTTGACAAGTAATTAAACAACATACCCAGACAGGGGAGAAAAAATACAAAAGCATGGGTGGTGCTGTGCTCTCTTCACGGGGAGAGTAGGCCAAATTTCACACAATCTGTCATGACAATGAAGTTCTCCAATGCAACAAAACTTTACATCTCATTAATCTTTAAGCTATAGTTCCACCCTACAACTCCCTTCCCCCACAACCAGGTAACTCCCACTTTGCCCTATGCCACACTTTGAGGAGAACCCATTATTCATGGTTGAGAATTTTCTGAACAGCAAATAAGGGATGGGGAAGGAGGTGCAGAGCAATAGCTTAAGGTTTTTAGGGGGTTTTGCCCCAGAGAAGCTTAAAAAAGAACATATTTGAAGCACATAAGTAAACTCTCAACTGCTACCAAGTACTCCAAAGAGATTCTCATGTAACATATTAGCCTTGAAAGCTATTACTCTTCATAAATATATTAATATCAAAACAAATCACTGAATCAGTCCCTAAATCACATGACACCAACAAAGAAATGAATGCTTCCTTCTTATTTCTTTTCTTTCCCTCAATCTCCACTCCATGATATCAAACACACACTCACAGGTAACAAAAATAGAATCCAAAAACAAAATGGGAAAAAAAATCCTAGAGCAAAGAAAGAAACACAAACAATATCAAAACAAAGAACGTAAAATAGTGTTCAGTATTTTACTGGTTGTTTTCGGAAACATCTGATTTTGTTTTTTTCTCACACAAAAAGACAATAAGAATGACAAAAGAATTCCGTCTTTGAAGATTTTCTAACAGGCTGATTTTTCTGTCCCTAGACAACAAATTTTCACTGACGCTCATTTCAGAGATTATTTGCAAAGATTTGACAGCAACCATGTGCCATAACAATGGCTGTTGCAGAAGAAGCTGCCACTTAAAAACGTGCTTTGAATCAAATCAAAAAAAAAATTTTTCAATTTTTTTCAGTTCAATTCTAGTGTGACTACAAATGACAGTGATAGGCAAGTGTCCATTCTAGACAACTTGACAATTTAGATCCCAAAGCATTACTGAATTGATCAAGAAAAGGGGAGAGATAAAAAAAAAATTTTAAAAAAAAGAAAAGAAAAGGGGAGATAAAGCCAACTTACAAAGCAATGTCAGATTTATGGAATGAAAGTGACTGGTGAGTGACTGCAGCAGTCAGTCTTAAACATCAACTCACACACAAACACACCTACATACACATATACTCAGCAAACTACATCTGCTATTTGATTTTTAGCCAAAACTTGGTGAGACACAGATCTTTAAAAAAAAAAAAAAAAATCAAATAACTCGGTTCCAAAAGTTCAACCCAAATTCACTTCAAGTTCTTAAAAGAGTTGATCTGGTAGTTGCAAAAATGTTTCTTAAAAAAAAAAAAGGGTAGTTTGATGGTCAAAAACCTAATTCTAAGACTTCTGGCAAGAGGAGTGTCCAGTGTAGCAGCATCACATACCTTCCTCATGGCCGTTGACAGCGCAGCAGCCTCCAATTCCTCCTTCATCAGCCATCTTGCAGCTTTCTCTGTCTCCATGGTGACTTTCTCTTCTTTCACAGACACCATGGAAACCAAGTAGGTTTGGTGGATGTGAGAAAAAATATGCACCACCTGGTGTGAAAGTAAACAAGTTTGCTTGTTTTATTCGTTTTCAACTTTAAAAAAAGTTGGTCATTTCCATTATCAAAAGCATAAGCAAACAAAAAATAAAACATAGATAAACAAAATAAAGCTTAGATCTCATTTGTTTTGTTTTCTCTTGTCAATTCCTTCCATCATATATAACATGGCAATTATTACAGAACTGCTTTTTTTTTTCCAATCCATCCTTTTAACATTTTCCATAAATGAAAGAATGATATGGAGACTGACATTAAATTTCTTAACTTTATGCTGAGAGAATGCTAACAGACAATAGACTTTTTCAGTGCATGCCCCATGTATGCTTGTTGCAGGGAGCCAATCAGCTGACATATAATGTGACAAGAATCAAAAACTTTTGAAAACTGTTTCAGAGTGAACTAACGCAGGAATCACAAACCATAGTTTCCAAGCATGCATTCCACCATTTCTGCACCATATGACATCAACAGTGCACCAATGCCGTGAATTTTCACTGGTTAGTTTGAAAAGAGCCAGCCAACTCCCATCTAGATTTGAACCCAGTGTTTTCACATAAAGAATGGTGAGATGACATTATCAGAACTGCTCAGCCCTCCAACTCATGCCAACACAAAACCACGATGACGAGTTTAATGACAATGAAAAATTCAAAGATGACCAGTGTTCCACTCAGAACTTCAAAATGAGAGTCAAAAGATCTTCAGTCAAATCGAACAGAAAAAAACAAGGACAAAATGCCGAAAACTGAATATTAGACAACAGATGCTGGACCAACTACTCTTGGAAATGACAAAAGAAAAAAAAGACTGTACACTCAGTTTGGAAGGAGTGGAAGTCAATTAAATCAAGACTTCTCTATGGAGACATGCAAGTCTAAAAAGAATAGTCACTGGCTGTGCACAGCAACCTCAAATCAAAAGTTCAAGCTATGCCCACAGCTCTCATGGAAGAAAAACACCAAATTTTTTTTTTTTTAAAACGAACTTGTTTTCAAAATGGTGCCATCTGATGCAAATCTGCAAGTCAAGTGGTGCGTCATTCATTTTTCGGGCCAAACACAAACAGGACTAGCTTGTTTCAACAGTTCTGGTCAGTATTTTTCACTTTTATATCGTCTTGTCAACGTACCACATCACAGCTCAACATCAGCTTGCAACATCAGCAATTAATGCTATCGTACCTAACACGCAACCAGAATCCTGAAAATTCCATTGCCACTTTTTTTTTTCTTTTCTCTTCTTTTCGTACCTGATTTTTTTCCCTGGAAAAAAAATCTTTTCTCGATGTCTAGCTTCAGTTTTCACTGAGAAATCATGATCAAGCCCATAAGATAAGATTCTTTCAAATACAACTTTTTAGTTACAAATTATCACTTTAAAAACCATTTTGACCTCTTAGAGTGATACACATCTAAGAAGCAGAACATTCTCCCTATGAATCCGGAGATTTTATTCTATGTATTTACAAAATGTCATGTTGATTTCCCTTGAGCTTGGACATGTGTACGAAGGTTTTGAATTGTCAGATGAAACACTGCATGCACTGTTTCCATCACTTTCATCTTATTTTTGCAGTTCTTTTCAGTGACTGAAATCATTAAGTGCACTTAATTAATCAAAAACATGTTCCAGCTGTCATGTATGTTATTAAGAAAATCACTTAGTGTTCATGCTTTTATAAATATAAGAGACTTCTCTGTCTTTTAACAACAACTACAACTATCACTACACAAACTCCTGTTCACCACAAACATTTCATTCTATTTAACTGTTTCTATTTTACACCCAATGAAGCTCCACTGATCATTCTGGAATATGAGAAGCACTGGAAAACTGAAGAAAACAATCACCTTCAAACATACTTACAGAGATCTCTTTCTAATAAAATTGAAAATAAACATGCAGTAAACAAACAAACCAGAAGAGCTCCTGGGAGAGACCAGACCTCTGTAGGAGCCAAAAAGATCTGGACTGCCTTTTAAAGATCCATACTAAAATTAATGGGATTTTCCTTGGACCACTCTCTACTAAACTGCAGAACTGATTTTAACAAAACCTGGTGGGAAAATGGACAATGGCCGAAGGACAGATCCATCAAATCAAGACCCATTAAACTGTCGTCTGGCTTCGGCTCATGGGGCAGATCTGGATCCGTTCGACCTTGGTGGAGGTCTAAGCTCTCCCACGAACTCTTCTCTTTCTGGTTAATGCCTTGCCTTCAACTTGTCCTTGCTGCTCTACAAAAGCAACACGTCTACCTTTCAATCAATAACAAGGTAACTAAACTACTGAGATTTTTTACTGGAGGAAAAGACTTGGCCATGCTCACAGCACCAACCATTCCTCTTAAAATTTTCATCCCATGTTTGCAACACTAACAACAACAAAAAAGTAGAAAAAGAATTAATAAACATTTGAATGCAACCCCAAAAATTCATTTAAGAAAAAATCATATGGGCACACCAAAAATATGTCAGAACAAACAGCTTGTATCCACTGCGGACAGTTTAAGGTGTCATCACAGAGTTCCCAGACAGCCACAAAAAAACGCTGGGATATAATAAACTACGACCAGTGAACAAAAATGTAAAACTTTCTTGAACGAGTACAAGAGAGTAAGTCACAAAGGCAGATTTAAAATGGAAAAAAAAATTGATGCCGTTTACGAAAGTCATAAAACAAAAAAAAATTTGAAGTCAAAGCACGGTGACATTAAAAGTCAAAGTACAGCGACAGAAAAGGGGAAGTGACTAACACATAACTTCCGGAAGACAGGGGAAAGAATTTGTAGCTGGAGGAGCCCCCTGGCATAGTGGACACAAGAAACGTTCCACAACTGATACAACCATACCACCAAGGATCGTACTTGCTGTATGGCAAGCACTCACCTCCCCCAGGTACGCTTGCTTTTCAGTTCCATCAACCAGCACTCCGTGATCATCTCGAAGCTGCTGAAGAACATCCTGTGTGGATACACAGGTGACATCTGTCTCCACATCGGTGCTGGGAAACTCCCAAAGGCCCGCCAGCAAGCCTGAGCAAATTGAAGGGAAAGAAATTAACACACACAACAAAGAAACTGGCTTTCTCCATGTAGCCAGTATTTGTGTAATGAAATAATGTGTGTGGGATTATTAAGATCATGAAATGCTGTTTCCTTGGTTTTTATGAGTGAGCAAGTTAGTTTCTGTGCGTGTGTGTGTGTGTGTGTGTGTGTGTGTGTGTCTTCATGTGTGTATCTGCATTTTGTATACATGAAGGAAATCATGTATCTGATTAAAACAAACAGGCCTTCTTTTGCCCCTAACCAATTTCTATGCACAGAGAGAGAGAGAGAGAGAGAGTGTGTGTGTGTGTGTGTGTGTGTGTGTTGTGTGTATGTGTGGTGCACGCGTGAGTGCATGCATGCATGTATGCAAATGTGCACATTTGCCTACTTGAATGTATACTTCCTCTTCCCTCCATCATGCGCATATGTGTTTATGCGTGAGTGCATGCATGCATGTATGCAAAAATGCACGTACGAATGTGTACTTCCTTTTCCCTCCATCATGCGCATGTGTGTTTATGCACCAATGCACACTTGAACGTACACCTCCCTCTTCCTTCCATCACTGTCTTGTTTTACATTCATTTACAGGCACCACTTTCTTCTCCCTCGTCTCTCCTTTTCCTCACACTTGCCTGTCAAAACAAATGCCTTATTCCTCCTACCTGAGAGTGACTCAACGCCTTACCATCAGCTCAATTACAAAACAAAAGAAAATAGCAAGGCAGCTAGCTGAGCCTCTTGAGTATATAGATACCCATGAGTTATCATCCCATGATGCCATGTCACTTCTTTTTGTTACCTTTTAGAATCAGTTCTTTTCCTTTCTTTGGGGTCATGATTATGCTCTGTCTGTCAATCTGTTCTTTTGGACCATTCCTTTTTCTTCACACTGGAAACTGAACCACAAAAACGCTTAAATACCTCAGTCTCAGAATCGCCTTTACTTTTTTTTTTCTCTCCACACTAGAAATGGAACCTCAAAACATTTACAGATGTATGTCTCAGCGGTTCCCTTGTTTGTGAGACTTGCAGCGAGTGGTGTCCGCAGGACAAAAACTACCATTACTGCACATCATGCAAGTCTGAATGTCTGCGAAAGACACACACTGGGCCACTGGTACTGAATTTTCCATTCAGATTCACATGTGTCTGCCTTTTTGCAGAGAAACCGAGGACGACCGTCAGAGTTCCATCAATGACAAACATGGTGATGTGTTCTGATACTCAAGTCACCTCTCAGTTTTTAACAGAGTTGTCCTCCCCTGTCCATCCTCAAGACTGTACAAAGTTGATGTCAGGACTGTCACAGATCAAATCTGGCCAAGGCAGACTTCAGTCTTTTCTGTAGGCTTCATACCATCCCTGTGTGACACTCCATTTTCTCAGCCTTCTGGAAGGAAAGTCTGTTGCAGTTTTCTCCCCTCTCTAGAGACCTTCATGCCTCTTGGGGGGCAAGCCCCATTTCTGGGCCTTTCTCTTCTCCATGAGATTCTTTTCAAGGTGACTGACAAGACAGTTTGAGACTCTGTCATCGTCCCCCCCCCCCCCCCCCCCAAGGCCCTGGCACTCTTCTTCCTCTTTCCTCTATTCCCCTATCTTCCTTTTGCTCCAAACAGCCTCCTCAGTCTGAGTAAATCTTGTCAATTCTTGCCTCCTGGCCCACTCCTTTGGTAGATGGCTCACAGCTAGGGATGCAAGTATAAAATTATGCAGGGCCTTCTGAGACGATCCCCATAGGAGGTCGTCTCGCCACTTTTCATCACCAATGGCAGTACCTCAGCTCCGACAAATGTGTCCTCAAAGCAGTCAGGAAAGGCATGAGGATTTCCTCCTTATCCCCACCTTTTCTGCCATCAAGTACAATTTACACCAAGGTCTCTTCAAACCAGACCAAGGCGGTTATCTTACGGGGAGATGTAGAGTCTCTACACGCACGGATGCAGTGTTGGAAAGTCCTCTCCCCTGCCCTCCAGGTTTTTTCTTAATTCTCTTTCTTGATTCAACGAGGAACGGAAAGTGGAGGCCCATCACCAACCTCAGTCACCTAAGCCTGTACCTGTGTCCTCCCACGTTCATGACGGGAACTGTCAGAATGCTACAGGCTTCTGTCTGTCCAGCAGATTGGGCCCATGAGCTTCCCCTACCTTCCAGAAGCTTACTTTCATGTTTCCATCCACAAGGCGTCTATGAAGTATCTTCGCTTCACTTTTCAGGGCAAGGTTTACTCTTTCAGAGCATTCCCCTTTCGCCTGCCTCTGAGTCCCTTGGTTTTTCACCTGTATCATGGGACACCGTCATGATGGCAGTAAAGAGAAGAACCTCTTCCATGACTTCAAACTGCCTTTATGATCTCCTTCAGAAGAATGTTGATTGTGCTGCTTGTTCAATGGACTTCTCCGTAAAGGATCAGATCACTTCCTTGGGTTTCACTGTGGAATCAGATAGTGTCCCTTCACAAGACTTTACCCAACTGGGATTATTGCTCTTCCAGACCAACATCAATGTGTGCATCTTCCACATGAAAGTGTGGAAAACATTCTCTCTTCTGCTGTGTCAGTCAGTAAGCAGCAGGTTGTGTCCTCTCGCAGCATTCATATTGATAGGTCTGGTTCAGAAGCCTCGGATCTGGTTCAGACTTCGGCTGATTGGGACCTTCTTCTTCCACTCTCCTCCAAGTTCATTCAAGCCATTCAGCTGTGGTTGGATGTTCAGTGACTCAGTTCAGGGATTTCTCTCTCTCTCTTTCCATGTTGTCTTACACTATCTGTGTGGATGTGAGCGAGAGAGGCTGGGATGCCCATCCCTATTCCCAGTTCCTAAAGGTCAGTGCCACATAGTCCGTCCAAGAACAGGGCATAAAACCTTTTTGAAATGACCAAGGTTCTTCGGTCTCAGAAAGCTTGGTTCTCAATCCTCAGGGCAAAATGGGACTGTTCAGACAACTCCATGGTAGCTGCCTACATAAAGACCCAAAGGAGAACTCGCTCCAAGTTTCTGAATGATGCTGTTATCTCCCTTCTCAGATTTTATCACTCGGAGAAGGTTCCCATTCCGGGAAACCTGAACAAGTTAGCAGGAAGTGTTCAGGTTGATTTGTCCAATTTTCGGAACTCCTCACCAAGGATTTGTTTCCTACCAGGTGGACAATTTGCTCCCCGTGTTTGTGTCTCCAGTCCCAGACCCCACAACCTTCGGACACACTGCTGATCTCACGGGAAGGGATGTTTGCAAACATGTATCCTCCCTCTCTCATCCTGGCAATTCTAAGCGAGGTTCTCAAGGGAAAATACCAGATGATTCTCATTGTCTTTTGCAATGGTCCAGGAATGGGATAAATTTCTTGGTCTGTCTTCAATCTCTTGGTCAGTCTTCAATCTTTTGGTCGATCTTCCATCTTCCTTGTCTCTCTGCAGCCCAATCATTCATCCAGCAATTTCTCTCTCAATAACGATGATTCTGCCCTTCATGAGTGGAGAAATTCATGGCTGATCAGTGGGGCTTAACCATGGAGTTCATGACATGTGGAAAGTCTTCTCAAAATGGTGTTTGTATGCATGCATTATCACTATCAATGCTAAGACTGAGGGCATAACTCACTTCCTGCAGGATCTCCATAAGAAAGGTCACAAATTAAGCCTTGTACCCTTGAGGGTTTCACATCTGTTGTTGTTGTTGTTGTTGTTGTTGTCGTACCCTGGCTAAAAGACTCCAGCGATCATCCGAACAGCCGGAGCACTTGAACACTATGGTACAAATGCATCAGCTTGGGATGAGAACATTATGTGCGTGACCATTTTTGATTACCCCGCCACGTGGGCAGCCACACTCCGACTTCGCGGGATTTTGGAGACTGATGGTGTTATGCTAGGAGCTTGTCACGACTGAAGACAATCCCCGCATAACTATGCTAAGCATAACAACATTTTGATATTATAGCCTTGATGTTCTAGCCTATGTCAATTGGTCTGACACAGCCTTAAGCCAAGGCGATAGAGTGAGAGAAGTTCACGTCTTCTTCAGGGACCCGTGGCTCCTGAAGAAGCATGAGGATGCCTCGTCATTATCTCCACATGCCCTTATTTCCTAGCATAATACAACAAGCCTGAAGAGCAGCCCTTGGCAACAACATTGTCCCTGCTGGCCTTTCTGTTGCCCAGTCCCTGACCCAGGCGCTCACAGACGGAGCACATTCCTTGTCCAGTCACAGCTCCTAAGTTTTATCTTCAGAGCACAGAGCTGGGCTCCCGAGATCCCATGCAGTGAAGAAAACTTGCCTTGGGAACACAGTTGTTAGTCCTACACAATAAGTTCTTGATTTACATAGGTTATTCGCCAGGCTTACACCTATGGCCAGAAACTGTTGCCCCTCAAGTGGATATAAGGGCACCCCAAGTCCAGGCTCTCTCAGATAGTCCAGCCCCCTATCGCTGCATTGCGTTGCTCGACATTATTCCTGACGCAGGCTGGAAGTCGCAGATTGTGTCTGAAATTTGATTCATCACTGTCCGGTCTTGGACATCACTTCCTTCAATTCCATCGCTTTCCATTTTTTCCATCACCTGTATGGACCTGCTTTAGAAGATAACAATACACACATAAAAAATCCTGTTACCCAAAACAGCATTTGAACAGTAGAGGAGATACAAAAATGCACGGTGTGCACAATACGTAGGGATGAGACAGACACTTTCAAGTGTTTCCCATTGCCCACTGAAATTCTGTGACAAACATTCCTCAGCAAGTCTTATTACCAAACACTCCCCACTGAAATTCTGTGACAAACATTCCTCAGCAAGTCTTATTACCAAACACTCCCCACTTAAATTCTGTGACAAACATTCCTCAGCAAGTCTTATTACCAAACACTCCCACTTAAATTCTGTGACAAACATTCTCAGCAAGTCTTATTACCAAACACTCCCCACTGAAATTCTGTGACAAACATTCCTCAGCAAGTCTTATTACCAAACACTCCCCACTTAAATTCTGTGACAAACATTCCTCAGCAAGTCTTATTACCAAACACTCCCCACTTAAATTCTGTGACAAACATTCCTCAGCAAGTCTTATTACCAAACACTCCCCACTTAAATTCTGTTAAGAAAACTCACCCAAAACAGTCTTATCATGTAGCACTCCTCAGTGCCCACTAAAATTCTGTAATCAACACCCCTAACAACAAGCACGCCATATTGCCCATTAAAAATTCTATGATGAACACTCCTAACAAGCCTTATCACCAAGCACTCCTCAGTGCCTGCTAAATTCTGTGAACACTCCTTAACACGCCTTATCACCAAGCACTCCTCATGCCTGCTAAAATTCTGTGAACACTCCTTAACACGCCTTATCACCAAGCACTCCTCAATGCCTGCTGAAATTCTGTGAACACTCCTTAACACGCCTTATCACCAAGCACTCCTCAATGCCTGCTGAAATTCTGTGAACACTCCTTAACACGCCTTATCACCAAGCACTCCTCAATGCCTGCTGAAATTCTGTGGTGAACCCTGCCTGACAAGTCCTACTACCAAGAACTTCCCAATGCCCATTAACACTTCTACGATGAACACTCCCCACCAAGAGTCTTACCAGCAAGCACTCCCATTGCCCACTAAAATTCTGTGATGAACACTCCCAACAAGTTTTATAACCAAGCACTCCCATTGCCCACTAAAAATTTCCTGATGAACATCCCCTTAGAAGTGTTACCACTAACCACTCCCCTTTGCCCGTTAATAATTCTGTGGTGACCACTCTCAAACAAACACCATTACCATGAAGCTTTCCCCACTGCCCGCCACAAATTCTGTCAGGAACACTTCCTAAAACGTCTATCACCAAGCATTCCCCACTGCCCCCCCCAAAATTACGTGATGAACATGCCCCAACAAGATTCATGGGCTCCTAGTATCCGCAGGTATTTGTCATACTACCACATACCTTTGTTGGGTCGCTGCAAGATGAGGAACCTGGGCTCGCCGTCGTGGCCCACCTGACACACTATGCACACAGAGGACCTCTGCTCCCTAGCTGCCTTCTTTTTGGCCTTGCGGGGGAAGTTCTGAACTCCCAGACTGCAGAGAAATAAAATTCTTTCTCACCTGATGGTGCAAAACAGTTATCACTAATACATAGCATCTCTAACATGAAAACATCAAAATAAACCAGTGATAATCGCCATCATACTACTAAATGAGCAGTATTCTTCTTTTGTCATTATGACTGATAAGCAACGATGGCATAGTGGATAGTGTCACAGGCAGCAACAGAGAGATTACTGGTTCAAATCCATCAGAGCATATATTAGCTGGATTTTCACTCAAGCTGGCGTCATCTCACTGTTGAGCACCTAGTTGGGCACTATGGACTCAAATGGGAATGGATGGGAGGACTAAAAACCAGAGTTGAGTTTCACCTACTGCAAGTGTCCAAGTGTGTCGCTCCACAGTCCTGACCAACGCTGCATAGTGTCTTCCTCTATTGGGCCTCGACTGATGTCGAAGCCATCATCAACTTTCAGACCAAAATGGAACTCGCATCACACCCTGCATACCTTTTACATCCTCTCTGCTTATCATCTGAAAACCTTTTTAAAGAAACTCACAATCTTAGCCTTCATACCGTGTGGTGACTTCAGTTCTGTGACTCCTCATACCCTGCTCTTTATGTGACCGCAGGTTTATAGCCCATTATTTCCTGCTCCTATAGTGACTGCAGGCTTATAGTCCTTTTTACCTGCTTTTGTAGTGATCGTAGTAGTGGTCGCACTCCTTACCCCCTTCTTGTAGTAACCTCAAGTCTGCAGCCTTTCATGCTCTGCTCTTGTAATGATTGCAGGACTGTGTTAGCCCTTCATATCTTGCTCTTTAAGTAATCTCAGGTCTGTAGCCCTTCTTACCCTGCTCTTGTAGTGACACACAGTCTGTAGCCCTTCTTACCCTGCTTTTGTAGTGACATACAGTCTGTAGCCCTTCTTACCCTGCTTTTGTAGTGACACACAGTCTGTGGCCCTTCATACCCTGCTCTTGTAGTGACATACAGTCTGTAGCCCTTCATACCCTGCTCTTGTAGTGACATAGTCTGTACCCCTTCATACCTGCTCTTGTAGTGACATACAGTCTGTGGCCCTTCATACCCTGCTCTTGTAGTGACATACAGTCTGTACCCCTTCATACCCTGCTCTTGTAGTGACATACAGTCTGTACCCCTTCATACCCTGCTCTTGTAGTGACATAGTCTGTGGCCCTTCATACCCTGCTCTTGTAGTGACATAGTCTGTACCCCTTCATACCCTGCTCTTGTAGTGACATACAGTCTGTACCCCTTCATACCCTGCTCTAGTAGTGACATACAGTCTGTAGCCCTTCATACCCTGCTCTAGTAGTGACATACAGTCTGTAGCCCTTCATACCCTGCTCTAGTAGTGACATACGTCTGTAGCCCTTCTACCTGCTTAGTAGTGACTACAGTCTGCAGCCCTTCATACCCTGCTCTTGTAGTGACATACAGTCTGTTACCCCTTCATACCTGCTCTTGTAGTGAATTACAGTCTGTACCCCTTCATACCCTGCTTTGTAGTGACATACAGTCTGTACCCCTTCATACCCTGCTCTTGTAGTGACATACAGTCTGTACCCCTTCATACCCTGCTCTTGTAGTGACATACAGTCTGTAGCCCTTCATACCCTGCTCTTGTAGTGACATACAGTCTGTACCCCTTCATACCCTGCTCTTGTAGTGACATACAGTCTGTACCCCTTCATACCCTGCTCTTGTAGTGACATACAGTCTGTACCCTTCATACCCTGCTCTAGTAGTGACATACAGTCTGTAGCCCTTCATATCCTGCTCTTGTAGTGACATAGTCTGTACCCTTCATACCCTGCTCTTGTAGTGACATACAGTCTGTAGCCCTTCATACCCTGCTCTAGTAGTGACAAACAGTCTGTAGCCCTTCATACCTTGCTCTAGTAGTGACATACAGTCTGTAGCCCTTCATACCCTGCTCTTGTAGTGACATACAGTCTGTAGCCCTTCATACCCTGCTCTTGTAGTGACATACAGTCTGTACCCTTCATACCCTGCTCTTGTAGTGACATACAGTCTGTACCCCTTCATACCCTGCTCTTGTAGTGACATAGTCTGTGCCCTTCATACCCTGCTCTTGTAGTGACATAGTCTGTACCCTTCATACCCTGCTCTTGTAGTGACATAGCCTGTACCCCTTCATACCCTGCTCTAGTAGTGACAAACAGTCTGTAGCCCTTCATACCTTGCTCTAGTAGTGACATACAGTCTGTAGCCCTTCATACCCTGCTCTTGTAGTGACATACAGTCTGTAGCCCTTCATACCCTGCTCTTGTAGTGACATACAGTCTGTAGCCCTTCATACCCTGCTCTTGTAGTGACATACAGTCTGTACCCTTCATACCCTGCTCTTGTAGTGACATACAGTCTGTAGCCCTTCATACCCTGCTCTTGTAGTGACATAGTCTGTGGCCCTTCATACCCTGCTTGTGCAGTGACCTTAGTTTACCTCAGTGA
The DNA here is from genome assembly GCA_033310375.1 of Conus canariensis. Classification (NCBI taxonomy): domain Eukaryota; kingdom Metazoa; phylum Mollusca; class Gastropoda; order Neogastropoda; family Conidae; genus Conus; species Conus canariensis. The sequence goes on from CM065726.1 coordinate 57,891,887, forward strand.
CCTCATCTCTCCACGTCCACGGATGCAGTGAATTCCTGTTGTTTTCTGCAAACTCGAGGAGGCAGTCATTTGTCGGAAGTGGTGGCCCTCTCCTCAACAGAACCTATTCACTCATCCTGGCTCTGCCACTGAGCCGTCATGTCCTCTATAGGAAGCTCAGGAGGCAGTGCCCCTGCATATGCTGGTCCACAGGTGCCACAACCATTGAACATCTTCAAAATGTAATACTGTGTCTGCCCCTCACAGCCAGATACAGATTACTGCTGGCCAGCGCCGGCTTCAACAGCACAATCTGGGTGTGGCTGTGTTAGGGAAACCGGAATGCCATATCAACTGGGAGATTAAAAAAAAACCAAAGAAGCACTCTATTATGGACAGAACTGCCCTTCGAAGCTGACATATAAGGATCAGTTGGATATGCTGGTCAAAGTTATTTCCCTTTACATAGATGACTGATGCTTGGAGCTTGATAAGACCAGCTTGAATGCTGGTTGGTAATGCCATTAGGGAGCCTCAAGCTAAAGTCAAATGCAGTATTGAAAATATCATCTCTAACCATAAAAACTGGAAAGCTCCAACACTTTTGAAAAAAATGAAGGATACTCGTATGTAGCAGTAATATGACCATGTGAGAGCTTAGTGTTGAAAGCTAGCAAAGACTTCTCATTTGTCATTTTTCTTCATTTTGTCTTTCTGGTCGATCATGTCCAAATTTGAGAAAAATTTGGTGTATGCAGAGGAGTGGAGAAAAACACCAATCAGTTTACCTGCTGTCCCAAGGATCATCAGAAGGCAGGCAGAGATGACATTTTTCCAACACTGAAACAAATTACAAGCAGCAAATATGTATTTTGAAAAGTCTGTGCTGATCATATCATTTTGCCATTTAGTCTCATGTTAAAAATCTAGGTTCACATAATGTGTTTTTTTTCTGATTTCTAAAAGTTAATATTCATCATCTTGTTTTGCCAATTACTTTAATCTTAAAAGTCTGGGTTCACAGAAGTTTTTAGACTATTCCTTTTCTTCTTATGATTTTCAAAATCTAAATTTGTTGTTTCAGTCTGCCATTTACACTTACTTTCAAAGTTCAAGTTCATGATAAGTAATCTAGAGGGAATACTATGCATAATTGTTGTTTTTCTCACTTTCTGATTTGTGAGGCATCCACCTTATAACCACACTTGTTCTCATGTTGAACGTCCATGTTCATATGATCTTTCTGACAAAATACTGTTTCAATATAAAATCATCGACCGCTCTAATATCATTTTATCGGAATGCAATTAATTTCTTCAGGCAATATTATACTGTCATTTACAAACATTAACACTCAGCCTTCAATTAGTCAATCTGACACCCTTGGAACAAACACATACTTTAAACAACTCAGGGACACTACAATATCTCCCTTCAATTAAATACAAACTTGAGCATGACTGACAGCAGCAATCTCTGAGGAACAGTGAGTGAAGAATACTTGGGCAATGAAACTGAATTTTTTTTCCAATTCTGAAACATACCTTTTAACTTCAATCTGCAGTATGCCTAAACAAAATGGCAAGTAAATTACACCAGATACTGACCATGTTCGTGTACTTCCCTGAGACAAATAACGTAAGAATAATTAGCTACAAAATGATTATCATCACAGTGCCATGACAGTAGGTCTACTCTAAGGGTTGCTATGAGGGATGGTCAGGCGATAAGGGATCTCCACAGCCCTTGATTCTCTGTCATAAGCGACATGATAGAGGTATCATAACCATTCCAACTCTTTATTCTGCAGATCCAGATGAATCCGAGGCCAAAGGCTCTTGAAAACATGTTGTCTGCAGCAGTAAAGTGCAGCTTTCTTAGAAAGTGTGGAGCGTGGCAAGGTTGGTCTGGCAATGGCAGAGCTCAGCGACTGTATCCAGATTTTTTTAATACTATCCTGCCGAGAGCGGCACAGATGGCACGATTCCCTGCTGCCGCATGCTCGCGCACAGCGCTCATTCCCTGCCAACGCACATATTTGGCCACTTTTTAATTTATTTTTACAGGTAGCTAGACAACAACTGACAGTCTTGTGTTAGGTGTCACAGGAAAGAACAAACACTCAACTAATCGAACATAGTAATTTCAAATCATTTACTTTCAATGTGTACACACGACTGTGCGTTGAAAAACATGTCTGACAAGTAGAAAAAATGCTCTGTTTGCATTCTATTCCGTTCTTTTACAACACCAAATCGGAAGATGAAGGGATGGCTGCATCTTCAAACAATTCACTTTCCTATTCTCTTTCAGTTTTCTATCTCTCTATCACTCCCCTCATCACCAGATCCACTTTGTAATATATTTCAAGCGCTTCACTGAGCGAGAAATCGCTACCACCCCTTCGCCTGACTGACATTTTTTCTGGCACAGGAAATATGTGCTGCGCGCCGCGCGCCGGTGCCGCCAGTTTCTTTGTTTCAAAGCTCCTGGGGTCAGCCAAGTTCACAATAGGCCACTAAAAGTATGGTCTACAACTCGCTCCAACATCCCCAAGACTAGTTACAGAGCTTATTTCCCTTGGATCATTTCATGGAAAGTGTAGGAATTTTTTATGTTCCCGTCATCGATAGTGGACGACACGGCAGAATGTACTGCTGTCTGTCCGTCATCCAGACTTGGATAACTCGGCTCAAGGGAAAGAAATCCTGTCCTCCACTACTGGATGACTCGGCTGGTAAAGGTTAATAACGTCAAGTGAGATAGAATGAATTCCGCCAAAAGCAGGATGGTTGGCAGCTTTGCAAAACCTGGCTGTTGAACAATTATCAGCAGCATGATTTCTTTCATTATTCACACTTCCTAAAACATTATTTCACAGCTGTAGCCAGTTGTATTGTGTGAATTTAGTGTTTGGGAGTGTGGTGCGGGCGAGTTTGTGTTTTCATGTATTGTTTTTATAATCTATGTAATGTTTTTTGTCTTATGGATTTAATGTTCATTTCATGTGTGTATGTGTGCGTGTGTGTGTATGTGTGGGTGTGTGCGTATGTGTGTGCATGTGGGGGGAGGGGGGCAGGGGGGGGGGGGTGAGGGGAGGGGGGGTGAGCGTTGATGTATATATAAATACATATACTAACAAAGGCTTTTATGTAACGATTTACTATGTCTTTTTGTAATGTCTTATATACTTGTGAAATGATGTGGAGCAGAAGAAAAATTTCCGATGGACAATAAAGTTGACTGAATTGAACTGAACTGAACTGAACTGAATTCACACATCACAACTGCACAACTCACAACATTCAATGTCGGGAACATCAGTATTTACTTCTTTGGACAACAACCGATCAGCGCTGGCCTTCTTCTCTTTCTCCACCTGCAAATTTCACAATTCACTTGACAGAGAGAATTCAATCAAGACAACCAAGACAAGTAGACACACAAGCATTCATAAACGCACACACACTTATACATCTACAAACACATGCAGACACACACACACACATACATATATACATGCGTTTCTCTTCTGTGTTACTACATGTCCCGAATAACATTTTTCCTAAAAAATATTATCTAGACTGCTAGACCTGTAAATGAAGTAAACACCAAACAAAACAAAACTAAAAAAATTGAAAACAGAATGTTTACTCAAAGCTGCCAAGGCCTTAAAAGCACAAAGTGTAGCATTCTGCCATTCATATGCAATATCACAAATCAACCTAGATGGCACTTCCATTCGCACTTCGCTTCCTTTACGATATGATGGCAGACTACAAGGACAGAAATAGTCATCTCATGGTACTGATTTGATCTACAATGATAAACAAGTCGATAAGACTGTAAAATCGCGATTACCTTTTGAGATTTTTCTGCTGCTTTTTCTTCCCCTCCTTACTGAACTCTGGCTTTTTTTTTGGGGGGGAGGGGACAAAAATAAGTCTACATACCAAAGATCTACTTCACTCCAGTTCAGTTTAAACCGCTGCTAAGATGGTGAAAAAGGGGTTGTTGTTTTTTCAAAATTTGTTTTCGGCTTTCTTCTCAAGGTGTAGCAGTGTTGCACGATCAACAAAATTGGAGTGAACTACATTGAAAGCATAGTTCTCGGCAGATCTGTTTGCAAACTGATGCCTGACAACTTCTTCCTATGAATGTCATTCTATGCCTCGTAGGTCAGTCAACCCAGCATGATGAGGTGCAGTGCGCAGTGCAGCTGGTGAGACTTACATACATCCTAGAAGCCTGAAGTTCATCGGAACAAACTGTTCCCAGACCAGCATCTGTACGATGTATGCATGTTAAACTATTTTTAACATGCCAACACAGTCCGCCATACACACACACACACACACAAATATACACACACCCAGGCACACACACACAAATACACACGCACACACACACACAAAGTTAGTGATATCAAGGTAAAGCAGAGTGGCAAAATATGTTCAATATGATCAGCTTCCTTACTTACGAAAAGAATTTGCAACATGAGAAAGGTTTTGGCTGGTCAAAAAAACACTACTTAACACACTTAACACTCCTTAACACACTTTTAGTACAACTAATTCCAACACAACCAACTTCACCTGCAATGTTAATGTGTCTCTTCTGAGGAAGTTCCCTGAATGTGGTGTATTGTTTACTACAACTGACAGATGCAATGTCTGACTGGGATGCTATAACAACAACAAAAAAGAAAAAGAAAACCTGCTAGTTCCTGCTGATAACATTAAGAAGTATGCAGGAATTTTTATACAGATATAAGAAGCCCTAGTGTACTTGGGTCTTGTCTGCTGATGAGTTTGTACATTTGTGTGTCGAATACTTATTCTCACAAAAGATTCTGCCTGTGAACCTGCTGAGACTCATCTAATATATCGGATGCAGAATCAAGTGCTTTTGAAAATCAGCGAACCATGGTCAAGCAAGCACCTAATCCTCATGACTGCTCGCCAAATGGGACAGGACAGTGAACGGAGGTGTATGAACAAGCTGCATCCAGGTGTCTGGTTTTATGGACTTACAGTGTCTGCAGAAATGATTTAAAGCCAGCATACATGCAGCCTATTGCTCATTCAGCGTTTTACTTTGGAACTGTGAGAGAGACTTTCTGCTCGAGAAAACAAACTCTAACAGTCTATTGTTAATCTCTTGCTGGTAAAGGGGGCATGGGAGGGGAAGAGGGAATTGAGAGACTTTCCATTTCTGATTGCTTTGGACAGATAGAAGTCCACTAAACCATGACACTCTATGGTCATACACCAAGACAAACTGAATGGTCACCTATGTAATATAGTCCGGTCCTCAGCAGCTGCTCAAGCCAGTAAATAACTCTATGTTAAGAAAATATCCCTTTGAAAAACGGTTCCGATTCATTTTGGTTCGTAAGATGTGCCAGTATCCATCCACACTGGGTTTTTCTTGTTTCTTTTTTCACAAAGTGAACCTTTTTACCAACGTTTAGCCCCAATAATGTCCTACTGATTTCCCTTGAGTTAGGACATATGTCCTAAGCTTTTGAATTTTTAGATGAAAGACAGAATGCGATACATTTATTAAAAAGATTTTTTTTTTTTTTTTTTTAAATCGTACAACTAACAGAATCCAAACTTGAACATGAACACCACTAAATTATGAGACCCTAAAATTTGTGGGAAAACAATTTTCTTCAAGGCACATCAAACACACATACACTTACACACATATACACACATGACAACCAATTCGTAGATCTCTACGTGTATGTGCATCTACATGCATAGGCTTATCTGTATGGGTCTTTGTCATGTTAAGGCGGATTTCTTCAGAAATTTTAAATAACTATTTTGTTAACTGCAATGGCAGACACAAGTCAAAAAAAACAAAACAGTGATGCTAACCTTGGCATAGGCCTTACAAGACTGCCTGAGTGGGCAACTCGGGCACTGTGGAGCTTTGGGTGTGCAAACTGTGGCTCCTAGTTCCATCAGGCTTTGGTTCAAATCCCCAGGTCTCTCACACACAGCCAATCTGTTCGCCAGGTCCCTAAAATAATGTATAAATGGGTTAAAACAAATTTTTACATTGTTTAAAAAAAAAACAACATGGAAATGACTGAAATTTTCATACCTTGACTGTACAGAGTTCCATATCTTTCAGCAATGGCCAACCAATATGACAGATCTTTTCTGACCTTAGGCTCCGAGATCTTGTAGCCAGTTCACCTTCTCTCTTCACTCACTAAATGATGCTGTAGCACCTTTACCTCGACTGTGAAGATATTCCTCAAAGGCTGTACTACCACAAGTGAGATTCCTTCCCGAATTTGAGGAAGTTTTCTATTAAAAAAAAAAAAAAAAAAAAAAAAAAAAGTAAACAAGTGGGGTATTTTTTGCTCCCATAAGAAAACCTAACACAGAGTAACTTTTATTCAAGACTGGCACAGCCTTTTAAACTTGAATAAAGTCAGACAAATACATAGACGAACAATGTAATAGTGGGGGAAAAAACAAGCGCAGGCCAACAACTGAACTGTCTTCATAGTAATGACTTGGCAAAGATTTGGACTTAAGGAGGAGGAGGGGGGGGGGTGTGAAGATGGAGAAACTGGGAACATGAAATTAAGAAAACATGTTACAGATACGAAAACTCTTCACTAGCTGCATAAGGGAACCATCGCAATCCCTTTTGAAGGCAGACATATTTGTATTGCCTGCTCCGAGGCCTCTCGTCCGCTGGGTCGGAACTCATCAGGGAGACACGGCTGGTTGTGTCTGCGCTCCTGGCGTCAAATAGAGACACACCACAGTCCATAATACTGTGGTGTTCTCACCACCAAGGGTGCAAAAAAGAATCCAATAGCACCCCCAAAGCAGCCAGCAAAGAGTAGTAAATGAAACCAAACGAAAGTGTGGGGAGGAAAAAAGTTGCTGAAAAACTAAAGACATTATGCAAATAGTATAAAATGTAGGGGACAATCTTTGAGCCTACGCTTGAGGATCCACCCAAAGATGCAAGGGAGATCAAAAGACAAACACACAGACGGACAGAAACAAATACAAATAACCTCAATTTAATCAAAACAAAATCGGAAATGAAATGAGGCAGGGAACAGTAAACAACAAACAGTAAACAAGTGGGGTATTTTTTGCTCCCATAAGAAAACCTAACACAGAGTAACTTTTATTCAAGACTGGCACAGCCTTTCAAACTTGAATAAAGTCAGACAAATACATAGACGAACAATCTAATAGTGGGGGAAAAAACAAGCGCAGGCCAACAACTGAACTGTCTTCATAATAATGACTTGGCAAAGATTTGGACTTAAGGAGGGGGGGTTGGGTTTAAAGATGGAGAAACTGGGAACATGAAATTAAGAAAATATGTTACAGATACGAAAACTCTTCACTAGCTGCATAAGGGAACCATCGCAATCCCTTTTGAAGGCAGATATATTTGTATTGCCTGCTCCGAGGCCTTTCCTCCACTCGGCTGGAACTCATCAGGGAGACACGGCTGGTTGTGTCTGCGCTCCTGGCGTCAAATAGAGACACACCACAGTCCATAATACTGTGGTGTTCTTACCACCAAGGGTGCAAAAAAGAATCCAATAGCACCCCCAAAGCAGCCAGCGAAGAGTAGTAAATGAAACCAAACGAAAGTGTGGGGAGGAAAAAAGTCAGACAAATACATAGACGAACAATCTAATAGTGGGGGAAAAAACAAGCGCAGGCCAACAACTGAACTGTCTTCATAATAATGACTTGGCAAAGATTTGGACTTAAGGAGGGGGGGGGGTTGGGTTTAAAGATGGAGAAACTGGGAACATGAAATTAAGAAAATATGTTACAGATACGAAAACTCTTCACTAGCTGCATAAGGGAACCATCGCAATCCCTTTTGAAGGCAGATATATTTGTATTGCCTGCTCCGAGGCCTTTCCTCCGCTCGGTTGGAACTCATCAGGGAGACATGGCTGGTTGTGTCTGCGCTCCTGGCGTCAAATAGAGACACACCACAGTCCATAATACTGTGGTGTTCTCACCACCAAGGGTGCAAAAAAGAATCCAATAGCACCCCCAAAGCAGCCAGCAAAGAGTAGTAAATGAAACCAAACGAAAGTGTGGGGAGGAAAAAAGTTGCTGAAAAACTAAAGACATTATGCAAATAGTATAAAATGTAGGGGACAATCTTTGAGCCTACGCTTGAGGATCCACCCAAAGATGCAAGGGAGATCAAAAGACAAACACACAGACGGACAGAAACAAATACAAATAACCTGAATTTAATCAAAACAAAATCGGAAATGAAATGAGGCAGGGAACAGTAAACGACAAACAGTAAACAAGTGGGGTATTTTTTGCTCCCATAAGAAAACCTAACACAGAGTAACTTTTATTCAAGACTGGCACAGCCTTTCAAACTTGAATAAAGTCAGACAAATACATAGACGAACAATCTAATAGTGGGGGAAAAAACAAGCGCAGGCCAACAACTGAACTGTCTTCATAATAATGACTTGGCAAAGATTTGGACTTAAGGAGGGGGGGTTGGGTTTAAAGATGGAGAAACTGGGAACATGAAATTAAGAAAATATGTTACAGATACGAAAACTCTTCACTGGCTGCATAAGGGAACCATCGCAATCCCTTTTGAAGGCAGATATATTTGTATTGCCTGCTCCGAGGCCTTTCCTCCGCTCGGCTGGAACTCATCAGGGAGACACGGCTGGTTGTGTCTGCGCTCCTGGCGTCAAATAGAGACACACCACAGTCCATAATACTGTGGTGTTCTTACCACCAAGGGTGCAAAAAAGAATCCAATAGCACCCCCAAAGCAGCCAGCGAAGAGTAGTAAATGAAACCAAACGAAAGTGTGGGGAGGAAAAAAGTCAGACAAATACTTAGACGAACAATGTAATAGTGGGGGAAAAAAACAAGCGCAGGCCAACAACTGAACTGTCTTCATAGTAATGACTTGGCAAAGATTTGGACTTAAGGAGGGGGGGGGGGGGGGAGGGGTTTGAAGATGGAGAAACTGGGAACATAAAAAAAATAAATAAATACTAAAAAAAAGAAGAGATCTAAAACCTTGAACAGAAAGGGTGAAAGGGGAAGACAGATGTAAGCAGAGTCCAAGGCACAAACGAAAATTGGGTAAGGAATGAAAAAGAGAAGAGGCCTTCCTGATATGCTCTTCTAGCTGACAGATCTGCAGACAAACATCTGTTTTGGAGGGGGAGGGGGGGGGGCTCTATTAAATACAAAAGCTCAAATTCAAAGGCTCCAGACACCGTTATGAACAACGCATCCTTTTTCTGAAACATTCCATTCTAATCTGGCAGATGTAAAGAACTATACTTGGATGAAATTGGTTTTGGGGGCTGGCTGAATTTTAAGTTTATCAATTTTCATGTCAATCAAATCACTGAGTAGGAGCTAATCAAGCTGTATGAGTTAACCAAAACACAGGCCTGTCTGGTTTGTTGTTGTTGTTGTTTTGTTGTTGTTTTTCATTTTGGGGTGTGTTTTTTTTTCATCCCATCTGAGTCCTTTGAATGAGACTTTACATGAACACACTGGGAAAAAAACATCTTGCCTTTATATCAAATCCCTTCATTTCTTTCCCAGAAGAGTATGCCATCACATGCAGGAGGGTGGGACGACATGCAGTGATGCACACAGAAAGCAACAAAAATACCGTGCATGCTGGTACCATGTTTAGAAATCATTTCCAAGGACAGAATGTGGCCATCTTTATGGTGTCACTTTCAATTCTAAAACAATCATGGCTATGGAGTTTTATAAAAGATAGGCTTGAATCTTGCAGATTCTCTCTCTCTCTCCCCCTCTCTCTCACATACACACACACACTCACTCACACATAACACACACACAACCCATCAACAAAAAGCAACACAATTCATTGTGAAGGGTCCCATATCTGTTAATCATGTATCCTGCCTTGTGAAGTCTAAAACAGTAATTTTTTTTTTTTTTAATCGGATTTACCAAAAGGTATCCATCGTTGACTGAGCTGCAGAGTCTGCACCAATCATCCTGAGACGTGACAGCACTCGAACGACGTTCCCATCCACCACGCCGGATTTCTGCTCACACACCAAGATTTTGTGCCTAGAATTTCTTGTGTGCTTGTAACTCCATATGTTACACAGTGTTATCTCCTGTGAATGGCAAAGGGGACAATGTCTTTACATTTTCAATGAACTGTAAAGAAGAGATTCATTTTCATTACTGATGATCAGGATCCAGTGAGTGATTTGGATAAAGTGGTTTTGCCCTGCATGTGCTCCCCTCGATGTGTTGAGTGAAAGCAAGTTAACTGTGAGTTGTTTTTATTTCAATTCACAGGAAAGTTTAATTCCACCATGAATGTCATACTTCAGACTTCAAAAGTCCCCCTCCATACAATTTTGATTTATGGCAGCATTTCCACGTCACTTTACAATGAATCAGGTGTATCAAATTATGTGGCGTATGGGTTAAAGCTGAGAAGAAAAAAAAATACTGCCATACAGTCCATAACATAAAATAACTTTGAAGCAGCTGAGGTTTCTGATTTGACAACGGTCCATGCCAAATTTTGTCCTGTACGCTGAAGTAAAAATGAACAGGGCCCATCCACCAATCAGAACATTAAGAAATTGGGCCCGAACTGAAAAGCGAGAAGATGGTGGGAATCAAGCTTTAGGAAGTATCAAGCAACAGTAAACATGGAAAATGGTACTTCACAGCTTGAAACATGCAATGTAAGTACTTCATAGCTCATAACTATTGATCAAAGGGACTCACTTTTGGGTGACATGGTGGGTGCACTGAATTGTGAACGTTTCACAAATGTTTTCAAGGGAGTGTTTGTTTTACTGCAGGCTCCAAACAGCTGTTCGTGAAAGGTGGTTTGGGTTTGTACTGGCTTTCCTTTCATAGGCTCCAAACAGCCGTTCGTGAAAGGTGGTTTGTACTGGCTTTCCCTTTATGTTTGTGTTTAGCATTATTTCATTTCCTTGTTTGACTATTTATGGAAGTAGTTTCTTTACTTGCCTGTAGTACCATCTAAGCTACCAAGGCCTCAAAAGTGTAGCATTTTCACAGTGCAAGAACAGCATTGAAAATTTAACTGTAGCACTCGTAAGCAGTATCACAGGTCAGACTCAACAGCACTTTCAGACGCACTTTTCTGTTACACATAGCACTTTGTGGCAGTCTGGCAGGTTTTGACTTGACTGACAAAAAAATCAAATTGGCCGAGAATGAAACCAACTGTTTTGGCAACAAAATCACGATCGATTTTTCTTGTGTATTTTTTTTTTCTCCACAGTGAACTTGGCCATTCTTTTTCTTTTAAGTAAGTCAACAGTCCATATAGAGATCTATGTTATCTCGGTTCCGACTATGCTGCTGTACATCCATGAAAAGTGTCTGCCTGTCCATATAGTTCAATGCCATTTGGGTCCGACTATGCTGCCTTATATCCATGAAAAGTGTCTGCCTGTGTGGGGGGGGAGGGGGGGGAGGGGGGGGAGGGGGGGGGGGTTCAATTCTTATTTGCATTTTGTCACAAAATTTGGCAGTGTACCACTGTCAAGAAATCGAGCGTACTACACCAAAAGCATGCAAAGCACTTGGCAGGTCAGTGCCTCAGCCTGGAGGTCTGAAACGTGGAAACTGCAGATAAATCACAGCACTTGGCAGCTTTGGTTTGTTTTGCATAAATCAATGATTCTTTGTCCTACTGAGCCATACTTCAATGTTCAACCAAACACTAACATCAGCAACACTGACTTTCTGGCACATGGGTCTGTTGCCAGTTCATCACTGGCTAGTTCTTCCAGCCAATCCTATTTTTAGCCAATTTTAACAGGATTTTCTCATACTTGTGGTCAAGATTTCCGCATACTTTTTTGTGTAAAATACTTTCTTTTCACATGATCCACTGCCTGATAATTATGATTTGACAAGAACTTCTTTCTCTAGACTTCCGAGTTAAATAGTGTCGGTGATCATGACAGGTTTTTAAGATTCTACATTGAAATCTAATTAGAAGATGATGAAATCTGCTAACAATTTTCTTTTCAGAATATTCACTTTGCTTCTTATCATGCTTTTCGTAATAAGTTATAAAAGAAGATGAATAAAAGGTAGAATACTCTTTTCTAAAATATTTATGAATCGAAAAGTACCAAATAAAATCTTGCTAATCAGGAGTTCTCAAACACTGATCCAGACACAACTTTTCCCACATTTTTTTTTTCTGATCTGGATTTCCTGTTTATTCTGGAAGTCTTGCAACAACAACAATAACAAGAAGAAGAAAGAGATAGGTAAAAAATTTCATGCATAATTTCATGGATGTTTGTGCACTTTTCAGTGAGTGTTTGTGAAGATCTGTGCATTTTGTCGAAAAAGATCTGTGTGCACGCATCATGATGCACGAGTCAATGTAAGTAAATATCTCTGTAGTAGGTCGTCTGATGCAAGAACTTGTTTCAGCATGACAGCACCAAGAACGGTCTAGTAAGCTGGAGGTTTTCATGTATTTCTTGACTGATAGATCACCAGAACTTAATCTCTCTTAAAACAACCAAAGCTGCCACTTGGCTTCTGCAGTCAAACAGTGACACCAGCAGCATTTCTGCCCTACCTGTCCAAAAGCAATGGATGCAATGGCACCTGCTGTGTACTTCCCCACACCTGGCAGCTGCTTCTGCAGTTCTTCACATGATGTTGGCATCTCCCCCTTCAGCTCTGACACAACCTGACAACAAATCCACAGGCCTGAATAATCTACTAATCTGCATGGCACCACTTCATTCAGTTGTTCACACACCACCTGACAATCAAAGCAAACTAAAGCAGCGTCCACATTAATCTGAGTCAGCACCTCTTCCTTCAGTTCACCTGACATCAAAACTAGTCTCCACATTCACCCACCTGTTTACCCCAAAACTGCTGAAATGAGAGTACAGTCTAATGACCTTCATTAGGCTGGTTCCATGTATACTGCCCTTAATCAGTTAAGTAGGGTTTCGGTTTTGGTTTTGGTTTTTGGTGCATTTCCTCAAAGAGTAGTAGCACAGCATTGTCATCAACATCGAAACATGTCATGCCGAAAGCGAAGTGCTTGGCAGTTCTGAATAACATCCAAACCGCAGCTGTTGATTTAGTGGTGCCTGTATCGCTGTATCATCCACAATCATATTACATATTCTGTCCTATATCAGTGTCACTTTCACTAGCGAGTCATGCTCTATACAAGGTGAAAAAAAAATCTTACCACTCTATTTTGGTTAATTTTTGAAGCACAATGCAAATTTATGGCACCCGTACGAGCAGAACCTATATGTCAAAATGTTGTGTTTCAACACTCAGCCCTATCTAATAATCTACATGGGAAGGAAATGTAGAACCATCCTGTACATGTAGATGCAAGTGGCACAGTAGGGTTTTTTTTTTTATGTGGATGCATGAATACCAATATTAAATGCTTTTAAAAAGCAATATTCAATGCCACAGGGAGTAATGAAGGAAATATTCATCAGCCTACTTTTTGAGCGCCTTCATGAAGTCGTTTCCCTCGTGAGTAGTAACCAAGACCAGACCACATCTCATTCACCTCCTAAAAGATGAAAAGCAAAGTCAGAATCTGAACACACATACACACACACATATTAAGATCTATGCATATACACACATAGACACGTGTGCACTTGCACACTCACACACATGCAACAGCACACATGCATGCACGCACGCATACACATGTACACTGGGACCTGCGTTAGCATGTTATCTTCAATGTAACATAGACAGAAATCCATGAGGGAAACAGAACTGTGCTAACCGTACGTGTATAAATGGGAGCATGCAAGTGTAAGTGTATGTGCATGCCACTATGTGATAACAGCTAAAAAAAAAAAACTGACAGACTTTTAATTTCAGATCTTTTCTTAAACAATTTTCATTATTTGATAAATTATATGCCACAAAACATGTGCAAAATATGTAGCTCAATATATCATAAAGAGAATATATAACATATTTGTTTGTGTGGATGCTTGCATGTTTGATGTTTCAACAATTCTTTTTGCTCGCATGCATGAATTGTATATACATACAAATTAATTTCAACATGATATCTGAGCATGGATTTAACAGGGTTTGGGTTTTTTGTTTTCTTTCTTATTTCATGCAAAAATCCAAAAGCCATACCTCCAACGTTGCTTGTGCCAAATCGCAAAGTAGGCACTTCTGAAAACAACCAATCAACCAAAACTTCATATAATACAGTATAATAATATTACAGGTTGCTTTTTTCAATGGGATTTTTTTAATACAATCATCAGGGTGTCACATTCAGCTTCAGGGATGACAGGTACACATGACACCATGTGCATTTTTTTCATTTTCACCTCATCTACCCCATGGTATAAAATGGCCTCCCTTACGAGATGTGGATGGGTTTAATTGTGCAAGATTTTAATGCATGCTTACACCGGACCTATCTGTAAGCCTACCTGAAGACTAGGTGTGGACTAAAATCTGCACATAATCACTCCAAAAGGAATCTTTCAACTGGCTGTCCGAATGATGGAATCATACCTACTTGGATAAAGAGATCTAGCACCTTATCCAGAAGGTCACAGGCTATTTGTGCTTACCTCCAATTCTGAAATATGCAGTATTGTACCTGTGGAAATCTAGACAGCAAAAAGCCTGCGCCCATAGAAAATATGTGTCAGTTCTGGCGATCTTCATCGCATAATTCTCATGCAAGAAATTAAATAAACCAACAATGGTAGAATTGGTACAAGCATGGGCAGAAGAGAGGGTGGGAAGAACGGCTTTCATCTCAAAATGTTTGTAAACGGAGGAAGGGAGGTGGAGGGGGAGGGAACTACACCCATTCAAATATTCAGGGCATGCCTACCCTAAAGTTAGCTTTCAGGACTATAAGACAGAAATCAGGACAAATCCGTAAAATCAGGACAGAATTCTTTTTGAAGCACAACCTCGCACGGTCGTTTTCTTCTTCTTTTCATGCTTTGACCATCCGAAGAGTCAGAAGCAATCTGTTCACTCATGTCCCTCTTCGACGCATTTCTGACTTGAAAGTGAGGGTTTTTTCGCACGCATGCGTATTATGTCTACTCATCTATCGCAGACAATTCTGGGCTCAGTTGTGCAGCATGATAAGAACGGCGGTTTTACTCCGGAATTTTTTCCAGGACCCCGAGTTTTTCCAGGACGTGTGTTGCAAATCTGGATTTCCGGACAGTGCTTCTAATCAATTTTGGGACAATCTGGATGGCAGAACGGTAGGCGTGCCGTAATATAAGTTTACATTATTGTACCAGACTTTTCTGAGCAACATTCACTTACCAAGTTTTCTCTGTTGGTGGGTTGTGTTTCTTTCCTATTTTCTGCTGAAACCACACAAAAAAAAGAAAAAGAATCTGAATTTCTCCTCAGTTCTCCAAAAAAGGTGCTTTTAACTGGCTAGCCCTCTTTAATCTGTTGATTGAATTTGTGCTTTGATAATAACGCATGTACAACACGGTCCTCGTTGAAAATTCGGGCAAAAAGTGAATGAAGTCATCTGTGCAACATTATAAAAATTAAAGGGAATATGTTATTGATGCACACTAATTTTTTAGTTGTTGTGTTTTTTTGCTGTCCAACTTCTGGCACATCAATGCGTGCACCCACACTGCTCATTCAATACCCGTCCACAGCACACCTGTCAGTCAGCCGTAGCCCTGGCACAGCAATCCCAGGAGCATAATGTAGATTCGTCAAGAGGCACCCGGAGAGACAAATGCATGCTGCTGAGTAAGAAAGTTAAGTAATGTTGCTTAAGCCCAGCCGACCGCAAAGGGCCACATCGAGTCACAATACGATGATGCTACGCATTTCCATTCTGTCTGAGATGCATGACAGGGTTACTCTAAGCTTAGTTTCATAATATATCCCGGCATCAACCAGCCGAGAGATAGACACTGCATGTTACAGAAATGAGCAACCTCTCAGAGACGCATTGTTAAGTGGAGGAACTCGACTGTGTGGTCCAGTCTTCCAACTGACCGTAGCAAACCAACTCTGGTAGGAGCCGTTGGGGCAGAAAACCCAATGCTCTGTTGGGAATCAAACCTACGACCTCCCAGCCGGAAGTCTGCGACGCTACCACTTCACCACGGCGCTGTGACACAGATCAGTTATATGTATGCAGATGGCAATAACACACATGAACTGCCATAAAAAGGATGCTTTAAGTAATATATGAACAATTACAACTTGAAGACAGCAAATTAGCTGCATACTGAATATAACAGTACCCAATTTTCTGTGAATTTCTGTGGATTCAAATGTCTTCAATCAGAATTCTGGATTTTTCTCTACTGGCCCGAAAGGGGACAAACTTCAACTTTGGGAGGAGATGTTGCAGTTACACAACTAATCCCCCCCCCCACCCCCCCCCCCCCCCCCCCCAATTTCCTCCTTTACTTCAATCCCTAATACGAACCGAACATACTAATTAACTGTGTAAGTTGTTATGGAAATAGTAAATTATGTTGTGACATTCCTTCCCCTCTTTCCAATCATCGGTTTGACATTGTTTTTTGTTCTGTTTTTTTTCTCCAAGAAGTATGCTTATCTGACACGCACTAGCTGAAGCAAAGAAAGTAAATGCAAGTAACAATTCAAAAACAAAAAGAAAAAAAGGATAACTGCATAGAAATACTGCAGACTGTGATACTTATAATGCAGTACATACTTTCATCCACCTGTTGTAGTAGTCGATAACAGTGGCAACTTGAGTTTGCTGGAGCATGATCTCCGACACCCACACTGTAAAGTAAACAATCACTTAAAAACATCCATTAAAAATACTTTTCTGATATAAACAATCACTTAAAAATATCAATTTACGAAATATCATTCAGGTATCTTTTCTTCTGGATATCCCTACAAACTGAAGAAAAATTAATAAGCAATAAGCATTTGCATGTTTGTAAAATTAACCATATTAATGATGTTTAAGCTTCTGATTTATTTTTTTAATTCAACCATGTTAATGATGTTTTTAAGCTTCTGATTTATTTTTACATCTATTCTGGATATCTAGACATCAATGCCCCAGCACGTTTTTTCTAGATTGACGGAAAAATTTGGATTACAACTGGCTTGATGGATTAGAACAAAGATTGTGCCCCACATAAACACAGGACCCTTGTCATTTTACAGAATATATTGGAAAGTATGCAACCACATATTCAATTTTTCATGAGCATGACCTTTTTTTAATTGACTGCTGGGCTATAAGGAATGATGCCATGCTGCACTTCTACAAATACTTCAAAATGATATTCTAAAGTTATAATGTTTTCAAACAACTGAACACACTTTCTTTTTTTCCTTTTTTTTTTTTTTTTTTAGATCAGAATGTTCAACTGTTTCCTACTAAGAGAAAGCAGTTGACAGGAATCTTTTCTTTGTTTACTTTGTATGACTAATTTCTATTAGTAATGGGCACAACTTATGCATGCATTCACAGTTATGCTCTCTTTCTCTCTCTCTCTAAAACTGCTCATCGTCATTGGTGCGTCCTGAACACAATACTTTTAGTGAGATTCCTCTGCATTCTTTCTTTTTTTCCTTCTTTTTCTATAATTCACTAATCGTCTGTATTTTTTAATACAGGCAGATTACTGAGAAAAAAAAACCCACTACAGATACCAAAAAAAATGCATGAAAACACAGTTAGTAAGGTAAGGAAAGGTAATGTTGCTTATAGCCCAGCCGGCCGTAAAGGGCCATATCAGGGCTGTCACCATGTTAAAATCAACTCACAAGTCATTAATTCACACAACACTTTAAAATACATCTTCTAAAAACCCATCCGAAATTTTGTTAGAAAGCTGGAATGGGACAGGATTATAAAATGCCTACCTCCATAAGCTCTTCGATTTACATCAGACTCCAAACTCTGCAAAAACGCATCAATGTTACAACTCAATCCATGCTGTAATCCCACATGGGAAGCAGTGAAGCAAGGAAGGGGGTGGAGGGGGGGGGGGGGGCTTAGGTGAACCATATATTCCAGTGATGGATCACAATCCAAGTGGATCAAATTCATCAAGAAGTCAAAAAATCAAAACTAACATATTCCTCTCCATGGAAAGAATTAAGTAACTTGATAATTAAATACAACAGCACAAAAACAAACAAACCAAACCCACTGACCACAAGACAAGAAAGAGGAAAAATTATAGAGAAACAAATAAGACGAGACAGAGAGGAGAAAGGCATAGAAGTGTACTCTCATATGTTTAAGCTCTCCTTATGATTTCAGATCATGCCCCTTACAACACGAAGGCACTCACAGTGATACGTAAAAATGTCAGTTGCAACAAATCATTCAATAAAAGGCACATAAGGCTACTTTTCCATAACGTGAGAAGATAACCTTATATTCAGGATGCATACTTTCCACCTGTAAACCTCTGCCTTAAAACAAGGAGAAAACTCCAAAGGAGTCCACACTTGCACACACAGCACTTTGCCAGCTATAAAATGAATTACATAATCAGTGGATGCATTATCTCATTTTCAAAACAGAACAAGATCTTCATTCTTGCACCTCTTTTAGATAAGGATCCGAAGTGCTGGGTGCCCTCAGATGTACCATGAAGTAGCCAGTTCTGTAAAGTGAAATCCACTTTGGTCAATGATGTGACCTGCGAGAGAAAGAGTACAAATCTACAGCAGCAGATACACATGGACAGACACACAGCTGTCTACCTGTCGTCTCCAGGGCAGGTCACGCTTGTTGGCATCATACCATTCCAGCAGCTGTCTTTGAACAATGGGCAACTCCTCCTGGGTAAATCTGTGGAAATCATCATCAGTCCTTGTTGCCACCATCTTCACCTCTTGTAGCTTCCTCCTTTTAACCTTGGAGCCTGAGAACAGACTGGATCATGTGAGAAAATGGTAAAAATATTTTGAGTGGTCTTCTGTAGCAAATAATGAATTTGTATGGCCAGATTTTTGTTTGCTCTGTTTAAACTGAAATACATTTGCTAACATGGTGGCCCTGATGAAGAGAAAAGACCATGAACTGTATGATCGTTAGATTTAAAATCAATAATCATAAAATTAAAATCAAATCAATCAAGTTAAAAATACACAGTTCAACAACCTGCACTATCCAGAAGATCATTTCTGTGTATTTCAATGGATTCTTTTGTCGTACTGTCACAAGAATTATGCTCATTGATAGAACCTTCTTTGTCAGCGTTAACAAAAATAGATTGCACCCGGACAGTTCACACAACCATGCATTCAACTGTGAATTAATCTTCAATTAATTGCCAATAACAGCTCCAACACTCCAAGTTCTATCATATTTTTCATTCATATAACTGATAAAATAAGAGGAAGTATCCCAAACTAAACAGTACTTGCAACTTGTAGGTAATAAGCCAAGTGGACAGACTACATTTAAGTGACAAGAAAGAAAAGGCAATCCTGCAATCAAGGAAAATAAAACTGAATGCAGTTCGTATCTTAAAAGGGCAGGTTTCATTCAGACCTGAATGTTTAATCAAACTTGATATAGTAATAAACTACTGACTTATCAGCACAACTGCCAGCTCATGAGATTCTGTTGTAGTGGGTGTGCAAAAAAACAAAAAACAAAAAGTTTTCTGATTGTTCTTTTTTTGTTTCTTTTACTTTGTTTTAACCAGAAGTCAAAATGACCTTCAAGAACAGTACTGTGCAGGAACACTAGAGAAGGACATCTGAGCAACTTATATATAGAATGGTAATCACATTCATTGTAATAGTAGTAAGAACTACTACTAGTTATCACTGTTATAGTAGGTAGAACTACAAGTTACATTTTTTCTGCTCACTCTTAAATTCCAGTTCCAACCCTTTCCAGTGACACTTCTCCGATTCAACTCATTCCGGCACCCTTACATACAGCCATACCCAGGTCTCCGTTGCACATGTCAAGCTGTCAAATGGCAACCCACCAGAGGAGACACTGCACTGCTGCCGAGTCACTTAGGTGGTGTTCAGTGGTGCCTGTTATGATCCAACATATGCAAGACACCACCTACTAAGCCCCCTACTGACAACAATAACTGCCAAGTCGCACAGCAGGCATGAGTGAGCTCTCCCTCCGGAGGGCGCCACCATGTCTGTCCAATGACAGCGCCCATGGATTCACAGATGCCTGATGCAATCTTTGAATTCTTGATTGGAGGGGTGGGAGGAGGAAGGTGGGGGGAGGTGGGGGGGGGGGGGCTAAAAGGGGAATGGACCAGTGTTTGAGGGATCTGCAGCTGCACATGAAAAATGAGGGTTGAACAGTCTCCTTTCCAGTTGGTTCCAGACAATGATTGCGTAACAGATGAAGGAACACTTGTTTTGCTCTGTTTGGATTTCTGGTGTCAAGTAGCCACAGATGTTACTGTCGGCAAAGGTGGCACCATGGCAGGCCAAGTGTTTTTTGTGGGTCTTATATGCAGGCTTTATAAACTTACCTGGTACAGTGGTAGTAATGCTAGAAATCAAAATCATACCCTGACTACTTTGAAAGACAGGGAGTCTCATAGGCTTCATGCTGGCTCTCAGTTCATGCAGCATGTCACCAATCCGACCTGTCTCCCTGCATCTAAAATCCTGTTTGATGAAGAAAGCTGCTGCTGCCTAATCAAAATCAATACTCATCTTTCTTCAAGTATGGGTCCTATGTTATGCAGCCATACTTTAAAGCTGACCAAATTTGAGCGATGTATACTACACAATGATGTTCCTGGGTGCTATAACCAAGGTTTTCCTCAGAACGCTGACAACAGCACTAGCCTTCTTGCCAGTGTTGGTGATACATAGACCACTTCAGGTTCAGCAAAAGCATGAAACTGACGCCTAGCTAGTTTGGTTGAAATGCTTCAGGATTATTTAAAATACTCTATGAACTGGTGGACATGTTCTTTGATGGCATGACCAAGCACTTGTGTGCATTCAACAACATGTGAACTCACGAGGTCACTAGCTCAGGGTTCATACAGACTTGGAGAAACGAAATTCCCAACCTTTCCCAACCCCAGCACCGGTTTTCCCAACCATGTTACATCTCATACACATATGGTAACGGCTGGTAAATTTTCATTTTCAATACACTTGCTTGAATTAAAAGAAATGAAGAAAGTAGAGCAAACCATCAGTCGCGATGTTGGCGATTTTCGGACAATTTGAATTTATCTGTTTGAGCCTTTGTTGTTTGGTTTACTATCTCTTTGGTTATGAAGATGCTTGTTCAATTTTCCCAAACCTTCCCAACCCACAGACACCAAATGCTATTTTCCCCAAATTTCACAACTGGTAATAGGGCCATCCGTTTTTCCCAACTACTCCCAATCTGTGGGGACCCTGTTGCTTATAATCAGGTATGAATGGATGCAAGAAGTAGGGGAAGTGAACTGTAAAGAAATGGACGCAAGGGGAATTCAAATCCACGATGCAACTACTTCGTCAAGCTCTTCTTGTTATTCATGGGTCAGTGTCTTAATCACTTTCGTACCAGTTACTGAACATTACATTTCGTGTACACGTCATAGGACGTTACAATTGTCGGTGTTTTGTCTCGCATGCCAGGGCGCCCAAAGACACTCGAGTGAATCCTCGCTTATTCCTAGCCGCGCTTGCCGCTAGGGTGTGCCATGAAGTGCTAATACTCGGCAAGCAAGCGTAATTTCTCGCCACCACGCCTCCTATCATCTATGAAACACGTCTCTCTCATGCAGTCATTTACAAATAAGTGTTAATACTTTCGAATCAACAAAATAAATCTTCAGGGAGAGGGGCAGAAACGGAATTTTGTCCAGACTGATAATGTAAGATTCACACTTCCGTAGCCTACCATCAAAATTCCTGAGATTAGCCTTCTTCATTGCAAGATGCAGTAACGCTTGAGGCGCCGTCTTCATTAAATCGTGCTCGTCGTGATCCCGCCAAAACAATCGGGTGACAGTAATCCGTTTGACGATAAAAAATAAAGTATCGAAAAGCTCATTTCAAAGTCAGTATGAACGTTAGAGTTCTTATATCTGTCCTTTTCAAGCAAAGTGACTGTCTTGTTAGTTTATTAGCGAACTATTTTCGACAGGTCTTTAGTGTACTTACTTAGTTGCCACGTTAGCTTTAACCTGCTTATAAAACACACACACACACACACATACACACACTATGCCTATATAAGCAGCACCTGTGCGCGCGCGCGCGCACACACACACACACACACACACACACAACAAAACAAAAAAACGGAACTGCTATCGAGCATAATGTAGAACAAAACTGACAAATAAATGACCAACTGTTTACCATGAAGTCATACCCATACTAAGTAGGATGGAGAACAGTATCAGTCAGGACCGATTCAGGATGGACAATTACAGTGGTCAGGAATCAGGACTAATAACTCTATAAAATTTATGTCAGGCTCACGTAGGCCTGAACTGCCCTACAGAGTGATAGTCTCAAAGACCTAACTAAACTACTTTCCCCTACACACAATGCAGCCCTAATACCGAGTCAAGTTCGTACGCATTTATTCTTCATCTATCCGACGACACAGGGGTATATCTTACACTTAACTGCACACTCTCCAGACAGGCAGGCACGACAATTGCACACACCATCAAGCACTCATTGGTTCAATCCATAGGCGCACTTAACATATCCAGCCTTGGAAAAGCTAATGTCCAACCTTGTAATCTCCTTGGGTGCAAAACCGCACAACACGCAACAATGCACTCCCGGCTAATATCACTATGGACCTTAGCCTACGAATACCGTGAATCACACTGTACGCGGCGAGATTCACATAGTGATAATTGCTATGAATCAATCACACCTTAAACTAAACCAATTTCCACTAAAAATCAGCGGCAACCAACCACAGTGTGGAACAAACCTCTGTTCCCTCTCTGCACAATCGTTCTAGCAATCACAATTACATACAAGATGTAACAATTGATGGGGGAACACTTTTAATCAGTCAGATTCGAGTTTAGCTATCCAAGCTGGACACCAAAATTGAACCCAGTTCCGAACTAGGAAGCGATTAACGATTTCTTGTCGGAATTATAAATTGCTCAGTCTCAAGACCGACCGTATACGGACACGTTCTGTCTCCATGTAACCGTACAACAACCGAATATTTCGTGTTGCACCCGCCAACCACACACAAACAGCTACTACTGCTTGAGTTTCAGCTTGTGCTTCAATTGTGCACTGACGTCACTCTAATCCAAAGTTATTCTCTTGCGTTCTCGAATGCCCACAATGTTACATCTTCCGTGCTCACTCGCGCACTCAAACGCTCGCTTCACTGTGTCAATAATGTCAACAGCACACGGCCCTGATCCGTACTGGAGCTTGCGGTCCTTCGCCGTAGACCTCCTCTGGGAAAGGGCTGGAACGAAGAGTACAAACAGGAACACCTCCGCCCGATTGCTCCCACAGCACCCCACACCAGGTTACGATTTGCAGAACCACCCCTCATTAGGGATAAGACTCGCAGTAATCCAATACGAAAGGTCTGGTACAATCCGAGCAGAATACAACTACGACTCCTCTTGCACACGACTTCAGAAGAAAACACTCCAGGTAAGTCCCGACGACGTACCAATGTAGTCCAGAGGCACTAGCAGGAAAACAGTCCACGAAGAGCAGACAAACTAGAACAAAACAGAAGTATTCATATGAACAAAGGCGTCAGTTTTTTAAATTACGAAGTTTGGAATACATGCGCCTACGTGGCGACATGATTGAAACTTACAAACTTAACGTGGATTTTATGACATTAAAACCACTGGCACATTATTCCATTTGAATACAGAATCTACAACTAGAGGGCACCTGTTCAAACAAACCAAGAAATTTACTAAAACTTCAAAAGCAGCAAACTTTTTCACTAACAGAATTGTTAATACTTGGAATAACTTGCCAGTCAATGTTGTTGGAGCAGAAACCGTTAATACTTTCAAAAATTGTCTGGATGAACACTGGATACACCTTATGTTTCAAACAAATATTGACTTGCATTTTTAAAAACCACGCATGTGCTTTATAAAAGTGCGAGAATAAGACCAAAATGTTTCTCACTAAAACCATAAAATTATCTACATTGAGCAGGCTAAAGGCTGAAAATGTCTAGTATGCCACCGATGTGATATGACTTGACTTGACTTGACTCGATTCAACGTTAGATGCCCTTTTGCCAGTTTGGGCCTGTTCGTTGGTCCTAGTTTTACTGGCTTAAGTTTTCACATGCGTGGGAATATACATGTCCCTAACTTAAGTCAGACACTCTGGCTCGTAAACTGTCTTTAGTTGTTTCCAGTGTTGGTCCAAATGACTTTTTAAAGCATTCAGCGAAGGGGCTGAGACCACTGTGTCTGGCAAACTGTTCCAGCAGGAGAACACTCTCTGGGGAAAAAAAATAGATATGATAGGCCTATTTATTCTTGATCTCTGCTTCTGCAGTTTCAGAGAATTTCCCCTAAGGTCAGTGGTAGTAGCTAATTTGAAGACAGGAGCACTTACTTTGTAGTAGCCGTTCAGATATTTAAAAACTTCAATGATATCGCCTCTGAGACGTCTGTGTTCTAAGCTTGGTAGTTTTAGTACCTTTAGTCTCTCTGAGTAAGGCCTGTCTTTCAAATGACTGAGGAGTCTGGTTGCTCGGTGCTGCACATCTTCTATTTCTTTGCAAAGCGTTTTCTGGTATCGCTGCCAGACACAATGCCCATACTCTAACTGTGGACGTACAAGACTTTTGAACAGCTGGCTGAAAGTCTGTTCTGAAAGATAATCAAAGGACCTCCGAATCAACCCCACTATCTTGTTGGCTTTGGCTGTGACTTGTGCCACATGACCTTTAAATGTGAGGTTTTCATCTATTGTTACTCCCAGATCGCTTTCCAGTTTGCTTCCGGCCAGCGTTGTTGTACTCCGCTCTGCTTCAGTTTTTCCATTCATGCTGTATGATGCTGCTGATTTCTTATTGCCTAGTTTCAGAACACTGCATTTTTGTGGATGGAACTTTAGTTGCCATTTGTCTGACCATATTTGGAGTTCATCCAGATCAGCTTGCAGTTCCTTTGCTCCCATCTCAGTATCTGTTCTTGTAAATACCTTCGTATCATCTGCGAACATCTGTAGAGAAGTCTTGACTTTACGTGGTAGATCATTTATAAACATGACGAAGAGGAGTGGTCCAAGAACGCTACCTTAAGGAATGCCACTTGTCACTTCGGCTTCTTGTGATTTCAGTTTCAGTTTCATATGATATGAAAACACAGTTCTCCTCTGTACCTCCTACAGCCATTTAAGAACTACGCAGATCTACATAGAGCACTGGCCACTTCTATAGCAATGCAACTTAACAACTAGGCTATGGACATACCATTTGGCTACATGCCCAACAGTACAACTCCCGTTATCATGACCACACAAATCAATGAATGCATCATAATTAAAAATTGAAAAACGTCACGCCTATGACGTAAACGGCTACTTTTATCAAAACAACGTAAGAACTATGCACATGCTCCGTATACCTGCGCATCTAACATAGTCTCGCCGTTTCGCAGCTGCGCTCACCCGTATGAATTTTACCGGGTGCAACAGTTTATTTCAATCAAATTTAAATAAAATAATCTAACGATTCTCCCACCATTCATGCCACCGGGTACTGCACGCAACAACAACACACTGTCCGACAAAACACCTACGAAAACATAGAAATACAAACACATGCGTGACTCTTGCTTTTCATGCACAACAGAAACATCTCTCACTGCACGTGCCGAATGAAAACACCCCAATGAAGTTTGTTCTCACGGTCACACAGACGAACACTCTCACACTGACGCGCACACGCGACTCGATGCTTAACTGACTAGTATAGGCATGCGGAAAAGGTAGACGGTGTGTCTGACATACCCCTTCCCAAGATTTAAACTCTACGTTTAAATATCTGATAAGGATGGCGCCGGATACTCTCGCAAGTGTCCCGATACTCTCACAAGTATACACAAGTGGAGGTGATCTCCTTCCGTCCCCATATTTGACCCGTTCACAGTCTACTGAGGTTACCTGCTGCCACATTCTGTTCTCCAGGTATATGGCTACACTCGGAACTGGTACTGCTGGAGCTGTAGAGCCCATCAGGTCACTCGTCCGGCGGCGGATTTCACTCGCTCTAGATACTGGAGTGGAGAGTGATCCATTTGAACAAGAAATTCTCTGCCGTAGAGGTACTGGTCAAAATTTGTGTACCCCCACACTGGCGCCAGGCACTCCTTTTCGATGATAGGGTAATTGCGCTCTGCTGGCAGCAACTTCTTGCTGACACATGCCAGTGGGTGCCTTTCCCCTTCCTGTTCCTGGAGTAAGCTTGCCCCAATGCCGGTGTCGGAGGCGTCAGTTTGGAGCACAAACCTTCCTTCTGGGAGAGGTAGCCTGCAGACTGGCGGTGAGCAGAAGCTCGCCTTGAGCCTGTCGAATGCCTCCTGGCATTCATGCATCCAGCGGACCTTCCTAGGTTCTCCCCCCTTAGTGAGGCTGGTCAGCGGCAGTGCGATGTCCGAGAAGTTAGGGATGAACCGACGGTGGTAACCCACAAGCCCAAGGAAACTGCGCACCTGCTTCTTAGTCTCAGGCCTTGGGGCCCCTCGAATCTTGACCATCTTGTCCTCTGTATGCCAGATATTATACCCATACTAAGTAGGATGGAGAACAGTATCAGTCAGGACCGATTCAGGATGGACAAAAACAGTGGTCAGGAATCAGGACTAGAAACTCATAAATTACGACCAATAGCGGCACACAACACACACACACACACACACACACACAACACACACACACATATATATTATATATATATATATATATATATATATATATATATATATATCATTTGGGACCTTTAACTATGCCAGTGAAAACAGTTGGGGCTGATGATGTTAATCAGTACTGATAACAATGTTAATCAGGACCAATAGCAATACAAATCTGAACAGATTACGTATCTTACTTAGAAAAAAAAAAGAAAAAAAGGCTTACTTAGAACAAAAGACAGTTTTAGGTCTTCTTCATACCAGGAACAGAATGAGATTCAGTATAAAACTAAGGTCAGTTTAAGGTTGTACTGAAATCGTATCAAGATGTGGATTAAGGTCGGTCAATAAAGTAAAATGAAATAAGCATGGATTAAAGTGACATTCTGACGAAAACCTTAGACAGGTTTTAGCTTTAGCTCAAGGTCAAATTGAGGATGTTTAGATCTGAAGTCACCTCAAGGTCGAACCAATATTGTGTGAAGGTCTGGTATCAGGGCCTGTCGTGGTGCAGGTCTAGTATTAACGAAGGAGCACTCCGCTGAACAGATCTCTTTGGATTGATTGTACTGTATTGTACTGTGTTGTGTTGTGTTGTGTTGTATTGTGCTGTATTGCATTGTAGTGTATGACCTTGCGTTATATCAGAAAGAAAGTTACATGCTGACAAACCTAAAAATAAAAAAAAAGAAAATCTGAACAGGTAACAAAAATATCAATTAGAAATGATAAAAACAGTACCAATCAGGACCAGTAACAAGACCAGTCACTCAGGATTAATCAATAACAATATAAATCAGGATCGATTACAATGCATCCCGTCAAAAGTGATAATACCAATCACCTTGAATAATAATCCTAAGCAGGACTAATTTTTTTTTTATTTTTTTTTTTTTTATAAATGCTGGTTTGGACTGACAGCTGTACCAGCTGCACATTAACAATCACGACCGTTAAAAATACCAATGAGGACTGATAGCTATGTCAATCAGGACCAATAACTATAACTGAGAGTCCACAAAGATACCGCTCAGGACTGATTAATGCACCCATTAGAGACAATTACAATACAACCCAGGACTGATGACAGTACCATCACGACAGATAACAATGACAATCAGGCCAAATGACAATAGAAAGAACAAAAAGAAAAAGATACACCCGAAAGTGCGGGGGGGGGGGGGGGGGGGCACAAAAGCACTGTCCTCAACTACCGAACCAACCAGCTGGGAGCAATCCTACACCACTCTTGGAAGCCTGCGCTGTGTTCACATTGGGTGTAGGCACGTACAGAGCATTCCATTAAGACGTCAAGAGACATAATTACTCCTTGGCAGATGCCATATGTAATAGCCACTGACCACCTAGGATGGATAGCAATAATGGCGATGTAATAATACCAGTCAGGACCGAAGGTAATGCTAATCAGGATTTGTGACTGTAACGGTGAGGATGGATGACCAATCAACACTAACACCTCATCATTTAGGACCAATGACAAAATAACAATACCACTGAGGACAACTGTTAAGGCACGACACCGATCAGAACCATCGCTGATTACAATGTCCATCAAGACCAATCAAGACACTTACTCAAGACCGACTACTTCCTTCCCCAAGAACTTTCTTTTATCGTCTGCACTTGGGGTAATTCAAATCTGATCAGCGACAGACCACCACTTGTCTATCAACTGACTCCAGGTGACAATGTGAAAGAATAAATGTTAGTCCTGTTCAAAGGGTAAAAGATAATCTGTGTGTGTGTGTGTGTGTGTGTGTGTGTGTGTGTGTGTGTGTGTGTGTGTGTGCGTTGCGCTTATGTCCTCACGTTACAGGCGAGATCAGCCTGAGCAGATTCAGAGAATTGCTTGAGGGTGGAACAAGTGTCCACTGCACTCATTCTCATTGTTGCGGACTTCAAATTCCCAGAGGGGCCTATCATATCTATGTTCACTTTCAATTCTACGCTCAGCGATATTATGATCACTGAAAGGGCGTTCGGGAGATCTTATGCGTACTGAAGTTATGTAATTTTGTGGAAAGGATAACATCTTCCATGATTGACAATATAGCCCCATAATGACCATCATTTACAGATCAACATCACAGGAATCGTCCCAACCGAACGATGCAACTGCTAACATCGTGTCGGTTTTCAAGAATGCATACTGAGAGCACTAGATCCATTGAACGACCAGTCAGGCTGTCTCACGAGCGTCTGTGCGAGATTCTTGAGCACATCATCGCCACGATCTCACGAGCCATCCAGAAAGCAGAAACATACCTTGCAGAAAATAACACGGGTTTCCCAAAGTCAAGGTCCTGTGAGACCAAACCTAGACTTTACTCAAGAACTTTTTCTCAGCATGGAGAGGGGAAATCTGGACGAGGACCTCACTATGGCCATTGCAAAAGCGTTTGATAGAGTCAGTTACAGCATGATCATCCACAGATTCCACCACAGCAAAGTTTGAGAGCAGATTATCAGGTGGATCAAGGTGTACCTGTACGACAGAGAGCAAACAGTAGTGTCAGATCAGATCTGACCTGAGTGTGCTCTTGAATTCTGCAGAGATCTGTCTTTGAACAGTGCTTTTCCTAGTTTACATCAGTGACCTCCTGGAAAATGCTCTCTTTACCGGTGCGACTGTTTGCCAATGACACTCCTGTCTCTCCAGCACGAGCCACAACCATGCTCAACTGCAGCATGACTTCCAACGCCTTGACTGATAGGAAAGAGAGCCGGGATTGCATTCT
>CM065726.1:57924053-58011553 GCA_033310375.1 Conus canariensis
CGACGTATACAGCCAGATCCAGATAGTCCCTTGGTGTGAACCATGATTTTGGAGCGCATATTTTGCTGCTCAAGCTTATGATTCCATCGCCGCTGGGACCTTGGCTAAATAGACAGAAGAAGAGCAGCAAGGCTGACCACCTTCTACAAATACCACCGAGAACAGGTCAGCATCAACACCCCTTTCAGGCCCACACCAAACACCCCAGCAAGGTCTACAAGACATTCACATGGGGAGACGTATCTCCTTCCTGCCTGTAAGACCAACTACAGGAAGTTTTCCTTCTTCCCGAGGACTGTCAGGGACTGGAACAGCCTGCCTCCCGAGGTTATCTCCTTAGCCTCGGTAGAGTGCTTCAAGTCCTGAATCTGACCAGCCAGCGCCCCCCCCCCCCCCCCCCCCACCTCCCCACACCTCCCACCACATCCACACTCCACCACAAGTCCCCACCCCTCCCCTCCCACTGCCAGTTCTGCATAACCAACATCCCAGATTGTGGAAACCCCCAGTTATATACACATCAGAACCATCAAAAGGATGATGGCGGATGTTTATTGAAAGAAGAAGAAGAAGAAAAAAATTAATACAGCCCGTATGCCCAAAGGAAAAACATTTCATTATTGACTCTGTGGTCGCTGGCTGAAACTTCTGGAGCTCGGCTTTAGTTTCCCAGAGATGTCAGCAGAGTAATCGATTAGATTCAGCATTTGTTGGCTATACATCCACATTTACCCCTTGTAAAAGAGATTAGATTCTGCATTTGTTGGCTATACATCCACTAATGTTGGCAGACTGCGGACTGAACGCAGAAAAGCTATGCTTTCATCATCACTCTTGAAAACTCTAGTATTTTACTTTAGGCAGCAAAGCGGTCTGTTATATTTTACCTTTTGAGACATCAGATTAATCAAGATTGTTATGCTAAAAATGTCTTCAGCTTCTTAGTTAATGTCATCTTTTGAATGTTTGAGTCTCAAACACGTATTACATTCTAGTTCCAATCATTCTGCAATTCTTAGGCTGGTTTGAGGAGCACATTCTACATTACAAGATGCCCCTGTTTGAACTGTCTTTGTTGGTGGTAGAGGTGATGTGAATATTATAAGCCCAGTTACTTATTCAGCACACAAGTCCATTGTCTTTGTGTATGTGTTAGTGTATGTATGCGAGTGTGTGTGTGTGTGTGTGTGTGTGTGTGTGTGTGTGTGTGTGTGTGTGGTACAGTTTCCACGACTTAGCCCAGTTAAGGTTTGGAAAATAACTTGGGACAATAGATTATTCAAAGTGATGGATAGACATGGCCTAGTCACTCCCCGACCCACTCCCCCCCCTATTCAGTTTTGTTTTAATGTTGCTTATCAATGTAATGATTATGATTCAATCTCTGTCATTTGTTCAGTTGTTTATGATTCAATCTCTGTCATTTGTTCAGTTGTAAATATGATTCAGTCTCTGTCATTTGTTCAGTTGTAAGTAACATGCTATTGCTAGTTTATATTAATGTGTATGCTCCTTCCTGCAGTTTACTCCCATCCCACCCCACATGCTTTCACTCTACCCACTCTCCATTCCGCTCTATCTCGGAGTCAAACTTCCATCACCAGAAGTGTGTATTTTGTTGTTGTGAGTATATGTGACTGAGTGTGTGCATGTCTTGGAATAAATGCAAATACGAATGGGAGAAAAAAAAAACTTTGAACATTGTTTCTGTTTGCTGATTACATCCATCAGTTTCAGTTTAGTTTCTCTCATTACCTTTTGTACCCACCCACACAAAACGCAATGTTATGTTGTATCTTAAAGCATTTAATGAATTATAAACTTGTTTGTTTGTTTACATCTGTAGATCATGGCTCTTTTTTTTTTTTAACCACTCACACTAAAGTCAATGTTATGTTTTATCTTAAAACAATTCATGAGTGATAGATTTGCCTGTATGTTTACAGTTGTAGTTCTTAAACTTCTTGGCTATGAGAGCATTATTGTTTCTAAGACAACTTATTGTGGCGCTGAGTTATGTATGGCTATCACTGTGCACATGCATCCCTCACCTATTTTTCTGTTCCACTAAAATGCAAGAAACTGAATTTACTTTCATAGTGATAACCTGCTTGTGTGTGTTTCAGGAAGCATTCCTTCATTGGCAATGGGCCTGACTTGTGGGAGCCTGATGTGTGTTGGTGCATACCAGATGACCAACAATCCCAAAAATGTTCTTCTCTCGCTGGGTGTGTTACCTTTAACAGGAGCCACATGCCCCTGTTCTCCCTGAGGTAGCGACAGTGTACATGCATCTCACAGTAGAATGCTTGAAGGAAAAAGGAAACAGAAAATAAGGTTTGGTCTCACAGGATCAGTAGAAGTTATGAATTAATTATGCAGGTTATTTTCATGGTTTCATACAAACAATGGACTGTGACCAAGACCACAGTATTTCAAAATAATGAATTACTGAATTATCCTTCAAGTTATTCATAAAAAGAGCTCTAGTTTCAGTTTCACCTAGTTTCAGTACCATTCTTTACTCCTCAGTGTACTGTTACATCTTAATCTGTGCGTTTCATGTTCCATGTTGCAGCTGTCGTCATTCTTTCCAGGAGATGCAATAGATTGACCAAATTTATTTTTGACCTTGAAGTCTGCCAATGAACTGGGTTCTAGTTTTGGGATTCAAGTGCCTTGATGTATATAAGGAATGGAAACTGAATGACAAAAGTGATACAATGACATCACAATAGCATTAAGTTTATGTATAGTAACGTAAGTCTCACAGGCAACAGACTAAGAGAAATGCCTGTTCACCTAGGCGGAATGCTTGGGTGCGTAATGATTATGGTTCAGATAGAAAATAGCAAAATGCCTGTACAAAAATATAAAAGGCCATCATGATACAAATCATTTAGCAATTTATTGTGAGGGTCAAAGCAATGAAAAAGCCACAATGTCCTCAAGTTCTGATGGTTGTGTGCAGTGACATCAGCAGTCCTCACAGGCGTCATGGGCTACAGATTCATGAATACAGGAAAATTCATGCCAGCCGGTCTGGTTGGAGCTCTGAGGTGACGGTGTTTGATCTGTGTACAGGCTATTGTATGTTACCTGCCAGTCTTTCTAGCCCATTCACAAGTTCAAAATGTGATGAGAGTCTTTGGAGGGGTTCAGGAGATAGAGAGAGGGGATGGGTGTGGGATAGGACATTTTGGGCGTGTTTTGGGAGATGGGGGGAAGGGCACGAGAAGAGGAACATTTGTTTACAAATGTGTTTCATGTTGTTTTAATGTCACATTTTAAGTTCAGGTCACATTTCGTAGCTTTTTCATTTCAACAGTTCTTTTTGAAATTTTAGTTAGTTATAGTTTTAAGTGATTAATTCTCCAGCAGGCATTGAGTCAGTGTGTGTTATATGTACACACATGTACTAGAAGCATGTTTACAAGTGCTTTTGCATTAGAGGCTGTTTGTGTTTTTTATGTGTAAAAGTTCTGAATTAAAAATAAAATTATCCTTTAACAGCCTATAGATAATCCAGTCTGTTAACCCAGATTCATTTTAGAGGGAGAGTGGGAGGCACTTCAGATGTATCACTCAAATGGTTGTGGACCTACAAAGGGCACTGTTAAATTGCAGTTTGTAGATGTTTTAAAAGTTATAATTTGAGTTTACAAACTGTGTAAGTGGACCAATTTATTTTCTCAAATTTCTGGAATGTATATCATTATGCAACTATGGTTTTGTTCTTTGAGGGAAATTCGTTTCTTTGATTGGCTCATATGCCTTTACTCTGTGCGGTTGAATTTTTTTGTTTTATTATGTTCGCAGTCTAAAGTCTTTACCTGTCTCTCACTCTATGTCTCTCTGTCTGTATGTTATTTGTCCATCACTTCCCATTCTTAGCCTTTTCTCCTCTTCTGTTGACCATGGTCATCTCATCCCCAATGTTCCCCTATCTCCCTTCCTCTCTCTCATTCTCTCTGTGTCTGTCTCTGTCTGTCTGTCTCTTTCTGTCTCGCTGTCTCAGTCCTGCATGTCTGTCGTTTTACACATATCTCTGCCTGCAAACTGTGTGCAACAGCACAGCATTTTCACATTTATGCAATTTTAGACACAATAACACCATTCCTTTACACAGGGATTAAAGCTGTCCATTCCAGACTGTTTTATTGTGGATGTTGGGTGGTTTAGTTTCCAGTTTTCTTCTTTTTTTTTCTTTTGTTTGTTTGTTTTGTTTTGGGGTTTTCTTGTTTTGTTTTGTTTTTGTGGTGTGTTTCTCTTTTATGGTTTGTTTTTACTGGTAAGTCCTCGGTCTATGAAAAAAAGACATCAGGATCTCATTTGAAAATCAGACATGATACAGTAAGCACTTCAGAGTTGAGAAGTAAAATGCAGTTGCCTGTTTGGTGGGGCTGGGTGTTGGGATTTAAATGTTTGGGGGGAAAATGCATAGATTTTAAGTCTGTGTAAGTATTTTTTGGATCTGAATGTGAAGAGGTTAACTCCTGAACCTAAACCTGAAACAGGGCACGAAAATTAGAAGTGGGAAGCAAGGGACTTTTTATGTAAATGTTATTTTATTTTGATAAAGAAATATTTCGTTTTAGTGCACAGATAGTCTTTACAGTGCCACATATGTGTTTTGCCTTGTATGAATTGAATAGTCTTAAATAGTCTTCCGGAACTCCCACATTACTTGTCAAACCACCTCTCTGAGCAGGAGTTTCATTTCTGTGTACACAACAATAGACCCTGCCATCAAGTCCATTCTGCGAATCACTGTGGTATGGCTTAAATCCCCTGATGTCTTTTTCTCAAATGTCTTTTGATGACTTTGTTTCTTCCTTCGTGCGTTATTTATGTTACTGTCACCGTCTAAGTACCATTAATGAACGGCGGTTTTCTTTTACAGTTTGCTGATGGTGATGCGTCTGAGTGTCAGGATGTATTCCCAGTGATGAACTGTTCGGCAAGACTGGCATTTCATTTGCAAGGGTTTCGGCTTAAACTTGCATCTTGAAATTGGGCCGACACTTTTGACGACTGTTGGCTGCTCATCACTGGAAATGATATTCTTGCCATTTGAACATGAATTAGTCTTCGTGCAATGAGAATTATGCTTGGCAGTGATGGATATGAAATCATGTTAATGTTTTCTCCATGAAAATCACACTAGGTGTATTTGGCATCTATGTATACGGTTGTGTAGTTTTGTAGATGTGTGTATAAGGGTGCATGCGCACAAACGTGTGTGCATA
This sequence comes from Conus canariensis, assembly GCA_033310375.1. Taxonomy (NCBI): domain Eukaryota; kingdom Metazoa; phylum Mollusca; class Gastropoda; order Neogastropoda; family Conidae; genus Conus; species Conus canariensis. The sequence goes on from CM065726.1 coordinate 57,929,303, forward strand.
CACACACACACAAATGCACACTCACACACACACATACAAACACACACACACACATCTGTTTGATGAACATATTTTTCATAAATATTAATTGAAGGAAGAATAGAGCTTCTACTCTCGTTTCGGTCAATAATCAAACCATGTGATCAGTGTTTCTATTATGATAGTGTGATCTACATATTTTCTTTTTTCTTGTCTTTATCTTAAAAACATCTGGGTGTTTCTTGGTAGTAGATGGCACAATGTGTATGTCCAATTATGTGTTGTGATTTTTGTCACTTGGAGTTATATTCAAAGTTTCTAACTGGGAACAACTTGTAAGATGGAGTTCATTCTTTGTCATTTGTAATTTTGCATTAAATAAATAGTGACGAAAACTAAATGGTGTTTTATTCATCCCTGTCTTTTCAGTTTCTGTTTCTCTCTCTCTCTCTCTCTCTGTCGGTCCATTTTCCGTTCTCTACATCTACATGCATCACCTCCCACCCCCCGATCTTTTTCTGTGTATTTTGTCTTTCTCCCTGTACAACAAAATTATTCAAATATTTCACCATGTTTATGCCTCAATTTGTTGCATATGTAATAAAGAATTTTTTAAAAAGAAATTTGGAGCTCTTTTCAAAACATGTTAGTTGTGGCAGTCCTTCAGAACTGAAACCTATGACACTGTCCCCAGCACCTGGACATGAGTTACATTCAAGACAACTCTGCAGTAAATGCAGTTCCAAACTGGGAAGGAAGTGTCCACAGTTGGTTTCCAACAGCAGTTCTGACACCAAGTCTTTATCCACTTGCTAGTTCTCCCACCAACTTCAGAGCTGAAACCTGCGCATTGCTTTGCGCTGCTCAGTCAGTCATCCCATGCGATCTTCCTCACTTACTGTCAAGTCCTTTTCCAGAGTGTTCAGACAGACTAGATCATCCAGGACACCCGTAAGAGATTCGCACATTGGCCTCCAAAACAAACTGGTGCATTGCTGAGGGTCCCCTCCTACTGTGGCATTACGAGGGATGAGGAAGCCGACAAACTCTCCAAGCTAGGCAGCTAACAGGAACAAACTGCCCACCAAATATCATTTAGAGAAGACAAAGCCCACCTTAAAATCCACTTCAAAAACACATGTGCACAGTGTCTGTAGATCTGCCTGGAGGTCGCCTTCTTCAAACTGAGTATAGCACATAGTCAGTTCCATATGCCTTTATACAGGCTGGAGATACTTCGCATACATGAATACCCATGAAGCACTGATCCACAGAAGTTGGCTCACATTCTCCAATCCTATCCCACCTTTGACTTTGTGACAGGAAACATGGCCAAGTGTGGTTGACTTGAAGGAGAAGCTGTGGAAACTGATAACATTACTGAGGCAGATGGGGAATATCGAACTCGACACTGCATTACTGATTTAGCATGGCCAGGAACATTGAAGAAGTTGCAGTCCAAATAACAACTATCCAGAAACTACTGTTTTAGGAATGAGTATCACCAATTTTTTTACTGCAAACACAAATACACCATTATCATTATCACTATTAAGAAAATTTATATGAATAATCAATTGAATGTCATTAGTGTTCACAATAAACGAGCACTCATCAAATCGCAAGCCATATGAATGCACCCTGCAGTCACAAACTTGCAACATGTAACCTCATCCAGCTTCGTTCTCTCACAATAATCTCCACCCATCATCTACCTAGCAAACAAAAATATATGTTTAACATGTTTTTTTTCAATTAGACGAATAAACAGTCTTCCAAACGCATTGAATACTCAAGAAAACGGCACCATCACATATTCACATCTATCGAAAAGGAAAAGTCTCAAAGTTTGATATAAGCGAGGCCAAAGATGCTGAGTTGATGTGGGAGATTGTTACAGAAGGGGCATGACGTCGCCAGGCTTAAGAACGCTGACCAAACGTTTAAGTGCGAACAAAGGGAATGTGGAAAAGACCAGTATCAGAAAAAGATGGGAGTTCACGGGATGGGGTACGCAAGTTTGACAGATCGGTCAGATATTGACAGGAGGATTCAAAAGATTAATAGCGGAGACATGCAACTTGGTAGGAAATCCTTTGGGGAACTAGGAGTCGGAGAAGAGAACACACCAGTGGAGTGAGTGAAAGGTAAGCAGGTGGCTTGATTTTGGAAATTATGACATCTGTTGATGAGACAACGTAGGGAGCCAGACAAAAGAGCAGTTCATAATCCAAACATGAAAGTACTAAGCGCAAACAGGGCTCCTAGTGGCATCTTCAGAAAGGAGGTGATGGATGGTGGGCGATGCGGAGTTCAAGAAAAACATCCGAACAACATTAGCAACAGACTGTTGAAAGAGTTTGATCAGTGTCACACCGAACTACGTGCAGATGAAGGAAGAGTGATTGATGAGTCAATAAGGTCGACAGAAGGTGGAAGAGAGGGATGAAAAAGACTGGCCCAAACACTGAGCCGTGGAGCTCACCGTACAGTAATGGAGTAAAGCTGGAAGTAGAACTATTGACAGGAACGCCGTAGCAATGAAACCAGTTGAAGACATATCGGAGAGACCAAAACAGTCATGCAAATGGGAGACGCACACAACCATGTATGCCCATATACACGGGCACTTGTACAAACATACATATATTCACACACACATGCACACGTGTGTGCGCAGGAGCATGCTTACATAAGCTCACAGATTACACACATGCATACACATGCACGCACACAATGCACATATACATGTACACATGCACCTGCGCACACACATGTGCACACACACACACATGCACTGCATACACAGGCATACAAACACGGGCAATGACCATCCACCCATATACACACATGCACACACACCCATGTACACTCGCCACACACCCATAAAATGATGATAATGGTGCAGACAATGTTAGGCAGGTACCAAGTGTCTGACCAGTGTGTTGGGCTAATGCGCAGGTCAGACATCTGCTAACACCTGCAAAGTCGTAGCCGTGAGACCCTCTTTTTAAATTCTCTCATCCTGGTCATTGATTCGATCCACCAACTTTAAATTGTGTGCAGTGTGGTCTCAAAACATAGCAGATGTGGTGTAGCTGTATATGGAGTAGTCCGCAAACAGTGACACCTTGATGAAACTGAAACACTCTCTCTCTCTCTCTCTCTCTCTCTCTCTGTGTTCTTTGTAAACAATTCATTCATTCTTGTTCGTTGTTTCAAAATTTTATTTATTTATGTATTCATTCATTTATTCCTTTTATTCATTTATTTATTCATTCTTATTCATTTATTTATCTTTAATTTGAATTCATCCACTGATGGAGAAACAACTCATCCACATTTTATAATGTATTTTTGAACAAAAATATGTATTTTTGTGAGAAAGTTTGTAAGTTTTAGTCGCTAATCATGCTTAGTTGGTTGCTAGTCACACTTAGTCCCTAGCGAGGGAAGGTCCGGATTTTAAAAAAGCATATAATTGGCTCATCTGTTACTTTTAGAAGTAAAGGTTATCAATCAAATCAATCAATATCTCGCAGTCATACAATGCTAAGACCACGTGTCTTTTATTTTTATTTGGATAGTTTTGAGTAAAATGATAGCTACAATGCAAGAGAGATAATTCTCATTTCACTGAAAAGAACACATGTTGAAGAAGGAAAACGGACGTGCTCCGTTAAGACTAAAAAATGCCGAAGATAAAGGTTTTGTGTCGGAATCCAGATGATTTTCTTCGTGAAACCAAACATGATCTTCATAAAGGTGAGAACGGCAGATTATTGTATATTTTTGTGAAAAAGAATTTTCAACATTAGGTTGTGCTGCGTAAAAATAAAAAGGCCCAAGATACAGCTGATGATTTCCTTCGTGAACACCATACGTGTATGATTTAAGTATTCATGTATGATATGTTTAAAAAGGTGAGAATGTAGATTATTTAGTAATTTTCTGGCCTTTCTAAGTTACCTCCTAGACCCAGTACAGATGGTGTCCAAGTTAATGAAATCGACATGGTCATGACCCAACTGTTGTACCTGTGGTGTCCAAATGCGGCTATTCTACCTTCAACACTTTTGACAAAGCTTGAGTCCTGAGTACTGACGAACAAATGGATGGTCCAGGGATGTCTGTGATTCTTGGTCAATGGGAAGTTGGAGATAGATACACATTCATCTTCCATCATTCTCGCTCGGTCAGCAATATCTCAGGCAAGAAAATCCCGGGGATATGTGTGTGTGTGTGTGTGTGTGTGTGTGTGTGTGTGTGTGCTTAAATAGGATCTTGTCACTTTGTTGTTTGTGACTTTGTTGAACAGGGTGATATAATTTTATTCATATTGTAGTTAGTGATTACAAAATGTTGACTTGTACTTTAAAAAAATGAGTATGCAATCAATCTGTTTTGGATGTATACATTTGTAAATTTGTGTTCTGTGTACATGTATGTATGCTTGTGTGTGTGAGTGTGTATGTCCATGGTAAACTAACTTAAAACGGGCATTTTCTACTCTGTGAGAAATGCCAGCATAACTTAGTTCTAAAATTTGCAGAATGAGAAATTATTGATAAGATTTTTCAAGCCATTCCTAGCATAAGGTGTTGCCAAGTGGTAACGGCTTTAAATCAGCAGTTGACATTTTCAGCAATATTGTCATTTAAGTGGGCCCTTGGTTTTTTATGCTTGATAAAGGTTTTACAAATAAACCGAAAATTTGCAATATGCTTATTGAGTGTTGGTGGTTTTTACTGTTCAGATATTAAATATTTTCATTCAAGTTATCAATATAGTTATCACTATTTCATTATGGCTTCAACCGCTGATATTTGGTAGACAGTGCAAGTACTGTAACAACTGTTAAAAATGTTAAAAATATTATTTCTACCAAGCAGAAATGCAGGTAATTCAATGTCTTATCAAGTATAGATAGAAGAATAAGATAAACCATGATTGACATCTTGCAAACTTGTGTAATAAAGAAAGATCATGGAGACAACTTTTTTTTTTAATGATGAATGAAACAGTTGAAGCCACATTAAAGTGAACTATTCCCCCCAAAAAGTCTTTCTTGTTTCAACAATAATAGGTCTGAACAAAAAGCATAGGAAGGCATTGTCAATTGTAGTTGTACATTGTTGCCAAAACCATGTGAAACTGTAAGGAGACAAGCATTACCTGATGAATCATGGGGAAATCTATGCATGCATCAGCACAAAAGAATAAATGGTCATGTTTCTAATTCTATTTCATATGACATCTAAGTTTTTGATATGAATTTTATGATGATGCATATTTGGAATATACTGGCAATATGGGTGAAGTTAAGAAAAAGTGAACTAACATCATAGAGTCTGTTTGAACTAGATCACGGGCATTTTAAAAATTTCATCCAAGAACCATAGTCATGATAGTGTAGGTGTTTGTAATAGAAAACAGAGAAAGAGAATATTCAGCTAATTCACTCTCCTGATTTCTGCTATTCCCCTCTATTTAAAACAGTTGTAACAAGCTTCCAATGCTGCACATTTATTGCATTCAAACCATTAAAGCTTGTGTATTTATTATTTGACCTGTGGAAATCTGTGATTTTGATCGGTTTGGATGTGTCAATCTTCTGTACACAAATGAGCTGTTTATTTCAAAACCAAAAGAAAGAAACAAGGAAAACAATCATCAACCCATGTTCCTATGAAGTAACATGGGCTGTGCAGACACATGTTATACTGTAACAAATAAGTAACCCATTTTCCTGTAGAAGAAGAACGGGCATGTGCACATCCACTTGATTAAAAAATGAATTATCTCTGTTCTACAGTGTGTTTATGCGTGCACACCCGGTTGATAAAGAGTGTATTCTTTTCCACCTCATACAGAAAAGATAAAACAGTGATTTCATGGCCAAGACAAGTGGTCCTGAGTGAATGTTGCCTCTCTCTTGTCTCTGCTGATAATTGTGTGAGGGTTTTCTTTGTTTCACAGTATGGAGGTCACTGGGCCAATTCTGCTATCAAATTGGTAGGCTTAAGCTTACTTGCACATCCCTGACCTTTCATTTTTCTTCATTTGACATACAGCAGACAGACACATGCAGACACACACACACACACACACACACACACACACACACACTCTCTCTCTCTCTCTCTCTCTCTCTCTCTCACACACACACACATACACAGACAGATGGACAGACACACACACACACACACTCAGACACACACACATGCTTGCACACATGTACACTCACATTTACACAATGTCACACATGCACGCACGCATGTGCACACATACACACACACGTGCAGGCACACACACACACACACACACACACACACACACACACACACACACACACACACATTTATCACACTTGCACACCACACACCCACACACAAAAAGCATGCGTGTGCACACACACACACATATACATACACACACACTCTCTCTCTCTCTCTCTCTCTCTCTCTCTCTCTCTCTCTCTCTCTCTCTCAGTCACACTCACAGTCACACACACTGTGATAACAGACTTGCACACAACATCAAACATGTTCAACCATACACAACAAGGAAACAAAAATAGGCTGTGTAGAATTACAGGTGTTGCCCTCTGCCACTGGGGGAATGACAGTCATTCAGCCATTCCAACTCCAGTTCAAACTGACCAGTGCCGTTCATTCCAAGTGCTACTGAAGGAACTTAAAATATCATGGTAGTAAATGCGATAACCAGGCGCAGCCAGTGAAATACGGTTGTAAAAAGTGTAAATGCAAAATTAGTTGCAAAGTGAGGTGACTGCAGGCGGAGATCTAAACAAATTTTAAAAAGAAATTATAATGACTCCACCGAACAAGATGGGCAAACGAATCACAAGACAAAACTTGATGCGTTTCAACCTGTTAGGTCTTCTTCAGGCAAGATTTAAACAACACCCAGGACAATGAAAATGAAGAACAAGCAATCACTTATCTTTGTCGAATTCGGAGCAAGATGGGCATAAATGCAAAAGCGTATAGTGAAGTCATCAAATGGTATGAACACTCTGAAAAAAAAAGAAAAAAAGTTAAAATTCCATAGACAAATGGCCGTAGGGCCATGATCTGTCAAAGGTTCACTCAGTCTGGAGCGTGGCATTTGAAAGGAAGATGGAGTCCATCCCTCTTAAGATATATGTGTTTCTCATGCTTTGAGGGGAGTGTTGTTGTATGCATTTTATTGTTTCTTGTTTGTAACATCTAGAGCACGTATTTGTCTAAAATTTTTGTTGTTGTCGTTTGTTGTACAATTCATTTTTTTTTATTTTGTATGGGATATCTGTGTAATACTTTGTTTTGTGTGTTCATTCTAATTTCGCTCAGTTTTCAGTAGCATTGTTCTCTGTCTCATTTTCTTTTCAAATTATATAACATATTGGCAAGCTGCTTTAACTTAAGTGAACATGTGTGCAAATGTATCGTTAACAATGCATCTAAATTCTAAGAAAAATTATTATGAATTGAATTTTCTCAGTGTTGAAATGGATAAGGTGACTCTAGTAGGTTTCCTGTGCACAGTTTCACTCATGCCTGATTCTCTGTCTCTCTCTCTTACACACACACACACACACACACACACACACACACACACACACACACACACACACACACACACACACAACTGTAGGATTGATGTCATATGATAACTGAAGTCTGCTTTCCCTGTATTGAACATTATAGACCATCAATGACCCAAACTGTTTAATATCTCAGCATGTAATGTATAATTTACTAGACAAACAACATATCATTCATATCATTGATTTGGTGCACAAACAACACATCATTCATATCATTGATTTGGTGCACAAACAACACATCATTCATATCATTGATTTGGTGCTTACTTTACAGTACCACAGAGCAGCAGTGCTGCCCAAAACCCTTTCAAGGAGCAGGTGGAGTACACACGGGCGTTGAATGCAGTCAAGCTGGAGAGAACGTTTGCCAAGCCGTTTCTGGGAGCATTAGATGGACACAAGGACGGGGTGAACGTTCTGTGTAAACATCCCACCAGCCTGGCACTGCTGCTGTCGGGTGCTTGTGATGGGGAGGTGAAGCTTCTCTTTTGTTTTTTCACCCCCTTGTTTTCTTTCTAATAATCTCTTCGAACAGATGCCATAGCTGCCAACCCTCTGAAGATTTTCTGGAATATCCCATGTTTAGGAATTTTTTTCCGAAATCCTGAACTTTGTGAAAAGAAATCAGGAATGTCAAGTTTTGTTGAAAAAGGTTGGGGTTAGGGGTCATTTCTGAATAGGATCATAATGCATTGCGGATTAAGCCCAAAAGACATGTGGATGTTGGCAGTTAGATATATGAAAAATGCATTTATTTTAAAGTAAATCCTTCATTTGTCTACAGAAGTATAAGGGGGTTTAGAAATGATTTCAGTCACACACACACACACACACACACACACACACACACACACACACACACACACACACTCTTTTTCCCCTGGTTCTTGAATTTTGAATCCAGAAAGTTGACAGGTGTGAGATATAATCTGCAGTTTGTTTTGAAAAGAGATGGGCAGATGTACATTGAACATGGATTTTTTTTTTTTTTAACATCACTATATAAAATCTTTCAGTTTAAAGGTTCATGGGGTAAAAAAAAAACGAAATTTGTATGCCAAAGGAAAAATGATTTAGGGATGGCATAGATATGTATTTGTGCAGTTTACTCATTAGTTCAGAGCATACAAGTGTACTCTTACCTCGTTGTGTTCATTTTTAGTTTTGTTAATTTTGTTGCATCTGTGTTTGCCTTCATGTGATTGAGTGAACATATTTGTGGTGTGTGTGTGTGTGTGTGTGTGTGTGTGTGTGTGTGTTCGTTCGTTCTTTAATTTAATGTCTATCCACTTTACAGTGATCTTAGACAAAAACAAGAGACAAACTAACAGGCAAACAAACTTAAAACAAAGACCCCCCCAAAAAAATGTAAAAGGGGCCGGTGTGTGTGTGTGTCTGGGAGGGGAGGGGAGGGGGGGGGGGGGGCATAAATGTGTGTTTGTTTTAAAAGTGTTATTAAAAGTGTATGGAGTGTGGAAGTAGTGTAGTATGCTAATCTTTGCATGCATAGTCTATTTAATTAATGACATACCAATAAGTGACCATCACTTTAACCCCATTCTAATCTACTGGCATAACGGTAAACTACTTTAGCTTGGATCTGAACATTTTTAAAGAAACAAAACATTTTTAACCAATGAAATAATAAGAAAATAAATCAAACAAGTAACTCGAGAATCAAAGTAAATGTCCAACTGGACTCTTAACAATTGTCCTAACAGCTTCTATAGCCTTCGCTTCGTTCCCAAAAATGTCCCAAAAATCTGCGATTGATACTTAATAACCAAGTGGGTAAATATTTTTTAATATTTCTGCAAAGAAAGATGACATGGAATGGTGTAATATTTTGGCCACAAATGCAAGTGACATTTTTACAGTATTTTGTTTTATATGCATCAAGTCTGAGTCTAAAGATCAGACTCTTCAAAATCCGTTCCTGATGGAGAATGTGTCCTGTTTTATATTTTACAAGCTTCTTAAAGAGTTTTCCCTTGTTGTCCTTTATTATGTTTGGACACTCTTTTTGTCTTGTATGTATGTGTGTGTGTGTGTGTGTGTGTGTGTGTGTGTGTGTGTGTGTGTGTGTGTGAGTGTGTGTGTGTGAGAGAGAGTGTGAGTGTGTGTTTGTGTGTGTGTGTGTGTGCGTGTGCGTGTGTAGTGTTTGTGGGCGTGAGTGTGTGTGTGTAGTGTTTGTGGGCATGAGTGTGTGAGTATGTGTGTGTGTGTGTGATTTCCAAAATTTGTTTTCAATGCCTGTAATAGTTGTGAAAAAGTTGTAAATTCAGTAATGTGATGCAGATAGTTATGAGTAAAGGTTTTGTGCAATCTGGCTTTGTATGTTCCAGTACTTTTGAACGTTGTTATTGTTACCCTGGATGCTCCAGCAGACTTGGAGATGGCTAGAGCTGAACTTATATTTATATGTATAGTATAGTCATGCAATCACGTTGTCTGTAAAAGCACAAGAATGGTCCGTTTGATGGCAAATTCTTGCTGCTGTAATATAGCACTGGCAGTCTTTGAGGCCACAGTTTAAATTCTTGTTTGTAGACAGATCTAGCCAATGAATAGACTGTAGATCTACAGTCTGTTCATTGGCTAGACAAGCTTTGAGTTTTTCTATTGACACATTTTAATTCTCTGAGTCTGACTGATATTTATGTTCTCTGTGTTTGGGCATGCACATGCATGTGTGTCTGTGTGTGTGTGTGTGTGTGCAGCCTTATAAGCACTTTGTTTTTGTGGCTTGTTAATGTTCATGTGTTTCTTTTTTCAGATAGTCTGTTGGAACCTGCCGCGGCTGCAGTTAACTTCCAAAGTGCAGGCCCACGAAGGCTTGGTGCAAGGGATGGCAGCACACAACAGCGGCCGCTATTTCTTCTCTGTCAGTAGACACATTATATAAATTTGTGTCCCCATGTTGTGAAGTTGTTGAATTTGTTGAAAGTTTATATGTTATCTTGTCCTTTTTTTTTCTCTTAGTCAAACCCCATGTTGTAGTTCCACGGGTCTTTTTTGCAGCTGCTATTGAGTGGATGTTTGTGAACAGTCGTTGGCTCACCTGTGTTACTACATGAGCTAGTAACTATTGCAGAAACATTAATGGTAAAGTCTTATTTCAAATGACAGTGTGAAAAAAGTCAGCTGTAAACAAAGAATAACAACAGCAATCATCAGATACTGTGACTCCTCATGCCCGTTTGCCGTTGTGACCTTACTTTTGATTTGCTCTCCAGGTCCATGCCCATAGTGAGTTCATGCCACTGGTGTCAGTGAATTCAGTGGACTCTTGCTGGATGGGTGTGGTGGAGCCCCGCAGAGGGGATTGTCTAGCTGACGCTGTGAATAAGCAGTCATTATCATTGGTAGAGAGCTTGGTAGATGGCTTTGTGCCTGTGCTGGATCAGAAGAGTCACTGTTGAAGGCCATTTAAATCATTGTCATTTTGATTACTCCCTGTGTGGGAGCGAAAGCTGCGACAGAATGCGTCAAACAGCATGTTGTTGTTTGCGGGGCAGGTTGACTGTACTGCGTGGCATTAAGACGGTTCAGAAAAACAGACGTAAAAAGTAGGTTTTCCTGTAGAATCACAACTAACGATCCATCCACTCAGCTTCCTCCTCACGTTGACTTGGTTTTCTCTGGTGGGTTATTTCACTCATGTTTGATAGGGTGTTTTTTTTTGGTAACCTCTATGAACAACTCTTCCAATAGTGACCGACCTATCCATTGGCTATAATGACTTGTTGCTGAGTTGTTGGTGGAAACCAGCAAGCGTTAGTCTCTTATTATCCCAACTCTTTACTTATTTGATGCCCCTTTTAGTTCAAAACAACAATCATTTTGGCCATTGTTTGATCTAGGAAACACTATTCACGTGAACTTGTGTGATGCATGCAACTTGTCATTTGATCCTCTGTTAGATGGTCTGAAGAGAACTTTATGTTCTTCAGTGCACCAACAGGATTGTCTTAGTGTGACATTGAGAAGTTCTGACCATTTACATGTCATTGTGAAGTGAAGAAAACGGTTCACAATCGTAACGGCATGTTTTGGGATTGAACCTAAGTGTGACTTAAAATATGACAAGCAGTTGTGATCTCGACCATGTGCGATCATTGTCGCAATGGCATTTCCTAGTCTATCAAGAAAATGAATTTAGTAGAATGGAGTAACTTTTCCTTCTCTCTCTCTCTCTCTCTCTCTCTCTCTCACTCCCCCCCCCCCCCACAACCCCTTCTCTCTCTGCCAGGAAGTGTATGTGTAAGGTAAGGTAATGTTGCTTATAGCCCAGCCGACCACAAAGTGCCATATCAAGGCTGTCACCACGTTAAAGGCATGCATGCATATGCTCCCAAGTGTTTGCATGTGTCTGTTGAAGCCTGCTGCCATGTGACTTCCCAGCATAGACCCGTCTCATCCAAGAACTATTTTTTTTACGAGAATTTTCAGTCTTCTCCGATAAAGTATTTTAACAGGGCTTAGTTTTATCAACTGACAGAAAGATAACAAATCCATTGATGCCTTAAGATGAAAGTCAGACCAGTGCCAGGACATCAGATAACCAGTCAATTGACATGTGTTCTGGGTACAGTGTGGCAGTGACAAGACCATCAAGCAGTGGCTAGTGGATCCTGAGGGAAACATTGGAGCAGAACCTGAAAATACTCTACTGACAAAGGTAAGTCTTGTTGTGAAGTACTCACAGTCTTTTTTGTTTTTAACTATAGATGTCTGTGCTTATAGATATCTATGCTTGAGTGTTTGTATTGTTTTGATTAAATTTATTTTGAATTGTTTTGATTAAATTTATCTGGTATGTAATAATGCAAATATACAGGCAGACAATAATCTCTCCTTGCAGTTATTGAGTGCGGTTAGGTGGCTCGGGAGTGGTACAGGCATGTATCTCACCATGACTCCCTGCTCAAAACCATAGTACAGGAAGCAGTGGAGATTCTGAGAATGGATGTTCAGAGGCATATCAGTGAAGTTCTGGATGGCTGACACGAAGAATTACAATGGATGGGTTACAGTGTCTTGGAATAGCTGTATTTGTTACAAAAAAACAATAGTAAAAATGAATTTCCATTCTGGCTATTATGGTTGCGGATTGCGTGTCTCAAAAAAAAAAAAAAAAATTCATCCCCCCCCCCCCCCAAACAAGTAAGAGCAGCAGTTTTTTCCCACATGAACAAACTTCACAGCGGATAGGAAGCCAGAAATCAACAGCTATGGAGGAGACGTAACCCAAAATGAAAAAAAAAAAAGGGAAATCGCTCCTGCCTGACTTCAGGAAATAAAACGATGAACAGTAGCCTTGTTTACAAGAAGGACAGAAAAGGGAAAACTTTTGTGTGTGCACAATCAGGAAGTGCGTATTCTGTGATGATCCACCAGTCATGGTGGTCATGATGATGTGAGTACAGATATGCATGCATGTAAATCGCCACAGTATCTCATATGTAAGAGTCTAGTTTGCTCCACAAAAGCCTTGGAAGTTTCAGTTTCTTCCTGATTTTTATATCGTTTTTTTCATGATGGGGTGGTATGTCTGCCGTATGTTTACTCCATTGCACATCACAGGGGGGGCAGAAAGCTGCCAAGAAAACTGGCTGACCAAGCATCCTCATTGCTAGCCCTACAACTGATTGTTACATCAAAAATGAATTTCACACTTAAAAGCAATCATAATGATTCTAAAGAGATGAAGTGTAAACTGATATGTAGCAAGCATTTTGATCAGATATAAAACATACACAAAATTATACTCCTCAAATGGCTCTCATTAGGAACTGGGGAGTATTACGTCAAAAATGAATTTTGCATTTAAAAACGATCATAACAAATTTAAAAGAGATGAAGCGCAAGTCAATATGTAACAAGTATTTTGATCAGATATAAAACTTACACAAGTTTATACTTCTCAAAAGGCTGTCAGTAGGAACTGGGGAGTGTTATTAACCCGTTCACTGCCTGAAAATATTACAAACAAAAGCTTTCCCAGTGCCAGGGAAATCTAATGATTTGGGGGTAATAATTAACAAAAAATTCTAGCTCAGAAACTACAAAAGATATAAAAATGAAATATATATAATTTTTGAAGGAAATTGAATGAAGATTTTGAATCTGGGCTTCTTTTGTTTTAATTTTGATAATAAAAAAGTATTTAGGCATTTAGATTTGGATAGATTTTTTTGCACAATCAAAAACATATGTATTTACCACTACATCTTCTCATCCAAACAAGAACACAAAGCAAAAAAGTTGAAAATAAAGTTTGTATTGTCACACTACACCTGTAAATGAAAGTAAAACAGTTTAGAAGTCTATCAAGACGCTCACACTCTAAGCAGACAGGTCAGTCCACGACCACGCCCCCTCTCCCCACCACGCCCCCTTGCTGGACTTCAACCCTCTCTTTCACTGCTCCTCTCCCCCTACCTTTCCCTCTGCCCCGTGTCACGCCGCGAGCAGGCAGCGCTCCCCTCTCGCGCTGACTATCACGTCACTGGCCACTGGCACACAGTGCAGAGTACACACTAGGCTGGCTCGTTGGACGCTGGCGAGCCGTCAGCTGAACACACACTGAGGTCACACAGCCCGACTCAATAACTGATGAATATGGTCGGCAATTCCATCACTATCATCATCTCACCTTCATGTTTGAGTGAGTCGTTGAATAAAAGATTATTGTCTTTGTCCAAAAGTCATTAGCAGAGCCTGCTCAGCTGTGTAAATACGTTGATTTGGTCGCTGCTCTTGTCGAAGGTTGCGCCGCCATCTTTGCAAGCAAGACGAAGTGCTGGCTGGTCATCCAGTCAGTGATGAGAATAAATGGGCTTTCCCCTCACGTGTGGTCATTTACATATCATTTTAATACTACAGACATATAAGGCTTACTACGCACACTCTATTTGAGTCCGTTGATAGAAATAGTAACGAATGAAAATTCAAGAAAAATGCATGACGTCAGTGGACGGCCCATAGGCACTGGGAAAGCATTTTTAATGCGGCGTCAGTTGACGGCCTAAAGGCACTCTACGGGTTAAGTAGATGTGCCATCTTCTGTTATTTATGAGACATAGATATATATCCAAATTTACTAGTCTGTTTTGTATTGTACATTGCTCAGAGATGCCTACTGTATATGTTTTTGAAAATCAATTATGACGTCCTGGGAATATTATACTGTTCTAGGCTATTGGTCCTGGAAAGTTAAAAAAATTGTTGAGTGTTCAGAAATGAAATCGCCCAAATTTATTTTGGAGATGTCCCTTAACAAAACGCCCAATCAGGAGTGGAATCAATAATGCGCTATATATGGCTTAGCTAGTGCCTTCCCTGGGCATGGGCAAAGTAGCTTATCATTCCTTCACCAAAATGGCGTCAAAGAGGACTGTGTAAGAGCACTTATCTTTCTCCCCAAGGATGAAAACAGCAGTGAAATGGTTGCAGACATCCAGAAAGGACAGTGTGCTCAAATGGCTGTTCATTAAGCCAGAGAAAAAGAACGAGCGTCACTTCACAAGTGAAGTTTGCATAAAAGTGATTTGTCCATCAAGCATAGAAGGAGAAATGACTGTCCATGGCATGTGAAGATTAACAAGTACAAAAATATACACACAACAGAATTATGCCAAAAAATACAGAGAAAGAAAGAATGCTTGCTACAGGTTTTTTTCGGTCTGGATAAACGATCAGTCAACTCCAAATTCTTGTGTTTAGTGTAAATAAAGGTGCGTTCACACTTTTCATTTCCCACATTGCATTGTGTTTCTTTCTCTGCCGTGAGTGATAACTTATTGAAATTATGTTTCCTCGTTATGCCCCTGAAAGGCAGTACATGTAACTGATTTGGGGGATTTGTGTCCCTGAAAATGGAAGCTTTGGGTAGGCATCTGTGCTTGCTTTGTACTCTGAGTTGTGTGTTTATATACATGTGTTTATACTGTGTCTGGATGCATTATACTCGCTGTCTTTCACTCTCCCATCTTCTTTCTCATTTTCACTCTTTCAGGGTTTTTTTTTTCTTCTCCATTCAGTCACTTTTTACCCTTTTTTTTTTTGTGGTCATCCTCTGATGGAAACAGACACTTACAAACACATGCACATGCACACTTACAAACATACACACACACACACACATATACACTCACACATGCACACAAATACACACACACACGCACACACACACACACACACACACACACACACACATGCAAGCACATGTGCAGACATTACTTACTTAGGCCCATAGCTCAAGGGTGAGCATAGGCCATCGACAACACTCCACCATCGCACTCGGTTCTGGGCTGCTCGCTGAATGCCTGTCCAGTTGGTCCCCTGCCTCTTTATCTCTGCCTCAGTGTCTCGCCTCCAGCTGCTGCGAGGTCGGCCTCTCTTCCTTTTCCCCTGCGGGTTCCATGTCAGGGCTTGGCATGTGGTGCTGGTTGCTGGCTTCCTGAGAGTGTGTCCAATCCAGCCGCACTTCCTCCGCAGAATCTGCTTGGCCACTGGTTCCTGTCCTGCTTGCTTCCATAGATCTTCATTGTTGATTTTTTCTGGCCATCTGATTTTGAAGATGCGCCTCAGACAGGTGTTGATGAAGGTCTGAATTTTTTGCTGTATTGCCTTGGTCATTCTCCAAGTCTCGCAGCCGTAGAGCAGAACTGACTTCATGTTTGAATTGAAAATACGCAGTTTTGTTGTCCTTCTGATCTCTCCTGAGGCCCAGATGTTCTTTAGCATGATGAATGCTGCTCGTGCCTTGCCTATCCTGGCCTTGATGTCTCGGTTGATGCCCCCCTGCTTGTCAACTATGCTTCCCAAGTAGACAAAGGAATCTACTTCCCTGATGGACTCGCCTCCGACTGTGACTGGGCTGCTGCCTGTGGTGTTGATCTTCATCAGCTTGGTCTTCTTCTTGTTTATCTTGAGCCCTGTTCCTGCTGATATTGTCTCAAGGCGGGCGGTCTTGTCCTGCATCTGTGTGTGACTGTGGGAGAGGAATGCCAGATCATCAGCAAAGTCAAGATCATCTAGCTGCGTCCAGATTGTCCATTGTATCCCATTGTTCCTGCCTCCTGTTGTTGTGGTCTTCATGATCCAGTCGATGACCAGGAGGAAGAGGAAAGGTGACAACAGACATCCCTGGCGCACTCCTGTCTTCACCTCAAAACCGTCTGACAACTGGCCTGCATGAGCCACCCTGCAGTTCATGTCCTGATAGGTGCACCGGATGAGAGAGATGATCTTCTCTGGTATTCCATAGTGTCTCAGTAGCTTCCATCGTGTCTCTCTGTCTACACTGTGAAGGCCTTTTCATAGTCAATGAAGCTGATGTAAAGGGGTAAGTTCCACTCCAAGGACTGTTCATTGATGATCCTGAGGCTGGCGATCTGGTTGGCACAGGATCTGTTTCACTAGAAGCCCGCCTGCTGGTCTCGAAGCTTTGGGTCAACTGCTTCCTTCATCCTCTCCAATAACACTCTGTTTAGAACCTTGCCTGGCACTGACAGGAGCATGATCCCTCTATAGTTGCTACAGTTGCTAAGGTCTCCTTTCTTTGGCAGTTTGATGACAATGCCTTCCCTCCACTCTGCAGGGATGTTCTCTTTTTCCCATATCTTGCCGAAGAGGCTGTACAGTAAGTTGACAGCTATACCAACATCCACTTTAATGGTTTCTGCTGGGATCTCATCAGGCCCTGCTGCCTTCCCATTCTTCAGTGTCAGGATGGCCTTTCTAATCTCTGCTTTCGATGGTTTCTCACAGTTGATGGGCAGTTCTGTTTCCGCTGGTGGGTTGTCGGGTGGTGCTTCAGGGGGGGGGGGGGACGGTTTAGTAAGTCTGTGAAGTGCTCTGCCCATCGCTTCAATTGATCTTCTGTTGTTGTGAGGGTCTTTCCGTTTTTGTCTTTGACTGGCTTGCCAGTCTGTTGAAATTTGCCAGCCAGCTTCTTTGTGGTGGTGTACAGCTCTCTCATGTTGCCCTGTCCTGCAGCATCCTCTGCTTGTCTGGCAAGTCTGTCGATGAAGTCCTTCTTATCTTTCTTCACACTTTTCTTCACTTCTTTGTCTGCCTGGGTGTAGTCTTCTTGGGCCTGTGCTTTGCTTGATCTTGTCCGGCTCATGTTCAGTGTGGCTTTCTGCAGACATGCACTAACATAATTATGCAGACATGAATGTGCAAGTTTACACATGGTTTCTCTCTCTCTCTCTCTCTCTCTCTCTCTCTCTCACACACACACACACACACACACACACACACACACACACACACACACACACACATACACACTTACATGCACACACACACACACACACACACACACACACACACACACACACACACACACATTGTCTGTCATGAAAACAGACACATGGAAGTACACACACAAGACTCTTAATCTGTCTCAAAATACACACATAAACACACACACACACACACACACACACACACACACACAGACACACACATATATATACTTACACGCTCTCTCTGTCTCTCTGTCTGTCTAGACCATCTGTCTGTCTGTCTGTCTCTCCCTCACCCACTCATTCTTTGTTTCCTGGAAAGAGATACAGAAAGATGCAATCTTAGGGTTCTTTATAATACACAACTGCGGGACGTTAATCACAGATTTTGCATTTTGATGCTAGAATTTTCATACAGAGGGGCCCTAGGACCCTTGATTTTAAACACTTTAAGGGACACTAATCTCTTTGTCTCACACGTATGCTCATGCACACACACACATGCACACTCATTTCTCAGTTTTATGAATTGCAAAATATTACCCTTCTGCACTTTTAAAATATGTAATTTTTCCAGAGCCTGTGTGAATTGTATACATATATATATATATATATACATATATCTATATATATATATATATATATATTTTTTTTTAAATCTTTTTTCTTTTCTTTTTGTATTTGTTTTCTTTTCCTTCATGGACTTATGTATGATGATGACAGTGTATCTATACATCTTTGGACCATCACTGGAAGGACGACATCTTTGTGACCAGTGGCGCCAAGGTGGACGTTTGGGATGAAAGGCGCTCGGAACCTATACGCAGCTTTGCATGGGGTGTGGACAGTGTACACCATGTGAAATTCAACCCTGTGGAGGTAAAGTCCACTCAATGTCAAAAATATGAAATGAAGAAGAATGATGTCAGAAACGTAAACTAAGACAAAAGGTTGACGGAAGGAAAACATTGAATGAAACTGCTTGGCTTTGGATACTGTGCTCCTCACATTGACAAAATTGATTTTCAGGTTTTTGTCTTAGTTATCTAACTGAAACAGTTTTGTGTTTTGTTAGATTTGAAGTTGGGCAAAAGTGTTAAATGGCCAAAAGAATTGACAGACATATTTTGTATTCAAAAATGAAACCAAAAGATGGTTGGTGTAATAGTGATTTTACTTATAATGGTAATTGTTATTACATCCTGAAATTTGAAATCATGGATTTTTTTTTTTTTTGAGTGTGTTTAACCGAAATTTCAGTGTGTCAAACATTTGAATTGATATGGAATTGGCTCCTAAAATTTGGCATGGTTGCTTGTGGATAGGTCTGAAACCGTAACTCAGACTGTTTCGTAAGATAAGAGTTAGGCGCAAACTGGACACAGAGTGCCTGAAGTTCAGTTCTCTCTGAAGACATCACTGTTGCCAAACAACTGTTACAGCTTTTCTATTAATTTGCCACTAAGAGGGCCCACACTTGCAGCAAGCCGAGAGGCTGGATGCCATGTATCTAGTGTGTAAAACCCCCTCAGATATGTATGATAAATCTGTCCACAATACTGAGCTCTGAGTATTGAAAGATTAGAACCGTGATCAGTTTGGATGATCATCTCCTGGATATATATAGTGTGCATAGTTCAAATCCATTCCTTGACAAAATAGTGCATATTTTCAGAGACGCCAGGTCAGTTTTAAATACACCCAAAGATGTGAGTGAAACACTTCGCTGGGTCACACTCGCAACTTCGGATGTGTCTTTTTCTTTTTTGTGTGTGCATAATTGAGACCCGTTCCTTGACAAACAGATACATATTTTCAAAGACACCAGTTCAGTTTTAGATTCTAACGCAGATTATTCATGAGTTCAAAATATAGAGTATGGTGAATACAAAGAAAAGCAGATGTGTGAGCATGTATGACAGTGACACAATGACTTTGTTGAGGCATATGTTTGTGTTGAGGTTGTAGCGATACAAGTTTGCATGCAGGATGGAGTATGCGCGTGTGTGAGTACAGGTACCTGCGTCAGTATTGTAGCTTTGGTTTTTTTTGTTTTTTTCTGGCGTCTGTGCCACTTTAGTGGCATTGTCCCCATGCTGATAATTCTGCTGCTGAGGCATTTGTGACTCTGTAAGTCTGTTCTGTCTTCATTTAGGGGAAAGGTAAGTCTGTTCTGTCTTCATTTAGGGGAAAGGTAAGTCTGTTCTGTCTTCATTTAGGGGAAAGGTAAGTCTGTTCTGTCTTCATTTAGGGGAAAGGTAAGTCTGTTCTGTCTTCATTCAGGGGAAGGTAAGTCTGTTCTGTCTTCATTCAGGGGAAAGGTAAGTCTGTTCTGTCTTCATTCAGGGGAAAGGTAAGTCTGTTCTGTCTTCATTCAGGGGAAAGGTAAGTCTGTTCTGTCTTCATTCAGGGGGAAGGTAAGTCTGTTCTGTCTTCATTCAGGGGAAGGTAAGTCTGTTCTGTCTTCATTCAGGGGGAAGGTAAGTCTGTTCTGTCTTCATTTAGGGGGAAGGTAAGTCTGTTCTGTCTTCATTTAGAGGAAGGTAAGTCTGTTCTGTCTTCATTTAGGGGGAAAGTAAGTCTGTTCTGTCTTCATTTAGGGGGAAGGTAAGTCTGTTCTGTCTTCATTTAGGGGAATAAGTCTGTTCTGTCTTCATTTAGGGGAAAGGTAAGTCTGTTCTGTCTTCATTTAGGGGAAAGGTAAGTCTGTTCTGTCTTCATTTAGGGGAAATGTAAGTCTGTTCTGTCTTCATTTAGGGGAAAGGTAAGTCTGGTGGGAACAAGGATACATTATAACTTTTTGACAAAGAATGATTGGACAATCAAATGTTATAAGAAATGGAGCAATTTAACAGCAAGTGATCTAAACTGGAAATTCAGTTTTAGTGAAATATATTAAGTAAAGATACTTTTCTGAAATAGTCTCATTTCATTTGTATCTGTGTGTAATGGTGCATAGGTGGGAATGGTGTGGAAATTGTAAGGAGTGTGTGTGTATATATAGATATTGAAAGAGTGGTACATGCTTTTATTTGTTAGTGGGCGCATGTGCGTCCATATTTTTTAAGTAAGTCCAACCTATAATGATGTTAACTCATGATGGTTGTCAGTATCTTTTTTCAATGCTTGAAGAAATGTGGAAGTGAACAAAAATCATATACAAATAGATGAATGAATAGGTGATGATGTGTTATCCAAGAAAAAAAAGTCATATAGCTTGTTCTTCCTGTATTCTGTGGAGAAGGGTGATTACTGACAGAATAGGGGACATACACTAACTCCTTCATGTTTTGCAGACCTACCTGCTTGGAGCAGCAGCCCATGACCGCAGCATTTTGTTGTACGACATGAGAGGTTCTGCTCCGCTGAGAAAGGTGAGCACAGGGGAGGTAGGGTAATGAAAGAAGCAGTGATGATGAGGGGATGAGGTGGACTAATCAACTTCTTTGTTGAGATTATTTATCTCTTGGCATGTTGGCTTTTTTTGGTTGTTGTAACATATATTTTACTTGAGTGTAGGGTTTTTGTTTTATTGTTATTTTGTTGTTTGGTTTAGCTTAGGTAGGCTTAATGTGTGTGTGTGTGTGTGTGTGTGTGTGTGAGAGAGAGAGAGAGAGAGAGGGAGAAAGAGTACAAATTAATCCAACAGGAAGCTGGCTTCTGTCACTCTGTGTGTGTGTGTGTGTGTGTGTGTGTTTTGTTGTATAATTGATGGTGTGGTTTATGCTTCTGTATATGTATGTGTGGAAATAGTAAACAGTGTAACTAAACTATTCTCGATGTGTTTGGTGTTGCCAGTTGAGTTGCAACATGAGTAGTTTTAGCACAAACAAGTTGGGCGGCTAAACTGATGTTCTGTGCTGCTTTTGTCCTGTGGTGTTACGTTTGCATGTGGCATAATAAATAGTGAATGAAAACAAATGCAGGCGAACAGTTCTTCAGTCTTTCTGAAAAAGACTCAGCAAGAGCCTTACCCACGAACAAGTTATGATATATTTTAGTGTATCTTATGTTGGATTTGTGCAGTATTATTTTTTACTGGAACTATGTGACAGGTGGTTATGAAACTGCGTACTAACGCACTGTCGTGGAACTATGTGACAGGTGATTATGAAACTGTGTACTAACGCACTGTCGTGGAACTATGTGACAGGTGGTTATGAAACTGCGTACTAAAGCACTGTCATGGAACTCTGTGACAGGTGATTATGAAACTGCGTACTAACGCACTGTCGTGGAACTATGTGACAGGTGATTATGAAACTGCGTACTAACGCACTGTCATGGAACTATGTGACAGGTGATTATGAACTATATGACAGGTGATTATGAAACTGCGTACTAACACACTGTCGTGGAACTATGTGACAGGTGATTATGAAACTGCGTACTAACACACTGTCGTGGAACTATGTGACAGGTGGTTATGAACTATGTGACAGGTGATTATGAAACTGCGTACTAACACACTGTCGTGGAACTATGTGACAGGTGGTTATGAACTGTGTGACAGGTGATTATGAAACTGCGTACTAACGCACTGTCGTGGAACTATGTGACAGGTGATTATGAAACTGCGTACTAACGCACTGTCGTGGAACTGTGTGACAGGTGATTATGAAACTGCGTACTAACGCACTGTCATGGAACTGTGTGACAGGTGATTATGAAACTGCGTACTAACGCACTGTCGTGGAACTGTGTGACAGGTGATTATGAACTATGTGACAGGTGATTATGAAACTGCGTACTAACGCACTGTCATGGAACTGTGTGACAGGTGATTATGAACTATGTGGCAGGTGGTTATGAACTATGTGACAGGTGATTATGAAACTGCGTACTAATGCACTGTCATGGAACTGTGTGACAGGTGATTATGAACTATGTGACAGGTGATTATGAACTATGTGACAGGTGATTATGAAACTGCGTACTAACACACTGTCGTGGAACTATGTGACAGGTGGTTATGAACTATGTGACAGGTGATTATGAAACTGCATACTAACGCACTGTCATGGAACTGTGTGACAGGTGATTATGAACTATGTGACAGGTGATTATGAACTATGTGACAGGTGATTATGAAACTGCATACTAACGCACTGTCGTGGAACTATGTGACAGGTGGTTATGAAACTGCGTACTAACGCACTGTCATGGAACCCTATGGAAGCCTTCACCCTAACATCGGCAAATGAAGATGGCAAGTGAGTCATGCCGTTTTCTTTTGAACAGTGGAAAGAGGGGCCTGTTCATTCCTGAGTGGCTTGTTTATAATTATGACTATATTTGCCGCCATAATCATTATCATGGATATTCCTGTTAAATTTGTTGTTGTTATTCATTCGTTGTGAAGAGTCTTTCATTTAGAAGTTTACAAAGCTTGCTGGAACACGTAACCAAGCACAATTCATATATATCAAAGTTTGTTTTTTTTTAAATCAGTAAAAAGAAATAAGAGGAAAATTTGGTTTAAGTGAAATAACACTGAAAGCATTAAAAAAAAAATAACCTATACACACAGACACTTACACACTCGATCATACACACTCACACACTCAATCACACACACACACACACACACACACACACACACACACACACTCCACACACAGAGCATTTATACAGATGAAAGCATTTCCTACCTGTATGTAATAGCTATATGGATTTGTCCACCGGCTGGCAGATTTGTACCATCATAAATCATGGAGAGCTGTTTTGCCTAGTGAGTTTTGGGACTGAAAAAGGCAGAAACTGATATCATCATGTGCAACATTCAACCCATTGCAATTATCATAATCAGCTTACAGCTGTCAGTTTGTCTTCACAGATTTTCTCACCACTACAGTTGAGTGATCTAAAAGGTTGGCAGTCCCGGAGATTTTGCACTTTCATCCACACTGTTTGAAGATGTCAGTTACGTGAAATCAGAGGAGAGGGGGGTTTGGATGAACTTTGAACAATGAGAGTAAGAATTAGTAAGGTTTTAGCACTTATTGCTGTCAATAATTAGCATCAAACTGCATAATGCAATTCATCACCTGGATCACTTGAACTACATTCAGTGCAAATTCTTTAATACGTCCATTTCCCTCTGTGCATCCTGTTCGTAGAGCAGTCAGTGAATATGTACTTTCTGTTTTAGTGCACATTTGGCGACACGATGTGGCTGGACTATCAAGTGTTTCAGATTTTAACTTTGTCTGAACTAATCTGTTATTTAAAACTAGTTTTAGGGGAAGAGGCGGGAGCAGTGGGGGGAGATGTAGCTCGCCAGATCTGGACGTATAAAGCTTGCATACTTAGCTTTCATATACAATAGACACAGACCATATGCATGCACATGTGTGTGTGTGTGTGTGTGTGTGTGTGTGTGTGTGTGTTTGTGTGTTGTGTGTGTGTGTGTTTGTGTGTGTGAATTTTAAAGTAAGTGGTTTCACTGACATATTTAAGCTGTTTGCTTTGTCCTGACTTAGTTTGATGTGATTATTGATGTTTATAAACAGTTAGACAGTGTTCATTATTTTGAGACAAGTGCAAATACACAAAGTAACAAAACATAGATATGGGGAGAGAGATTGAGATTTTTTGTTTGTTTGTGTTTCGCTCTGGGTCTGACTCATCAAAATATAATTAAGTCCTTTTATGCTGGTTTTAAAAGAATGCTGACTTGTGAACCTTCAGCCCAGCCGAACATCCCAGTCCCTACCATTTATGTGCGTTTGGTGAAGATCGAAATGAATTCAGAAGAACACACAGTCTCAAGATCGTAAGTCTTTGTCATGCCAGCGTCTCTGTTTCTTTTTCAGTCTCTACACATTTGACATGCGCAAGCTGAGCATGCCTCTCAACATGCACAGAGATCATACAGCTGCTGGTAAGTCTCAGACTCGGACTCTTATAATTGCTGTGAAACTTTATGAAAAGACTTAGAGAGCACTATACAAATCATGACAGATCAACAGAAAATGAAGTAAGTGAGGAGATCTGTTCACAAGAGGAAACAGATTAGTTCACAAAAATACTGAAAGATAATCGCTTAGTACAAAATTATGTTATTTGGATGCAGGCAGTTGTATGAGCAGAATAATCATTTTCAAAACGGTAAATGTCCACACACATTAGGCCACTTCCACCTGAACATTTAGCAAGTGTATTTGAGATGTGTGTGTGTGTGTGTGCATTGTGAATATTCTTGTGTATGCAATGAGATGTGAGACATATGTCTGTGTGTATGGTACATGTGTGTGTGTGTGCACGTGCGCATGCGTGCGTGTGTGTGTGCCCGCGCATGTATGCACTCCATTTTCATGTGCAATGGACATAGATGCCTACCTCGAATTTTTCTCAGATTTCCCCCTACATTTTTCCTGAAAACCCGAGTGAAAAATAGCCAGTTTTGTTGTGAGGCTTTAGGGGAGGGTGGGGGAAGGAGTAATTTTTGGATAGGGATGTTAACGTACTGCAGAATAAAAAAAGATGTCATGCGGATGTGGGCAATCGTATGTGCTGCAGTGCAGAACACGCATTTTCTTTTTTAATCTCTACATTAATCAAACTGAAACACAAGGTGGTCAGATGGTGCCCTCTCACCACTCCGCCCACCCCCTTCATCCCCTGGTTCCCAACATCTGACTCCAGAAGTTGGCAGCTACGAACTGAGCTACCTGAAAAATTGTCAACAGAAGGCGACAGCGCCCAATCTCATGACTAGGCAATTAAGACACGCTTTGAAGTATTCTGTCCTGTTTTCTTCATTTAGTTGCATGCATTTTTAATCCTTTACATAGCTCTCATCATTGATATATCATCCAATATCCAATTAAGCATAGGAGTGCTGCGACAAACAGGTGAACAGCAGTGTTGTCCTCGCTGTCTGAGTAGACATCACATAATTTTTTTTTTATTATTTTTTTTTTAATAAGTTCGCAAGAAGAACAGTGATTCCTATTTAATATATACATATTACAAATAAGCACAACATTGTGTCTACACTGTCAGTGTCACACATTAAACTTACTATTTTGGAGCGTTTTCCTTTTTTTCAAAAACAATAGTCAGAGAGAAAGAGACAGACAGACAGACAGAAAAAGAGACAGACAGACAGACAGAGACAGAAAAAGAGACAGACAGACAGACAGACAGACAGAAAAAGAGACAGACAGACAGACAGAGACAGAAAAAAAATGACAACCCTAGATTCCTAAAGTTTTCTATATGGAAGCATAGGAATCGACATCAACAGTACAAATAAATTACATATCCAGAAACAACGGTTGACTTTTAGCTGCCATGCCAGGCTTTGCTCAGGACTACATACAAATCTTAGTTTTCAATAAAAAAAATTCATACTTTTTGCCATTTGTTTGCAAAATCAACATAGTTCAAATTCATTTTTGCAATGCATTTTTCTACTTGGTATTTGGTTTTTAAATATTTCCTGAAGACAGGAAACAGAGGAAGCACCTTTTCAAGTCTGGATTTATATACAAAGAACTTTGCAGAGATAATAATGTAATCGAGTACGATATCAGTTTTTATCCAAGAGTCAGTGCCAAACAAAACAAGTTCCTTTGATAATACAATTTCAGGTACACTAGAGCAATTGTCTTTTAAAGAATTCTGAAAGTCAGTCCAAAAATGTGTTGTCACGTCGCATGTGAAAAATAGGTGATCTATAGTTTCCTTTTCAGATTTACAAAAAGTACATTTGTTATTTTCAACGATGTTCATTTTTTCGAGAACAATATTTGTAGCCAGGATCCTGTGAATTAATCTCATCTGAAACCATTTCAGTTTAATTTCTTTTATTGTGTGTGTGTGAAGAAATATATTTTTCCAGTTCAATTCTTTACCTATTTCATTGTTCCATTTCTCACAGCATCTTGGTTGTGAGTTATCTGCATTTAAGATATCATAATAAAGTCGAGCTCCTTTCTTTGCGCTCCAGATGATACTGAGACCTTTTCAGTGGTCGTAGGCATATTACTAGCGAATCTGATATTCTTTGTTCGAATATATTTTCTGACAGATTGTACACAACCTAGGTAAAGCATAAAGTTTGTTTGAACGGTATGCTTTTGCTTGAATTCTTCATATGTCATGAACGACCCTGCTTGGTTTATTAAATCCGCAATACGATACACACCTTTGTCTATCCAATCCTTGAAACATATACTTTTCCCGTCTATTTTAATGTTTTTATTGTAAAAAATGTTTTCAGCCAAAACATCACTAGGATCCTCAATACTTACTTTGTACACGTCACATTATTTTGGTAGGCATCGGCAATTTTAATCTCTTATTTTTGTCATAGTGTCTGTAGTTATATACTGTTCAAAGAAAGTTAAGGACCAACATTTCACTGACGTATAAAAAAGAAAATTGGGAAGTGATCAATCTCCAAGTGTAACATGAATTTATTGAATATGTGAAAAGTGTGTAAAGACAATGACAAGTCCGAGGAATCAACAAACTGGAATCGAGCGCAGTACAAACACCCCACCGCCAAATTTGAAAGTCACAGGAGGAGTGTTTGTTCAATGTCATGGTTAATAACGTGTGTGTCCCCCGTTATTGGCAAGGCATTCAAAGCAGCATTGTCGCATGGAGTTCACCAGTGTGCACAGAAAGGCCTGGGGGACAGCAGCCCACTCCTGCTGGAGTGACTCAAACAGCTGACCCAGGTTAGCAGGAGGATGACGACGCTGCTGCAGTCTCCGGCCCAGCTCGTCCCAAAGATGTTCGATGGGGTTCAGGTCTGGGCTGTTTGTGGGCCACTGCATTCTGTTGACACCAGCAGCTTGCAGAAACGTGTTTACTGCTCTGGTGCGATGGGGCCGTGCATTGTCGTCTTGAAAGACTGCCTGAGGTCCAAGCTGTTGAAGGGCTGGCAGCACCAGGTGTTGCAAAATCTCTGTTTGGTAGCGAACACCATTCAAGTTCCCTGCCACATTGTAGAGAACCGTTCTGTAGCGTGTGCTTATGCCGCCCCAAATCATAACAGATCCCCCACCATAGCGGTTCCTTTCCAGGACAGCTTCTTCTGCAAAACGCTCCCCATGGCGTCCCCAGACCCTGTTCCGTCTATCGGTGGGATCCAGGCAGAACCGTGACTCGTCTGTAAACATCACGTTAGCCCACTGTTCATGTGTCCATCTCACGTGCTGCGTGCACCATACTCGGCGTGCTGCTCTGTGGGCATCAGTCAAACGAGGTCTTATAGCTGGTCGTTGAGCACGGAGGTTAGCGGCGTGTAGGCGGTTTCGTATGGTCTGATCACTGACAACAGTGTTGGTGGCATCTCTAAGGCGACGTGTGATGTTGTTTGCACTTGCTGTTCTTTCTTGTGTGGCTGCCTTTCAATGTATCGGTCCTCTCGTGGTGGTGTTATTCTGGGTCGACCAGAGCGAGGTCGTTCTCGCACTCTTCCTGTGTCTTGAAAGCGTTGTCTGAGTCTCATAACAACAGAGTGTGATACCCAAGTCTCCGTGCCACTTCCCGGACTGCAACTCCTTCTTGGAGCCATCCTATTGCTCTTCCTCGATCCAGCTCGTTCAGTCTTCGACGTGGAGGCATGCTGTTGCATTGCATTTTTCGCCAGTACAGTGGCTTTTGTTACATTTTTAGCATACTTTATGACCTACAGCCTGATTTAGCTCATGCTTCACATGATTTTGATTCAGCACATGCTCCTCGGATCCCAAACACATCAGAAATTCACCCCAATTTGTTCCAAAAATGACAAGTCGCGACACGTGTTTTTCAAGGCGCGTGAGAAATGTGTGCCACAAAATTGCAGTTGCCGCATTCGCTATCAATTTGTGCGTGTGGTTCAATTTGTTTGGACCACAAAGGCGGTACAGTTGAATTTTTGTGAATTTTAAAAAGTTTTTGTGCATTCTCAATGTTGGTCCTTAACTTTTTTTGAACAGTATAGTAGTTAACACACACAATGCCTGTAAGCCTTTAAGCATCTACTTTCTGTTTCAGATCACTGGGAGACTGGTTGGGCTAGTGGATAAAGTACTGTTCTCTTGATCCAAGTCCTTGGTTCAATCCACCTTTATACACTTAAACAGCTTGGCAAGAGGAGATTTTCTTTCGGAAATCAGCGTCTTTGATGATTCCAACCTGCTCCTTCAGATGACACTTTGAATGAGTTTTGTGAACACATGCATTAAAAAGATTTTTCAAAAAGGTTTGCTGGCGTGTTAATCCCATTCTGTATTTCATAGAAGAGCACGCTGTGATGTTGGAGAGATAGACCTCCCTTCACATAAAACAACAACAACCAGTAAACAAACATGCTCGCTATTGTTGTGCTTAGATATTGTCCCTGAAGACAGAATGTCGCTGCCTTGATCGTGACATAAAAACAGTAATGTATGTCAAAATCTCGCTATGGTGAACCTCAGATTTGTGGCCTCGAACAGCTGAAGAATAAGGAGGGTTGTAGTCACTTAGGTTAAGGTTTTGCCATGAATTATCAGTGATGAAATGTATTGTGTTCCTGTCTTTCAGTGATGGATGTGGATTACAGTCCTACTGGGCGCGAATTTGTGTCAGCTGGTTATGACAAAATGATCAGAATTTTCCCTGTGGACAAAGGCCACAGCAGGTAAGCAGTGATGTTGTGACTGTTCTGTAAATAACGTAATTTTGTGATCTGGAGGTCAGAAAGACGGAGCCTGTGTATTGGTATGTGGAAATTGGCGACCACATACAGATAGATATTTGTGTGGGGAATTAGGTCATGGCATGCTTATGTATGCTTTTTATGAAAAAGAAAGAGATAAGTTGTAGGCATTTTTCTACTGAAATGACATTTTTTGAAATACCTGTCCAAAAAAGAGCCCTTATCCTGTGTGGCGGGAGTACGCCTTTTATGGTTAAGATGTCCAAACGAAAAGAGAAAAGGAGCTAAATCTGTTCTTTCATGACGCTCGCAATGTCAGTATCCTCAGTATTGGAGACATTTATTCATGTTTGTGAACTACAACATTCAGTCTCCTCGCCTTTTCCCCAGCCCTGACATGCCCCCTTCACGGTCAGCTGGGCTACAAACTTTGATCCAACCTTTCCCCCAGTAAACAGGATGGAGACCCACTATCCCTACCTGCCCACCCACTTACCCCTTTCTCTCCCTGCCTCTCCCTTTCCATCCCAAATATGGCCTCCTCAGGGTCGGCTGGGGCAGTAAATGCCATGAATTGAGCCTTTCCACTAATAAGCAGGAAGGTGGGATTGGAGCCTTGGTGTGTTTGGACAGGTAAGCAGCTCTGAAAGCATGATAGAAAAATTCTTGTTTTTCATGCTTGCCAGTCCAAGACAGTGCAATATTATCAAAAAGGAAGGGGGTTAAACTGAATTTACCTTCTTTAAATGTGTCCCGTTAAGGTGAGGATAACTTGCAAGGCACCTGTTCCTGTAGGTGATGACTGTCTTTAAAAAAAAAAAAAAGAAGAAATTATGCCACTTTTTTCCCTTCTACCAGTTAATGGATGCAGTCATGTTTCATATTTAATTGAAGTGCTAGCTTATGGTCTTTTTTTTTAATGATAGAGATGATATTTTTGATTGAAAGAGGTTAAAACAAGGAATGTCTGACATTTTCATGTCGAGTAGTCAACTTTTTTTTTTTTTGATTTATCAAAACAGCATATTGGTACTAGCAAAAATGTATTAACAGTCACACTAAGGGCAGAGTCTATATTCTACTCTTTCCATTGAGATATAAAAATAGGCTGTTACATTTGAAAGAATAGGTGTAAAATGAAAAGAAATCATCCATTGGCAAGGAAAAGAATTGGTTATGCAGCGTTCGTCACAAAAGGATAAAAGGCTTACCATGTTAGTGTTCTGAGCTGTCCTGGATGAAAATCTGACAGTCCTGAACAATGTCAATACTAGGCTACCACCTGAGAAGCGTCATGAACTGAAGCCTGGTAAACAGTTATATGAATTACCTCCCTTAAGGCAGAGAGAATGACAGAGAACACACTTGAAACGTCGAGGTATGTAAGTAGATACAGTCTCTACTCTCTCTGAACACTTGTCAGTATCACTCTCTCCCCTACTCTTTTTGCTGTTTGTTTGTTACGTTTTGTTTTGTTTGTGATGGAATTATGAAGAAAGGAAGCGGAACAGTAGATGGTATTACAATTATATAAATGACCATGAGCAGATCTGCTTTTGACCGAGCAATCACTGTGCCCAAGCAATCCCAGGTGGTCATTTCACTGACATGTGTCTTGGTCCCTACCAAAGGTCATCTGTGATTTCCAGCGTGCAGTGCCTGTACGCATACCAAACTTTGATAAATTTATGTATGTTCCAAAATGTGTATCTGTATGCTTGTGTTTTCATACATGTGCGCGGTTCTATGTCGCTATAGGGAAGTGTACCACACCAAGCGAATGCAGCGAGTGGGGTCAGTGGCTTGGTCCAGAGACTCCAAGTACATTTTCAGTGCCTCTGACGAAATGAACATCCGTGTGTGGAAGGCAGTGGCTTGGGAAGCCCTTGGGAAGGTGAGTACAGAGATGGTAACATTCATATTCAGGGATGGGAATTTCTCACAATTTGTCTTGAAATCTTTTTACTTAAATTTTTTTTTTTCAACTGGAAACCTCCATTTAATCTGATTTTTTTGTTGTTTTGGTTTAAACTAATGTCAGGATGAAACAAATTTGTCCTGCAAAGATAAACACACAGTAGTTTACTTGATTCTTATCCTGTTGATGTAGTAAATAGACCGTATTTTGATCTGCCATTATATCCTATGTGTGTTATTTGAGAAAGATTCACGTTGTTAGTAAATTAACTTGAAAGTAAGAAATATCTTGAAAAGAACTGTTTGAATGGAAAGAAAAGGGTATTCCAAGAAGTCATTGACTGGTCTCTCTTATAAAGCTGAGGGGAAAAATCATGAGAAAAAAAACGGAGATGAATCAAATTCAGTTTGTGTTAAGTCATAAAGGCAGGAAGCGCATGCAGTAAAGGTAATCATGATTCCACTCATCTTGCTTGCAGCTGGCACCACGAGAAAAGGCAGCAGTCAACTATGCCAACGCACTGAAAGACAGATTCGGGACTTTCAAACAAATCAGACGAATCCAGCGGCACAGGCACGTGCCGAAACATATTTACAATGAAATGAAACAGCAGAGAGAGTCCAGAGAAGCTGCTACACGAAGGTATGCGCTTTAAAAAAAAAAGATTTTTATTAAATATAATTTGTTTGCATATTTGACATCTTTATATTGTTATTCTTTTCTTCTTTGGTTTTTTTTTTTGTTGTTGTTTTCTGCCTCCCAAGTATGTAACAAAAGAGCTCTGTCTACCTGCTGCAATAAAGATGGTTACATTAATACCCATTGGCTGGAGGGTATTGCCTTAAGGTCAATATTTTCTTTTTCTTTTTGCTGCATGTCCCCCCAGCCCCCAAGCCATCTCCTCACCCCACTCCTCATCCGTCTCCATCCACCACCTCCACTGTGTCCCTTTTTTTATCAACCCCTTTTGTGTTATTTCCTCTCTCTTTCTGTCCAACATGTCCGCGTCTGTCTCTCACATCTTATAACAGGCCTCTGATGTCGTCCATGTTTTCTCTTCTGTGTACTTATGTATAGGTAATGAAACATTGTAATATTCATGTTGTTTTGAGAAGTGTCGGAAGCCTTATTGATTGTTCTGACGCCGCCAGTCTGATACTTACCAAATGTAAAAGAGGACTGCGTGAATCAGGCATGAAATTCGTCCGCCTAAGGCGGATTTTCCGCCCATTTTTTTAATCTGCGCCGCCCCCCCAAAAAAAGTGCCGCCCCCCCCCAAAAAAAAAATCCTGAAATAAACTTTCGTTCGATGCTGTTCCCATTTGGACAATTTGCAACTCTGTTATTCTCAAAAGAGTCAACTGGTCACTTCTGCCGTTAATCAACATCTGGTCTTTTCGCGCCTGTCGAACGTCGGACATCGTTAAATTGGCGAAGTTTGTCAAGCGCGTCGCGATTTCACGGCAAAAAAAAAGGGATGAGGAATGATTGGAGGTGGGACTGGCTAGACCAGGAAGTGGACGATGTTCGAGTTGGTGATGTGTTTCGCAAATTAGACGAAAAAGGCACTGCATTTTGTGTTCCATGTGGAAAGATTGACTGACTGAACCAGTGTTGTGATGAAGGCCGTCTCATTGTTTTGAGTGAATGAGTCAGTATGCACATGTATATATGATCTTTTGAAGTATTATTTTCATTACTGAAAACATGAAAATGTGGCTTATTTGCCCTTCTTCTTAACAGCGCTGAAATAGGGGTTTATTTGCAGTTTTAGGCCTTTTGTTTCATAAAAAAGCTTCAGCTTCAGGGGGCTCTGCCCCCTGACCCCCGCTGGGGCGTTGCCCCTGGACCCCACTGGGGGCCTACACCGGCCCCAGACCCCCGCCAAATTTTCAGCCTTTTTTTTTACTGCTGGTCACTTTCATGCCTGGTGGGTGTGTCAAGGTCTTACCAGTGATAAATGCATGTCTAACCTTCCTGCATACAGTTTAGAAATCTTCTGAAAAAGTCAGTTTTTTGAGAAAGAACTGTTTAAAAAAGGTATAAGTGGAAAATGCACTTATGTAGGCATGCACACGCAAAGCAAAACTGGGAAAATGGGGAAAAATGAAGTAGAAGAAGAACGAAATCCCTACATCTCAGGCTTCTACGTTGTCTCTGTGTTTCACACACACCATATGTACACATGTGCTTGTGCGCATACTCACACACACACACATGCGCATGACACAGGCTCATGCATAAGCACTCATGCACATACACATGCATGAGCGTGTGCACGCACACACAAACACATACATACATACACCATTACTCAATCTGTCTGGAATCACTTTAAATGGGAAGACGTTAAATTTAAGAACAACAGCAACAACAACACACACACACACACACACTGAATGTCAGAAACTGGAAAGGAAGCCAGCTATTCAGCTTTTTTCTCTCTCCAACAGATTTCCACTGAATGCACATTTTTTGTATTCCCCCATTGAGAGAGAAACAATTTTGCAAAGGTTTACACTGCACTCGTATGTTCTCAGGTGAATCTAAATGAAAAGAAGAGAATATCTTTGTGGTCAACATGGCATGTTTCGTAGTTTGCGGCCGGGAAATCATAGGTTCCAGAGACAAATCTGGGATTCTACGGCACCAGAGCTGCTGAGTGTGCCAGAGCTGTTGAGTGTGCCTGAGCTGTTGAGTGTGCCAGAGCTGTTGAGTGTGCTGGGGGCTCAGGTGGGAAGACTGGCACTGAACAGTTGAGTTTCATCCACTTAAATGCATCGCTGAGAGTTGTTTGAATTTCCTTACTGACACTGCAGGTGTCTCTATCTCTTGGGCTTGGTCGAGTCATGAATGTATCATGAAAGGTAGCAAAGGAGACAGCCCAGTCATGTAACCTCAGACCAGAGTGGAACTTCACAGCATTGATGATTATAAAAAAAACAAACAAACAAACAAAAAAAGGAACGAGAGAGAGACAAAGAGAAAGAGAGAGAGATTCTGTTGCCCTTCATGCCTCGGTTTCATAGTGACTTCAGATTCCATTACCTCCCCTCACCAGAGCCATGGTGAGTTTGTGTTAAAAAAAAACAACTTCAGTATCAGCAAGTCACTGAATGGATGGGAGGGCATTCTCTCTGAAGGGGGGCGCTTTTTTTATTCATTGTTTTTTTTCCACCCAATATGTATTTTCATTTTTGCATCAAAATGGGTACCACTGCCTTAATGCCGCTGGTTCTTTAACGTGCACAAAGTGCATGTTGCACATGGGACTTTTTGTTCTTATTGTATCATCACAAAGACGAGACAGCCCTCTTCGCTGCTGAATTCTAGTAGAAAGTAGAAGTCTGTGAGTTTGTAACGAAAAGAAAGCAGAAACAGGTCACAGTCCCTCCGTCAAAATCACGCAGCTTCTTCACATGCTAGATGCTTTTCACAGCACTATTGGCACCAGCTTCTGGCCAGTGACAGGTAAAAATCTGCCGTGACGGAAAATGTTTTGTTGCCAGGTGAAACTGAGAACTAATGGAATGCCTGGCGATTGTTGAGAGGTGCCATTGTATTCAGAACGCACAGAGGTGTAACGCTGGTTTGTTTGGTTCCAGAGAGGAGAGGAAGCGGGCACACTCCAAACCTGGCAGCGTTCCCTACGTCAGCGTGCGAAAGAAGCAGATGGTGGGCGAGGTGGAGTAGTCGACTGTATGAAGAGTGCGCTCGTGACTGAAGTCTTGCTAGGAGCTGGACACAAGTATCCAGGAAGACGGTTTTGGAAAACGGAACTGGGGACGATTGTGCGTGTTTTTGTAGAGTTTGATGGCATCCTGTCCTTTGCGTGTGTTTTTATGAATGTGTGTGTGTGCCAGAGTGTAAGCATGTAGTGTGTTGTGTTGGGACTTTTGTGAACTTGAATGCACATGCGTTCAAGAAAATGAGTAATCTGATCATTAAAACAGAAACATATTACTGATCTGTGTGTGTTTTGATGATATATGTATGTGCCAAACAGAAACATATTACTGATCTGTATGTGTTTTGATGATGTATGTGTGTGCCAGTGTTTTTCACATGGTGCGAGGTTTGCGTGTTATGGGTGTGTTTTTTTTTTCCTTACAAATTTCCACGCAAGCGGAAAAACGTCACAGGACGGGTATTGGTTATTGAGAAGTGCTTTTTGTCTCAGAACTACGCACATGTAACATGAAAACATCTTTTATCTAGAACTCAAAGGTACACCAATGGTGAAAGTTTTGAGTATGTCACTATGTGACCATATTCATCTCATCATTAAGACAGTCTCATTCTGTCTTTGCAGAAGATGGTAAACATGGCACCATTGTGTGTTATGGGTTGGTTTGGTGTGTGTGTGTGTGTGTGTGTGTGTGCCTGATTCATCCCACTGACATAGGAAGGACACGGTGATGCTCTCCTGAGGGACAGTTGACTCATGCTGTCTCAGTGACTAAGCAATAATTGTCGTCAGTAGGGGGCTTAGTAGATGGTGCCCTGGATAGATTGGATCAGAACGGGTGCCGCTGAGCTGCACCGAAGTGATTCGGCAGCAGTGCAGTGTCTCCTTTGAAGGTTTGACTGCTCCTTGTGGATTGCTGGTGTCAGGGCTGTGGTGGGAAGAGCCTGGTTGTGGCTGTGTTCCTGAGGTGTAGGAATAAGAGGTGTGAGTGTAGTGCCACAGATGTGACATCCGGAGAAAAAAGAAAACGAAAAGAACGGCATGTTATGGTGCATCCCCCTATCACCCAATTCCTGTCCTCTCCGCTTTTATAGGAATTTGGAAGATGATGAGAACACCCCTCTAAAAGCTTTGGAAAATGAGTCACCCCGCTAACACCCCCCCCCCCTCCCACCCCCACCCCACCGCTTTTAGAAGAATTTGGACAACTTACCCCACCACATTCCCATTTCAGTGAAAAGTTTGGAACTGAGTCTCCTCCTCTGTGGGTCTCTGTGTGTGTGTGTGTGTGCGTGTGTGTGTGCGTGTGTGTGCGTGAAGCCCTATGTCGAAACATGACTCATGAAAGTATATGTGCGAGTAATGTAACTGAGAATACTATTGGTGTGTGCGAGTGCAAAGCAGGAAGAAAGGAAGAGGGGTGAGACCAGATTAAACAAACAAGAAACAATCAATAGTGTATGAACTTTTCTTCTTTATTGGCCAATCTCCAACTTTCACACACATGAATACACACAAGTATGCGCAGACATGTGTATACACATGCATATTCACATACACAGGTGCAGACTCCATGAGGGTTTGTTTGGGGATGTCCCGCCTGACGCGGTCTTTGAGTTTCTGAGGGAGGTTGACATTTTTCATCTGGTCTAGGATTTTATGGAGGAGGGATTTTTGATGAAGTTTCTGATGCGTTTTTGGAAGATGTATTTTAAAGAGATGTGTGAAAGGTTTTTTGCTGTTGTTGTTTTTTGATGACTTGTGAGTTGATTTTTACGTGGTGACAGCCCTGATATGGCCTTTTGCGGTCGGCTGGGCTATAAGCAACATTACCTTACCTTACATGCATGTTCGCATATAACCAGATGCCTGGGATGCTAATCAAGACCGTCAGATTGACCATCCATGGTGTAAACTACACAGTGTATCACAATTGTTTTGACTCGACTCCTGTTTAGTATCCACAACTTGCTTTTTTTCCTTTAATAGAAGTTGGGATCTATCAGACAAGAAAGAGAAATGAACAGAATTTAATATAAATTTGATCAAAACAGAATGAACTTTTCCATAGGGCAGCCAAAAGATGGCAATTACCAGGATTTCTGATCATGATATAGAGTTGTGCCTGCCGTCATAAAGGACAGAGGAGCACACTTGCATGGAAATTAACATTGGAAAAGTGTCAGGAACCTTATCTCATCAGTGATGGAGAACCATATCCAGGTATCACCCGCAATGACCATTCAAGGGAATAAGTGTCAAACCACTGATAACACCAGCAGACATGAAACTATTCAGAAAAGTCACAGCATCCTCTTCCTAAGGGGCACAACTCAATTGCAAGGCAGTGAGAAGCTAGGTACAACGTATTCTGAGGCAGATAAGATAAGATAAGATAATGTTGCTTATAGCCCAGCCGACCGCAAAGGGCCACATCAGGGCTGTCACCACGTTAAAATCAACTCACAAGTCATTTATAAAAACAAAACAAAACAAAAAAAAAAAAAAAAACTTTCATACATCTCTTGAAATGACATCTTCTAAAACGCACCAGAAACTTCGTTAAAAATCTTTCTCCCGTAAAATCTTAAATCAGATGAAAAATGTTAATCTCTCTCAAAAACTCAAAGATCACGTCAGGCGGGACATCTCTGAACAGGATTTTTATGGACTCTGCTGTAAAATGTTTGTGTCTCACATCGTGCGAGTCCCAACACTCTAAAAGAATATGTTTCATTGTGAGTGGCACATGACATGGAATGCACCACGGCGCTTCTTCACTCTTTAAAAGGTACGAATGGGTAAAATACGAATTGCCAGTGTGCAGCCGGCACAGAACTGTTTCTTCTTTACGACAACCAGACATAGATGGGAGGAACTCCTTAAGGTTTGGACGGATCTGAAAGAGTTTGTTATCCGTCTGTGTATTCCAATCCTCCTGCCAGAGGTCTCTCACATAATCGTTAATTTTGGGTTTCAGGTCTGAGCAAGGGATATAAATGTTGGACAATTTCTCTCTTGTGGCATTCTTGGCTAGACGATCAACCATTTCATTCCCTCCGATGCCAACATGACCAGGAACACAAAAATTCCATTGTAGTGACATCTAATAGGAGAGGTAGTACAAAAAAGATTCTGGGGATATACGTCAAACAACTCATTCTCAAGATGGACATTATCTGAAGTGGCACCACTGAAAGAAGGGAAGCTATGCACACGCAGACCAAAAGCCGAGAAAAACATTTTCAAACCTCGGTATCCCTGAGTGTTCACACATGAGAACCAAGGCTCCATAATGGAACCAAACGGAAATCATATTCCATGCATGCCTGTCATCTGCTCGATGAAGCATGGATTTGTAACGTTTTGCAGAGAATGAATGCACAGAATGTCTTGATGACGACATACCAGCAAGGCTCGGCACAGTGTGCAGAGGACCAGGTGGCAATGCTGACACAATGCTTCTACAAGACGGTGCAGGAGATGGAAGTATCAGAGGACTGGA
This sequence comes from Conus canariensis, assembly GCA_033310375.1. Lineage (NCBI taxonomy): Eukaryota > Metazoa > Mollusca > Gastropoda > Neogastropoda > Conidae > Conus > Conus canariensis. The sequence continues at coordinate 57,967,908 of CM065726.1, forward strand.
ATTATGCACACATCGTTTATCTTTAAAAAAAAAAAAAAAAGGATACTGTAGCACATTTTGACACTAACTACAGACCAGTCTCGATGACAATTCCTTGATGTAAATTCCCGGAACACACACCAGACAGAAACATCCTAACTTACACCATTGCAGGTTATCTGACGTCTTGACAGCATCTATCATCAGAAATTTCGAGCCTGAAAAATCTGTGAAATCTAACTCCTCACCCTCATCCATGGTTATCTGCAGCCTTGACAGAGGAAGCATGCTGACTTACCTTCGCAGATAAGATAAGATAAGATAATGTTGCTTATAGCCCAGCCGACCACAAAGGGCCACATCAGGGCTGTCACCACGTTAAAATCAACTCACACAAGTCATTCATTCACACAATTCTTTAAAATAATTAAAAAAAACCAAAAAAACATCACCAAGTACTCGGGTAAATTGACTGCAATGAAATCGGAGGGAAAACACATGAGTGGATCAGCTGTTTACTGTCCAACAGTGGAAGTGGAGCGGTATTTTTGACACACACATGTAAGAGGCAGGTCTGCTAACAGAGGAATCCCTGGGACACTGTATTAAAAATTTGGTCAAATTTTCTTTCTGTTATTTATCAGCAACGCTCCAGACTTCCCATGATAAAGGCCAGGTTCACCACTGTATGTTTGATGATTTCCGTAGTCTGACTGCACCCTACAGTGGGAAGGGCTATATCAGAGTGGAAGAATACTCTGGGAATTGAATTCTTCCTACAAAGTCTCCCGACCCCTAGGAAGTCTCCTGCAAGCCAAAGGGACACTCTTTAGAGCCAGTAGCATTGGCTGAATTCGGACTTCTGCAAAAGTTGAGGACTGGTTGCTGAATTATTTCATACCTATCATCTGAGATGGGGAAGGAGGAGGAGGGTTGGGGTGGAAGGAAGTGGGAGGAGGGGGGCTAGACAGGCATGCTGAAAATGATGTGGCCCATGTGACTAAGCAACAAATTATAAAGGAGAGTGCCTGCACATGATTCATAGCCAGGTAATCATGGTTTCCCAGGCAAGCACTGGTTCATCGGGCAATTCGCAAGCTAAATCATACTGAGACTGGAATACTAGTGTGGTACAGGGTTTTTCAATTTTCGAAACTGGCAGTGTCTTTCTCTTGGCCTGCACAGTGATGTCATCCCATGTGGGCTGCTATCCGCTGACCAGTGTGAAAAAAATTAAGGAAATAATTTGTGTCTAATTAAAACAAAAAGATGGGTAACTTTCTGCAGTGGTCTTTTATCTTTCGTTGAAGTTTGTACCTGTAAATTTACCACCACCTCAGATTTACAGCGGATCAAAACAAAAAGATAACTGATTTTCTGACAGGTCCTTACTGTTTTGTTGAAGTCTACTTCTGTGAGTTACCACCCCCTCTGATTTACAGGGAAGGACTCATCTGATTACAGTACTGAGAAAGAGAACAGTGTCTTCTGTAGGGGCTGACCTGCTTTAGAAGGCCACACCCACTATACTAACAATGAAAACAAACAGAACTTATCAAGATAACATCAGTAGTTACAATTCATATGTGAAAACAGTAACTGTCATCGTACAAAACGGAATGCACTGCCTATCTTCGTTCTTCTGTTACTTTCATCCTTTGAAACCAATCTAAACCATTTTTTTTCAGCCAGTCATTTCCCTGAAGCTCTTTTCATCAGCGTGCTTGCTTGTGGTAGTGGTGCATCGTGTGTGTGTGTGTATGTGTGAAATGAAGGAATGCTGTATAGTGTGCTTTTGTCACGGTTTTTGTATTATGCACTTTGAACAATTTGGAAAGGGCCATCAAAATATCCTATTCCTTTTCTCATCATTTTCATCAGTAACTATGACTACTACTTCTACTACTGCTAATGCTATTACTGCTACTTCAATTGCTCTCATTATTTATCATGATACGGAAACATTTAAACTGAAATCAGCTGATTTTCACCTCTTTTTATGCTGCTAACAGATACTGTGTAAAAAGAAATAAGACAAGAAGCTTATGACAAAGGAAACCATCAAGAACAGCAATCGTAGCAAGTACATCTGGCTTCTGGTATCCAGCACTTTCGCAGATCAGTCTAACATTGATTGCTTCTTGTGCATACCAGTGCTTGGGTTGTGAGTCTGACGAGAGGACCGCTTTGGATGTAGCTTTGTGTGTGGTGTGTGTGGGGGGGGGGGGGGGGGGGGGGGAGCTGGTATAAGCGACCTGGGAGTAATGCCACTGGAAGAAGATGGAAAATCGACAAAAAACAGGCATAATGTATAGCCATTGGCGGGGCAGTGTGGTGGTGGTGGTGGTGTGTCACTTGATTGGTGATTTTCCAACAACTATGGCCCAGTTTGTGAATACAGATGGTGTTCCTGATTATTTCTCTTAGTGTTGCGTCTTTGTATCTACTTTATTAATTACATTGGTGGTTGACTGTGTTACTAAGATCCTTGCAAGGGACACTGTAATTCCGACTGATACAGTTCAATGTCATGAAATTAAGGAACTACGGAACAACAATTCAAACACAAAAATGAGCAGAGAAATGGCAAATGAAGTAAAGGAGACCACACCAGACTGCAGCATTTCTGAAAATAATGCAAAATACTGTCATACACACAAAAACAAGGTGGAATGAGTATCGCTCATTATAATACACAATAAGAAACAGACAAGTAGTCGACAAATTAGTTTCTCTTCCTCAGACATTCCAAATCACAGATGTAAAAAAATGCACAAGATTGTACTTCCCAGATCAGTAAGCATGTGAAATTCAGTTTATAAACCGGAATGCTAGATTTTGAACATGGGCTAAAACCAACTGATTATGGGCTGTTGCAAGTGTAAATCCAATACAAAAAGCTGTGAGGAACTTGGATGAGCAACATGAATTATTCTTGTTCGAACACTGACAGAGACTTGGATGGGTGTGATGAATCATTATCTTTTAAACGCTGAAAACATATCATTACAAGGAATGGTTCAAAACAATTCTCATAGTCTGTAGTTTGTATAGTCCCTTATTATATAACCCAGACAGATATATACCACTATAAGGGACTCTGCTAAGACCTCTTTTAGAATGTGAAAATGTCTCTTGGGCACAGGAAGCACAAAGCATTTTGAAACTGTCAAGAGACCTCTTGTGTCATTATCTTACCCACAACCTTCACAGAAAGTACAAATATATTTTGATTGAGACAGAGAGTTACAACATTGAACCAAATCCAGACAGCACAGTACTGGCCAAGACTTTTCAACCCTTTATCATGTTTGGGATTGCCTACCAACTCAAATGAAGACCATGACAGCTCTCTCTCTCTCTCTCTCTCTCTCTCTGTCACACACACATACACACTGGCATGAGCAAATGATTAATGATTAACTTTTGATATAATCTAGCCTGGAATACTGTATGGCTGTAGGTGACATGACTGAGATCTTTAAAACTCTTCACAGGAATTCTTTACAATGAAAGAACCACACCCGCTTCCTTTTTACCTTCCAGCTGGGGGACATTATCCTGCTCTGCGCTCAGCAGGGTCACTCAAACCATTATCAGCACACAGGATGCATGGTATGTGTAAACATGTCATCTATCATTATTGGCCTATGCGGTCTACTCTCCCAAAGGATGGTGATCTGATTTACTGTGTGTGCATGATGTTATGCCTGTATTTACATTTGGAACCTTGTTTTAAAGTCTCATTCAAAGGACTTTTCGGAAATGGAGACTGAACCAATGTTAACTGCGAGGAAGAATCCCTCTATAACGAAATGGCCCCACATGAGATTTGAACCTGCAACCCCAAGATCACTAGATTTATGAATCCGATGCTCTACCAACTGAGCAATTGTGGCCCCTCTCTGAGTTATTGCCTTCTCATGGTGTAGAGGACACACTTTAAAATTAAACGAGCCTGCCTTCCCTGCATCGGCTGCTTTATACATTTGTTTGCTAGCATGGCTGTGTACACTAGTAACAACTTATTCCATAAAACGGTGACTGCGGAGCACTCAAGAATTTACTGGACATCCCCTTCAGTTATGTGCTCTGTAATAAGGCTGGCACGTCAGCCAGGAAAACAGATAAAAAGCTAAAGGACTGTTAACTGTACAAGTCCTGACATGGTATGCTAGAAAATACTACATAAGAGTTTTGTCAACCTGGCACAACCAAGGTCTTCATTCACATCAGTTTGGTTCACATACACTTGTATTCATAATTTGGTTATTGTAAATTAGAAGTGTTTTACACTTCTCACTCTGTTATTTGACAACACTGGTCTATTTTTCTGACTCTTCTATATATTACTTCACTGGTTGTTCCCTTTTCTCCACGTACAACACATGAGTCATAGTCTTCTTCTTCTTTCTTTGAACATCCGCCATCATCATTTTGATGGTTCTGATGTGTGTAAAAACTTTGGGAGGTTTCCACAGGGTGTTGACATAGACATGTAGGACTGACAGCCGGGGGGGGTGGAACTTGTGGGGGGGGGGGGGGGGGGTGGTAGTGGCGGAGTGGGGGGGAGGGCACTGGTTGGTCAGATTTGGGACTTGAAGCACTCCACTGAGGTTGAGGAAATAACCTCAGGAGGCAGGCTGTTCCAGTCCCTGACAGTCCTTGGGAAGAAAGAAAACTTCCTGTAGTTGGTTTTACAGGCGATGAAATCGTCAGCAAGCCACCTGTAAGTACGTTTGGGAAGGCTGTGGTTGTTTTCAGCCATAGTCAGCAAGCAAATTTGATTATTCTCCACAAACAATATTGTTGATGGCTGGGGTTTTGTCATTCGGGATAGTCCACAAAGGCAGTTGGTGAGGCTTTCTGTTTTGATCCATATTGACACTAATCTCTGTCTCAAAGGCACATATCAGGATCTAGACTTGTACGTTGATGGAACCTTCCTTGGTTATAACAGCAACGAAAAAAAGAGAGACTAACCCATTCTTAGTTTTTTGCTAAAGCCCTCTTCACGTAAATAAGAATCATTAAAAATGTTTGGTGTATTTCCTTTTTAAAAATGTTCCAACCCAATGAAACTGATGCCCCAACGGCCATCCCCGAGTTCAGGACCCTGTTGCGGCGCTGCATCCACCAAGGCTATCTTATTCTAAGATTGACCTGTATATCTTAAAAAGCAGTTCACTGTCTCTGAATCTGAATCTGGTCGTTACGTCGCTGTGGCCACATCTTAGGGCATTATCGCGACGGGTTGGGGGTGTGCGCAGTCTAGATAGTTTGCTGTTGTGGTGCAATCAGCCTTTTGAAAGTGTTAGTGTGTTAGTTACTTTACATCCTTTGATTTATGTATTTCAAATTCCCACCGTCCATCCTGGTTATGAAACTCTGCATAAACATCAAAGTTATTGCACAGTGATACAGTTCTGATTCAGACTGAAAGGGTTTTGGACGATATCGAAAGTTGACCCAAAGGGGCACAATGCTTGAAGATCCGCCAAAGTACACCGGAAATTGAAAGTAAGTTGGCGGGATTCGCAAAGATCGTCTGCGAAAGAGCACTTGGCCTAGCCTAAGACCTTTGAAGATGGAATTCAAGACCACAGTCACACCAAGATCAGCGAAAACACGACGGAGGGGCCATATTAAAGTAGGCGATAGTGGAACTTACGGTCACACTGTTCAAATTTACAAATTTCCGCCGACCGATACGATTACTCTGGACGAGTTCGAGGAGCTGGCAGTAGAACGCTTGAAAGGTAAACAGTAGTTCTAACTTTAAGTTCCCTACTGACCACGCCTTGTGCGCTGACACTAGTCACAGTACAAACGTGGCCTCGCGAGTTTGTTTGCTAGTTTATTTATTTGATTCTTTTATATTTAGATAGAATATCGCGTAAAGCCTTAAGCTGATATTAGTATGACGAGTACTTGTAATTTTCGATGTTGAAAGATATTTCATAGATCGGTTCATCGCTCTATTGATGTGACATACAACTGACTGACGTAATGGTGGGAAGATTGTCAATGTCAGTTGAAATTAGTTGTTTGGCTCATAGCACTTGGGGTTATAAAGCCTAGGGTGATCTGACCAATGGGCATCAAGTCTGTTTTTGAAGGTATTCAGGGTGGGTGCTGTCACTACTGACTCGGGAAGGCTGTTCCAGGTCGTCGCCACTCTCTCCGAGAAGAAATTGCCTCGGACCTGCCGGCGCACTTGATTTTTGGCGAGTTTCTTGCTGTGACCTCTGGTCTCACGTCCTGTGTACGGCTCATATTGCAGGCTTGTTGCATTGTAGATCCCTGTGACGTACTTGTACGTGTCAATCATGTCGCCTCGGAGCCTTCTGAATTCTAGGCTGGGGAGCTTCGGTTCTTGGAGACGTTCAGGGTAGGGCTTCTCTCATGAAATTCTTCCACGAATGATGTGACACCCCCCTCACCTCTTCCCCCCAAATGTTTAACTTGATTAAAAACGTGTAAAGAGAAATTATTATCAACCCGCCGGACAAAAGGGACAAATAAACTGCAAGTCAAATTGATCAAGAAAAGAAAAAAATACCCAGCAGAAGGGATCAATATGTAACTTAAAAAAGAAGAAAGTGCAAAAAGTAGGTTAGCTGGACATTTGCGAAGAAAATTATGATCGTTTAAGCGATGAAATATGCCTAGTTAAACAAAAGTTGAAGGAATGTGATCCTAGGCCTAGTCTCCAAGACCATGGTTATGAAGGCGTAAGGAAGTTGGGCTACAAACTAACAAAGACTGTCAATGTCACATCTCACTTACCCAACATTTCATCACTTAAAATGTGGTTAAGGACATTTAAAACATTGCTCTTCAATTCCTCCAAATGTTGCGGACACTTCTTAAAAAGCTGCATCTAGACACCCATTTAAAATAAAAGCTATGTGGTCAGCTGATCAGTCCCGTTGAAGCTGTAGAAGTGAAAGCACAGGCTACAGTACATTCACCTCAGCCAGCAGGTGAGCAGAAAAATCCCCATAGTACATAATACCACCATATATAATTGTGATTCAGGAATAATTCATAAGATATAACATGCTTTCAGTCCAGCCTTGGTGCGCCGGCTTCATACTAACATAGCAATCACATCCACAGTGAGCATGAGGCACTGGTACCAGCGCAAGATTGTCATGTCCCCACACCTCAGAAATGTCCAGCTGTAGATAATTACTGACACCACTGTCGGTGACATGTACTGAAGTAGGGGTTCAGAATTGTTCAGCATTGGGGAAGAAGGGGGGCATGGGGGAAGAGAGGAAGAGAATCGGCTGTTAAGTTTTGTCTTGGTGCTCTCAAGCTGAAATAACCAAGGGAGGGGGATGTAGCTCTAGCAGTTGGGACTCTGGGGGGACAGAATGTTCCAGACTTAGATGTTTCTGTGGAAGTGTGTTTGGTAGTCGGTTCGGCAGCAAATATGGTAGAACTACTGATTGTAGTGGCTTCTTGTGCCACTGATGATTAGGGGTGTTGGATCATCACATATATGCCAGTTGGGATCGGATTTTATACAGCATAGTGAGCCTTAAGGGGCATTGTTGTTCTTTGAGTGAGGGTCACTGCAGCCTTCCCAGTGTTTGAGACGAGTTTGTTGGTGTGGGGGTTCCAGAGAGTGCTTGCTGGGGTACTGTGGTCTAAGTGGAACCAACTCAAAGTTTCTCCTCACCTGGCTCAAGAAGCTTAGAGTCTGGGTATGTAAATAGACAATGATCAAGATCTATCATCCTGCTCAAGAGTTTGACCCGATTGATTGTTTTCCTAGAACACAGGCGGTGTGTTTCGTTAAACAGCTTAGTACAGTTTTATAGTTCCCCTAGTTCCCTCAACTCAGCTATGTTCACATTCCTTTACTGGAAAGAATATGTTCATTGGGCATAATATTTGAAGACCAAGAAGGTATGTTTGTCGTTGATGATATGTCAGCTCCAACAAACTGATGTCAAGTGTGTTTATGTGTGTGTGTGTGTGTGTGTGTGAATGATCTTTCCATTGGCATGTACATGTGGATATATGCAAGGAGCCATAATTTCAGGGTTTTTCCCCGTTTGTCAGAGTTTGACATCAGTCTGCTACAAGAGAGGGGTGTTGGAACCAAAAAATTGATATAGTTCTCTCTGAAGAAATTAATTTCCTGTGGTCAGTTTGCTGTGAAAATGTAATATTTCAAAGTTGTATTGTGTTTAGATGGATTTTTACTGATTTTAGATGACTTTCAACAAAGAAAACACCTGGAAAGTTTTTTTTTTATTTTTTTATTGTCAACAGAAGTGACAGGTATGAATCTTTGATTGACTAACAGTGTAATGACAAGATCCTTGTTGGATTGTTCCAAGTGCTGAAAGCAGTTGAAACAGCTGGAGTACGCTACAACAAAGGGTCAGAGAACTACGTCAAATTGCTGGAAAAAGAAATAAGAGAAACCAAGCTGAAGAATTCTATTTTTCAGGTAAGTTTTCCTTATTTATATGTGTTATCAGGGCTTCATATTGTTGTAGCACCTGCTCCAGTGGTGGGAGAAAAATGAAGAAATGATGCATGGTACTTTGACAGTATGTGCCAGTTGGGTGCTCATTAATGAATTGATGTGAAACCATAGTGACTTGTCAATGTCACAGGTGTCAGTGTTTATTACAAATGGAGGTTTCAGAGCTATAACTAGTTGCATTTGTTTTGATGAGTCATTGTAAGTTCTGTTACAATTGCCGGTCAGTCTTGACTTGTTAACTCGTTTCCGACTCAGTTGCCAAAACAAGCTTGACTGTGTGGCCTAGGTTGCCTAGTAGAAAACTCAGAAACTTAAGTGGTTGCAGTAAGAAGTACAACCCAGAAATTCAAGTGAGATGACAGTGTATTTTTAATGTTCTGAAGGAAGTGTATGAACAAGATAAGCATGAAAACGTGGTCCTAACTGAAAATAATTAGCTGTGTTCGGTTGTTGAAGGATTGGGACTGAGCTCACAATTGCGAGTTACGTGTAACTGTAAGTCAGCTGCTGCAACAACCATCTTGTGACAGACTATTTTGTAATTTGTCTGGAAGGAATTAGAATTATTTTGTAAGTTGTTTAGGAGGAGTTAATGAACTGTGTTGCATCCTGTTTATGTGGTACTTTGAGCTGGGCCCATCATTTAATTTTCACCAGCAATTATTTATTTGTCTTCTGATACCTCAAAACAATATGAAGCTCTGCCTTCTATCTGTCATTGTTTTGTGCAATGGTCTATGTATACCAGTTGTTTTTTTGTTTTTTTATAGCTGAACATACACGTAAGAGCTCAGCAGCATGTTTTGAATCTGAGGCTCTGACCAAAAATGGCTAGCATTCATTTAAGGGAAAACAAAGTCTGACCAAAAATGGCTCGCATTCATTTAAGGGAAAACAAAGTAAACTTACAAATATTATGGAATTTTCTTTAGTGTTTTTGTCTTTAGTATATGATTTATCATTTCCTTTTGTATATAAGTTCTACAGCTATAGAAAGTTGTTATATCATCAACATATAATGTCATTAAATGTCATTTCTGTATTCACTGTGTGCATACATTGCATTTTGTAAATGTGTGATTGTGTGTGCTTGCATGCGTGCCTGTATATGTGTGTGTGTGTGTGTGCGTGTGTGTGTGTGCGTGCGCGTCTGTGTGTGTGCATGCCCTGTAATTGTTTTATCAGAAAGGGTCACTTGATGACGTCCTGAAACAACAGTACCGTTGGAGGGATCATGTTTCCCACTTCATTCTGCGTCTAGCTTACTGCAGATCGTAAGTTCAAAAGTGAGGTGTCTCACAAGTGCTTGTGTTTCTGCGTTTGTGTCTGTGTGCATGTGTGATGATTAGTGAGATGCTTGGGAAAAAAGATGATGACAACAGTTAGTGTGTTCTCATTATTCTATATGTATTATAAAGCCACAGAAGACCTTCCCTTTGAAAGATGGCTGTGCTGTGCCAAGGTTAGTTGTAGTACCATATGCCAGTATATGTTGCTTGATATGTCTTATCATAATGCAAAGTTTTAATTAGCAGATGATTTAAGAACAGATAGAATGTTTTTTGATTAACTCCACTTTGACTGTTGACATACATGACATACTCAGCAAGAAGACATGACCAAAACAGGATGTGTTTGAAGGCAATTGAAAATCAGTATTAGGGGCCCTCTGTGCTCATAACCTTTACTGAGATGTTACTGCTTAACAACCTCATCAGGAACGACGATGGTTTTCAGATTTGAGTTTGCACATTTGCCTGTGCTTTCAGGGAAGACCTGAGACGCTGGTTCATTCAGCAAGAAGTAGATCTCTTCCGCTTCAGATTTCAGCAGGAGAATGCCCAGAGTCGAGCCAAGTTCATGATGTTGAACGACCTCAATTATCATCCTGTGAGAAAACCTTTGTGTGTGTGTGTGTGTGTGTGTGTGTAAAGATTTGCTTTCCAGGGAGAAAGTATTTTACTGAAGTACGGCACCATTACCCCCTGTTTATGCTCATTTTCCTTACCCTGTCAGTGGCATTATCCCCCCCCCCCAACCCCCCACCCCCCTCCTCATTCCAGCTCTGCCATACAGAGCCATACTCTGTTTTGTCCAGTCACAGCCCAGACGTGTCAGGCCACAGGCGCAGGAAACAGCCAACTTCAGGTCATTACAGGGCAAACGACCAGAAGAGACCCTGCGCTCCTGCCAACCTACTGTGGTGGTGTTCAGTGGTACCTGTTCTGATCCCATGTATGCAGGGCTTAAACTTCTCATAGTCACGAAATGTAAAAGTGAAAATCCACCAATAAAGAATACTTCAGCTAGAAAATAAAAAGAAAAAAAAAAAGAAAGAAAAGAAAAGTAAAGGAGGGAAGAAGGAAAAAGTGTCGGTAGGGTCTGTGGAGTGCTGGCTGCTGTTTTTGCTATGCTGTGAGACAACAGTGGTGTCATGGAATCTTGTGTAAAGTTATTTGTGAGATCAGACAGTCGCCGTGTTGCCTGCCTGGTTTATAGCAAAATAATGTCATGTTCTCATGTCTTATATTGGCAAGCCCCTGCAAAGTGAAAAAGACCGGCAGAAGATGTACTAAAAACGACCCTGATTGTGGTTTGACCGAAAAGTGAACCATACACCATGACTGATTCTTAGGTTTGTGTTGGACTGCTCCATTTTGAAAGCAAGTTTCAGCAATTTTCCAGGGGCTGGTGAGCATGCTTCAGAATTTCAGTGATTTTTTGCTGTTCGTTTTCCATGGGAGCCCTCAGCTACCAAGTCTCCTTGATGACACAAATTGTTCAGTCATGGTGGTAGAGTGAGTGAACTCCCTTGTCCGGAGGGCACCAACACATCCAACCATTGATAGGCCCCCAAGAACTTACCAGTACAGTAGAACATCTTACATTTACCTCTAAAGTGTCATTGAAAGTCGGTTTTTGTGCAGGGAGGTCTTCACAGGCAGGTAAACCAACTGTTCATGAAAATGTGCAAACGCTCAGTGCTTATGATAATGTGATTTCTGTTGATGCACAGAAGAATGGTACAATTCCCGCTCTGATCAACCCTCAAATGTCATTGCTGTACACATGAAAAAAAAAAAAAAAAAGAGAGAGATTTTAGGCTTACAAGATCACATTCAACAGAAAAAGTGGCTGGCGGTTGAAAGTCAGCTGTTGTTGTCAATTTTTTTTTTCAACAGTTCGGCCAGGAAGTTTTTATGGACGAACTTTTTATGGTTTTGGATTTATTTAGGTTTTTATTTGTACGCAGTTCAGGTTGTGACATGAAGTAAGCCTGATGGGGTCTACATAATTGGCAGAGCTTTTAACAACACAACTGTCGTTTTAACTGAAAGTCTGACATCCAGGCATCTATTCATATTAAAGGCAGATTAAGTGATGGGGAAAAAAAACGAATTATTTAACCTTTTAACTACTTTTTTGCCCAGTTCTGCATGTCTGCCGTACTTCAGTTATCCCACCTATCTGCCATATTCAGTTTCTCGAGGGCGACCTATTTCAGGGGTGCTGGGGAAGTTTGAGTGTTAAGATGTTTTGAGACAGCGGCGTTTGCTGAAGTAGCTGCAGTTGTGAAACTGCTTTGATATGCTTTTGAGAAAATTGGAGAACAATATTTTCTCACTGGCGTAGAGTACAACTATGGGTGACAGCAAGCAAAGGTGTCAGGGATTCTTAGATTTTGAGGTGATAAACTAAAACTATGTGCAGCATTGTGAGACTTCGTGTGCCAACCCCCTCAAATGATGCTGACCCTTGATGGTGAGTGTATATGTGTAACAGGGTTCCCACAGGTTGGGAAGGTTTGGGGAAAACGGATGGTCCTTTTCCCAGTTGTGAAAGTTTGGGGAAAAATGGCATTTGGTGTCTGTGGGTTGGGAAGGTTTGGGAAAATTGAACAAGCATCTTCAAAAACTCAAACAAGCATCTTCAAAACCAAAGAGATAGAAAACCAAACAACAAAGGCACAAACAAATAAATTCTAACGTCTGAAAATCGCCGACATCGTGACTGACAGTTTGCTCTACTTATGGAGTGTAACCATTTGTTGTCAAGAGTTACTATGTGTATGAGACGTAACATGGTTGGGAAAACCGGTGCTGGGGTTGGGAAAGGTTGGGAATTTTGTTTTTCCAAGTCTGTTTGAACCCTGTGTATGCATGTGTGTGTGTACTCTGTGTGTGTGTGCCTTTGTGTGTGTGTGTGGATGTTTTAATTTCATTTTCAATGCAAAATCATTATTTCTATATGATCAGTTTTTATTCAACAATATCCACATTTATCTATGTATACTCTTCTGCTTAAACCATGAAAAAAGTAATTTTTTCAAACAAAATTACCCATGACTAGATGCAAGTCTGGTAAGCTTGCTTTTCTGTATTTCAAGGAGAGTTCATGGATGTTACTTGTTGTTTGTTTTCAGATAGAGCAAGAAGAACACCTTCATTTCCATAAGCAGCTGAATGATGCTTACAAGGATGAAACTTGCTACTCAATTACTGTACAGTTTTACAAGGTATGTTTCATATGCTTCAACAAGTAATGCAGCATGACAATCAGTAATAGACCCAATTTTTTGCTATCTCATCTTTTGTAAGGATGAACAACTTCCACTGTTTCAACGTTTTGTTTGTTTGTTTGCTGGGCATTGTCGATTCTGCTATGATTTGTCCAAAAACAGCAGGGCCATATCAAAAACAAAAACAAAAATCCACGAGGAATGAAAAGTTATCTGATTAGTCTGGTCTGAGCAGCAAGTATTCAGTCGTATGGTCTGACTTTTTCCTTCCATTCTGTGGGAAAGTTACCCCCCCCCCCCCCCCCCCCCTTGTCCCCTCTTTCACGTTAAGTCCTGGACACTTGAAAGACGAAAGAGTGCAGGTCTGTTTGCCCTATTGGCTTAAGAAAAAGTTTTCTTTTTTTTTTTTGATGTTATTTTTTACTTTTACAAATTTGGAGACCTGGAAGACAAAATATTGCTGTGCCTGTTTGTCCAAATGGCTTTTTTATGGATTTTTTGTTGCATTTGAATATTATTTACTTTTTTTTTCACTTTTACAATTTGGTGATGGCAGATGGTGGAATGGCTGACACTTCAGCACAGCCTGCTTTTATCAACTTAGCTCAGTTGAAAAGGGGCCGTAATGCTTCCTCAAGCCACACATGATCGGCAGACTTGATAAGAAAAAGAGAAGAAAAAAAAGTAATAAAAAAATCGACAGCAGAATGCATTAATACAAAACAACTTTCAGTAGATTAAAAAAACAACAACAAGCAAACAAACAACAAAAAAAACAGGCTATTAGAGTTATCTGACCTGATGGCAGTACAGTTAACAGATTCCTTGAAATATGAATTCAAAATTGTATTCATGTTGGAAGAATACATCGTACATACGCTCAATGGCAAATAGAGGTGTGTATGTCCATTTCGAACATGACTTGATTGAGTTGAAAATGTCTGTAGTTGAGCTGTCATTTAAAAAATTTTTTTTTTTTTTTGGATTTATATTGTCAGTTTGTTTTTATATTGTCACTGTTGTTTGTTTTTATATTGTCATTGTTTTTATATTGTCATTTTTTTTATATTGTCATTGTTTTTATATTGTCGTTGTATGTTTTTATATTGTCATTGTTGTTTGTTTTTTATATTGTCATTGTTGTTTGTTTTTTATGTTGTCATTGTTGTTTGTTTTTATATTGTCATTGTTTTTATATTGTCATTGTTGTTTGTTTTTATATTGTCATTTTTGTATGTTTTTATATTGTCATTGTTGTTTGTTTTTATATTGTCATTTTTTGTTTGTTTTTATATTGTCATTTTTGTATGTTTTTATATTGTCATTTTTGTATGTTTTTATATTGTCATTTGTATTATTTATATTGTCTGTAGTTGTGTTTTTATATTGTCATTTTTTTTTTTTATTTGTCATGTTTATAATTGTCATTTTTGTTGTTTTTATATTGTCATGTTTTTTAGTCTTTTTGTATGTTTTTATATTGTCATTTTTGTATGTTTTTATTTGTCATTGTTGTTTGTTTTTATATTGTCATTGTTGTTTGTTTTTCTTTTTCCTGGAGGGGACTTTTTTCCTCTGCAACATGGGAGGGGGGGGGGGGGGGGGGGGTCCTACTGTCTTTTCCCACCCTCTGTGTGCTTTCTACTGTGATGTGAACTTACCGGAGATCTGTTGTCTATGTTAGTCGCATCTGTCCCTGGGGTCCTACTGTCTTTTCCCACCCTCTGTGTGCTTTCTACTGTGATGTGAACTTACCGGAGATCTGTTGTCTATGTTAGTCGCATCTGTCCCTGGGGTCCTACTGTCTTTTCCCACCCTCTGTGTGCTTTCTACTGTGATGTGAACTTACCGGAGATCTGTTGTCTATGTTAGTCGCGTCTGTCCCTTCACAAGGAACCAAGATCTTAAATATGATACTTTTGCATCTTTTTTTTTTTTGAGTGAAGTTCCTGAGAGTTGAGTTCCTGAGAGCTGGCAAAGTGCTTTCAACATTATCCCCAGAGGGTTCATTTTTTCCCAGCTTTGCAAGCATTGCCATAGTGAAACAAAAGGAGAATTGATTCTCTTGCGCCCAGCATAATATGATCCCGAGGTCATTGTCAGAAGGACCGTCTTTCCTTTCATGATTCGCCGTGCGATGTGCTGTCCGTTGTGTCATGGCAGTGGGGAGAAATTTCGTGACAGAGTAAAGATGGTTAAGCTTCTGAGGTGTGTGTGTGAAAAACAATGGGAAACTTGTAGCTACTGGCATGGAAAATTTGGGGGAATTAGTTTCGATGCCTGGAAAATGTTGGTAATCAGTTTTCATCAGATCTACAGCCCTGTAATTTGTTTTGGTGAGGGGGTGAAAGCAGCAACCATTTTAGGGCTTGAAGACTCAACCAATGTTGATTCAAGGAAGAGACATAAGGTGTAATTTAAAACATGCAAAGTATAATCACAAAACACCCTGTCACAGAATGATGTAAAAAAAAAGAAGAGGTATTGTCATTCCTTGCGTGTTTGTGCTGTGCAGTTAACTTCACACTCAAAAGATACCTTTTTCTGCTTATTTATACCAGTATCAAATGGATGTTTGTTTTGCGGTTAAGTTTTTCAGATATTTTCGATATGATACCGGAAATTCCCTTGACCCGCAGGTACCTTTCACAGAAGCTTTGGACCTTGTGAAAAGTCGTCGTGTGTTTCTCCACCATGGGTATGCCTACGTGCCACAGGATGACTTGGTATCTATCCTGCTCACTGTGTACCGTGTACAGCTGTCACACAGCCTAGCGGTAAGCAGACTGCCACTGAAGGAATGGTGTGCACTCTTCACTTTAATTTACGAGATTTGCAAAGATGTAGCCATTATAATAGATGGATGAGACATTATATTTGGTGGCAGTTCTTGTTTGTTGGGTTTTCAAACAATTTTTTTTTTGGTACTCTTGCTTTGGTCTAATCTGGTGGGTTTTTTTTTTAGTATTATTTTGGAATTCGGCATGAAAGCAGGATTTTTTTTTTCTTACATACAAAATATTGATAGAAACTGCAACTGTACCTTAATGTCTTTCAATTTGATTTCGGTATATATGTGACCCGCCACCACGAAACCAGTCTTAACTCGCGCGACCTACTTCACGGCTACAGCTGAAAATAGCTGGTGAGGGTCTACCCAGGGCATTTTGACTTTTTTGCAGAAATGTGTTCCTTACACCCTAAACTTTCACATGGCACTATCCATTTGCTCCAAAACAACCAATACATTAGTTAGAATTGAGATTTAAAAGCCTAACCTCGAATCAAAATGAACTTCTTTCAACGCAAAATGACCCATTTTCACTCGCCTAAAACTTAACGCAACCCTTACAGAATCCCATAGTGTTATATACCGTTTGAAAGCGTGTGTGACGCTCTCCCGGTTCCTCTGTGTGTCATCTAAAAATAAGTATGGTAAAAAGTAAGATGCCGTTGCTAAGAAAAATATGCTGGAGATGATAGCAAAAACTTTAGAAGCCGTTTTCTCAAAATGACCGTTGGCACAGTAACCCACTTCAAATGACCATAACTTTCTTATTTTTTGTCCTATAGCGTTCATTTTTATATCAAATTAATCAGAAAAATCTGTAGATTTTAAATATATGTATATCTCAGAACTGTCAAAAATCGAGTTAAGACTGGTTTTGTGGTGGAAGGTCACATATAGACAAGTTCGCATGCACTGATGTTTCGATGTAACTGAAACAAACATTTTTATTTCTGAAACTGAAACATTTCTGTTACTTCATAAAAGACATATTTTGAATATATCTGTTCAGTAAATTGCAGCTTTGTAAAAGAAAAGAAGTGTGAAATATGTTCTTCATGCTTGAGAAGTAAAAAGAAAAAGGAAAAAAATGCCCTTGGTATTTTGTATGGAAATGCAGTACTTGGCCATAATTTTCCAGATATTCTGTATACTGGTTCAGTGTGGGATTTATCCTGTCTCCACTCATGTCATACTCAACAACAGGTGACGGCACGGGCGCTGCCGCATCTGGAGGAGGATGGTCGTCTACTGCCAATGCTGTGCAGTTTGAGTCGTCGCTACGTGGGACAGGATTATGGCAACAAGAAACCAGTGGGAGAGATGACCGCTGACATGATTGACATGGTGAGTGACCATATGACAGGGTGAATGATGACAGGGTAGATGAGTGAACCCAGGACATGATGCATGACCACAAACATGTGGTTAAAGAATACACGATGTGGTAGGTGATAATAGGTATGGTAATTTCAGGACATGGTTAGTGACCTCATGATATGGTGAGAGATAACAGGACGTGGTGGGTGATGGGTTCATCCATGTGTGGCTGAGATTTGAGCGTGATGCCAGAGGAAGTTGTCATGGAACTCCATTCTCCGGGTGGGCCGAATGCTGTCCCATGTATAGGAATCAACAGTTCAGGGATCTGTGCTCTTTAGTTTAATGGCCTTGTCCTTGACTGGAGATGGTGGGAATGGTTTTGCAGTTCAGTAATTGAAGAACCAAGGGATGACGGCGGTTATTTGCTCTTCCAGTTTTTTTTAGGTCACATGGACATTTTCCTCTTCTCATTTTTTTATAATCCTTTGCATGTTTTTGCTCTCTGTGTTGGATTCTTCATGGATGTCAGTTTGTTTTGGACTTCATATGTTTGTGAATTTTCTTCGTTGATTGATGTCAGTTATGAAGGTGTTTTTCAACATTTCAATAGTTTACCGAAATCTCTGAATATACTTCTTCCCTGTTTTCCTGAAATAAATTTGTCTTTGTGTATACTAAATCTGCCTTCTTGTTAAGATTCTCTCCTTTTAGGTACTTTTTACCCCTGCAGCATTTCTGATTTGGCACTAGTGTAATGTCCAAGGAATTACTCCTTGGAAAGGTTTGTTTATCTGGAACACCATTGTCTTTCTGTGTGCTAGATTTAACTTCTAGTAGAGGCTCCTTTGCTTTAAACACTTGTTTTTGAAAATTTTTGAATTTGTATGAACACTTTCAGCCCATCCACTGAAACTCTAATATTTAAAGAAAAAGAAAACTTTTTCTCATATTTCCCTGTCTGAACAAATATTTTGTTTCTGCTTGGCATGATTTACACCAAATTAGATGACTTAGGGACTCGTGGTTAATGTCATCTTAGCATGCACGCTTTCTGAAATCTTATCTTTTTCGTTATATGTGAATGTATTCATGTGTTTGCTATACGGTCTATGTGAACGTATGTTTATTGTCTAAGCAGTTTATTCCTGTGTATGTTAATTTACATTTGGGAAGGGAGGGGGGAATTATTTAGTTGTTACTGTTCACATTTTTAAAACTCATTGGAACATTTCGCTGTTTTGCAGCTGTCCAAGAAGTCTTTCCCCCTGTGCATGCAGCAGTTGCATGGGTCTTTGCGCGCTAACCACCATCTGCGTCATGGAGGTCGGCAGCAGTATGGCCTGTTCCTGAAAGGTATTGGATTGTCGCTGGAAGAGGCCATCAAATTCTGGCGCACTGAATTCACCAAAATCATTGACGCAGATCAGGTAGGGTGGTTGGGTTGCATTACTTTTTGTTCTCATGTTTATTGAGTGTTTGTGTGTGTGTTGCTGTTTCTGTGTTCTCTCAAAGACAGTACTCCCTTCCGAGTCTATTTCCAGTATATTATACACATTAAACCTTTAACTGTCATGATTTCTTTTTTCAGTATATGTATGCAACTACTAGAACATGAGACAAAACATATGAAACCGAGGTACTGTTTTTGAAAGAAAGTTACAAATCCTGCGCATCTAAGATCGCACTGAATTTTGTGAAAAATCTTGTAGTGGATAAAATTTGTTATGCCTCTGTCTGGATACAGTTTATGGATACAATTGACCATAGTGGTCACTCACTCGTTTTCTGTGAATTGGGAATCAGTCTTTAACATTTTCATGCTGACTTCTGACGCCTTGGGTCATCTCATGGACTGTCGCTGAAGTTTGAAGTGACTTGAAACTCAGCTGAACAGTGTGCGATGCTTTCTGAGCTGTCGTCATTGCAGAGAGGCCTGGGCAGCTGAACTGTGCGTGATTGTTATGGCGACAGTCCCCTGTTCAGGCCACTTGGCATGAGCTGAAAATACCTTACTTGGCTTTAATCAAAGCTGAACCCAACTGGCTGCCAAACACTTCTCCTACATCATCAGGCCTTCATGAATAATCTGTACAGAAGTGAATTGCAGGGTCCCCCTTGATGGACAGTTCCAAGTGGATTGTTAGCGAACTGGTAATGACAGGCAGATGGGAGGATAAGCGAGAGGTTAATGTCATCTGCGATCATGTCAGTTCACATGGCATATGGAGATTACCATCCTAGAAGGCATATACTTAACACTGCACTGACATTATCAGAAGGACGACTTGATTAGATGGGCAGTGAAAATGCAAATTTTTTTTTATGTTCGAATGCAATGTTGAAATATTCGTCCACAAAATTGTAACTGTGATGACCTGTACTGTTAGTTTCTTTGGGTTAAATTAACTACTAGACTTGTGCATTATAACAAAGCCCATTAAAATGTGTTCTTTACGTGTTACTCTGAAGTTAGTTTCTTCGAATGTCATCCTTCCAGCATGTCCGTCTCTTTTGTCATTCACCCTCCATGTCATTCCCCCCCCCCCCCCCCCCCCCACCCCCACTCTGTCTGTCAGTCTCTTAGTATTACCCTATCATTCTCTTGTATCTTAATGCCCGCTGGTGCTTGCATTTGATGTAACATTAAATTTCTACCATCATCAAATAGGCAGCGTTTGACTCAAAATATGATTTGCCAACAAACTCGGCCAACAATGCCCTGAGGTGTGTAGAAAGGGTAGAAGCCTGTGGGTGTAACTGGAGCCTGAAGAAAATGCTCTGTTTGATATGAGAAGCAACTTCATGGACACTTTGTGGACACGTGGTGTATCTTAGGATGTATCACTTGGAATGTACATTTCAGGAAAAGATGTCTATTACACATGGTTACTTGATTGCAAGTTCTATCTAAAATTATATACGCCAGTTGTTAGCTGCCCTGCACCTCCCATCTCCATTTAACATGTCGGTCAAATCCAGTGAAATGTATTAGGTTTCTTTAAAGACTGGGCAAGGGTCCCTTCAAATGAAAATTCAAAGTGTTCACTGAGATGATGCTATTCAGCTGGAGTCGCAGTGATGTAGAGAGAGGTTGATGAATTAGTGCAGGCAGTTGCCGTTTTGTCTGCCTGATAGGCATGCCCTTGGAGCCCCCTTGAGATGCAGGGATTTTTGCTGTTCTTCAGAGGGAGCCTTAATAAATGCACATTGTTCATTTTTGTATTTGGAGTTTACCTTCAGTCAGACATATCCAGTTTGTATAACATGCATTTTGAATGCAGCAGTCTGCACTAGTCTTATGGCAAAATATCCTATTTCTTGCAGATGTTTTTAACATATGTAGTGATCTCTTCCAAGTCCAGTTTTTTTTTCTTCTTTTTTATGTGTGGACCTATGCTGTTAGTCAAACACATTCAGCTTGTATCCTATACATTGTGCGTGCTGCAATCTGCAATAGTCCGAAGGCAAAATATGCATTTTCCCCCCAGTCTTTTTAACATATGAATGAACTCTTCAAAGTTTTTTTTTTTGACACATCAGTTACAAGTGGCTACTGTAGATGATGAAAGTGAAGAGAGTATAGTGATAACAGTGTGGAGTGTTTACATACAGTGGAGATTCTGCTGAACACGAACTTCAGGGTACAAGTACACTAGGTCATGTGATGTTCACGTCATAAGCAGTAACTTATTTAACAGTGTAATTTTACTCAGACTGTCTCAGTGTTTATTCTTTTATCAGCAAAATAGCGCTAAACTTTTAAGTTTTACACAGCAAATGTTTGGCCTGAAAACATGTCTCTCATGCCCAAAGGGCAGGTCATGCGGTCATAGCCTCTGACACAAAGGATCGCCTGCCCTTGGCAGTCAGGCAGTCATTACTTCCTTACTATGGAGTCATAGAAATTGTTCATGTCAATCAGTCTGTGACAAATGAGTAGCCTGTGTGACTTACACATTTGACATCAAATTTGCTTGTAATGACTTTAGCACTTGTTGAGTTAAGCTGACGGTTCTTACGAATAAAATAATGGCAGTGCTGATTATTTTCAAGCTTGGCAAGATTTACCTTTTTCCACTGTGTTGTATTGACCTTAGATGGCCATTTGTTCAATGACCGAGTGGCTGACTGCCAGTTTTTCGCTGAAGCAGCGACAGTCCAAAAAGCTAACAACCAATCACAACATGACAAGACATCAACCTTGAAATAACTCTGAGTGTTGTCATTCTCAAGAAAAGCTGCATTTTGTGCAACAGTCTGAGATAAATTGAAGTGGCTGTTATCTTCACATTTTTGGGGGGTGTTGAGGTGTAAAAACATGAATACTTTTCATAAGTTACAGATCATGTTAAAATGTTAAAACACTTCTCTTAACCAAGGAAGTTTTCTAGAAACAAGAAGGTTTTTGGGCAAGAATGTAAAATTCGCTTGTATGAGTCGATGTTTCATGTTATTTGACCATTGTTCAGTGGACTGCTCCGTACATATGACAAGCAGTCATGTAATAGTCGGTATATTAATATGCTAGGAAAGAGCATGATGTTTAAACGTTGTTGTGCTTTTACATTCCATGTCCTAAGTAGAGTCAGACTCCAGGCATATGTGCATTTGAGCGAATTAATTTTGCTGTGTTGTATTATTGAAATACATTTTTAATTCAGTTAATACGAATTTTAAGAAGGGGTGTGTATACATGTGTAATTAATTGCATCAGCGTTTTCTATCAGTGAAGGACTTTGAATAATTGAATGTTTTTATGTGCATGAAAATAGATATTGAATTAGTAAGCAAACTAGCGCTCCAACTTTATAATCGATGCAAACTTTTAACATGATCTTGATTGTCCTGTTGTATGGCAGTTTGATAAAAAGTACCTGTACAACATCCGGCACAATTATGGCAAAGAGGGCAAGAAGACCGACTACACGCCGTACAGTTGTATGAAAATCATCACGTCCAATGCCCCAGCTGCTGGCGATTTTCATGGTTGGCTCCCATTTTTGTTAAGATCTTTAATTATCTATCAAGTTAATGAATATCTTTTTGAAGAATTGTATTAGAATTTCTGTTTGTCTATCAAGGTAGTCAGTGCCGTTTTGAAGAAATGTAGTGGTTATAGATGATGATACAGTCAGTTGAAAGTCATGGTTTTATTTCATCAGAGGTGCTTTTTTTTTTTTTTTTTTTTTTAAAGTATTTGATGTCTATACTATGAATGTGGTTTCCAACAGAATACAACATCTATTCAGCATCACCTTAGATTTGCTTAATTTTCTCTCATAGCTGATTTCATGCACACGGACACACGCACGCATGAACACATGCATGCATACACACACACACACACACACCACACACACAGAGCATATTAACACCCACTCACATCAGTACATATTAGTACAAAACACATTTGCTGAGGTACATGCATTACAGTGTTCACTATCATAACTATCATGATTTTGTCACAAATTACTTCTTGTGTTGCCTTTCATTGCGACATTTTGCATAATTACTAGGTTGTTTTTTTTTGTTTAAAAAAAAAAAATCTGGTTATAAAATCTTTAACAAAACCAAGTCACACTGGCAGGCATTAATTGTTCCCTTTATTGGTAGAGGATGGCTGATGAATCACCAGCTTCAAGTTCATGGACAGAAAGAAAAACTTGAAGCAAATAAATGTTTGTAACTAGATTTACTATTCTTTCAGACAGAACTTTCTTGAAATGTTTGTTCACTAATGTATTTGGTTCTGAATTTTTAAGAAGCTTGACATTTTTTCTTCATTTGCAAGTCTCAGTTCCAGAAATGCGAGCCAACTAACAATGACAATGTGGCCATTTGATTTTATGGGCTAGTTTCTACAAAGCAGAGATGGTTGGTTGATTATGCGTTTGCAGTATAAAGCTTATGTAGTGCCAAGTGTGTGGTTGCTTTACGTGCATGCATGCACTCAGTTAAGCAACACCTCAAACCCCTTCATGCACACACACACACGCACATGCACACACACACACACACACACACAGTGGCAGAGAGAGACACTTGAGACAGAGACATAGAAGTACGCACACGTGTGCTTGCACACACACACACACACACACACACACACAGGCACACTCCACGCCTCGCAAACACACATGAATGCACGCACACAAACCTACCCCAAACCTGCAGCAATGAAAATGCTCAACACACACATACATACAGACATACATGCATGTTCACACACAAGCACACATGCACTTGAGCATGCGCACGCACACGCATACACTTGTTCAGCTACCACTCAACACCTGTCACAGAAACGATTCTCCTCAAAGGTGTGTTGATGATGGATTGCTGTTGTCATCATCAGGCTGTCCTTTCAAGCACAGTGACCAGGATTCCCTGAAGCAGAAGTTGACGTCACAAGGTCTGAAGAAGGACGACATTGAACAGGTAGGTCATCTGCTGCAAGGGCTGTCTTGAACAGAAGGGACAGGTAAGTCCTCTACTACAAGCTCTCTTTGTGAATGCAGAAGTATGACACTGAGCAAACGCATCCTCTGATAAAAGGTGAATGATTCACAGACTACAGTGAACAGGTAAGTCCTCTACTACAAGCTCTCTTTGTGAATGCACAAGTATGACACTGAGCAAACGCATCCTCTGATAAAAGGTGAATGATTCACAGACTTAGTGAACAGGTAAGTCCTCTACTACAAGCTCTCTTTGTGAATGCACAAGTATGACACTGAACAAACGCATCCTCTGATAAAAGGTGAATGATTCAGACTTAGTGAACAGGTAAGTCCTCTACTACAAGCTCTCTTTGTGAATGCACAAGTATGACACTGAGCAAACACATCCTCTGATTAAAGGTGAATGATTCACAGACTACAGTGAACAGGTAAGTTCTCTGCTGCAAGGTTTCTTGTTATTGAAAGGATAATGTTTATCATGCAAGTCCTCTTCTGCAAAATTTATCACAGCCTGAAGAAGGAAGAAGTGAAGCATGCACATCCTCCACTACAACGATTTGTACCGACTGAAACAGAATGAAACAGGAAATGAGTCGTGTAATATAAGTTTTTTTGTTTTTTTTTAGTGACTGCAGAAGAATGAAATCGAGTATGCACGTCCTCCACTACAAGGATTTGTACTGACTGGAACAGAGTGAAACGGAGGAAATGAGTCTTGCATTGTAAGTTTTTTTTTTCAGTGACTGTAGAAGCGTGAAATTGAGCAGGTAGGTCCTTACCACAGACAGGTCATTAGTGTTTTTCAGTGGCTGCACGAGGAAATCGAGCAGGTAGGTCCTTTACCACAGACAGGTCATTAGTGTTTTTCAGTGGCTGCACGAGGAAATTGAGCAGGTAGGTCCTTTACCACAGACAGGTCATTAGTGTTTTTCAGTGGCTGCACGAGGAAATCGAGCAGGTAGGTCCTTACCACAGACAGGTCATTAGTGTTTTTCAGTGGCTGCACGAGGAAATCGAGCAGATAGGTCCTTTACCACAGACAGGTCATTAGTGTTTTTCAGTGGCTGCACGAGGAAATCGAGCAGGTAGGTCCTTTACCACAGACAGGTCATTAGTGTTTTTCAGTGGCTGCACGAGGAAATTGAGCAAGTAGGTCCTTTACCACAGACAGGTCATTAGTGTTTTTCAGTGGCTGCACGAGGAAATCAAGCAGGTAGGTCCTTAGTTCAATGTTTCTCGGTGACTGTAGGATGGTGTACAGCAGGGCATTTCTGGGCTACAACATTTACTTTGGAGTGAAAAAAGATAAGATGGAGTGGGTTGGTGTCTTCTGCAAGAAGCTTCTCACTGACTGAGAGTGATTGGTTTTTACAATCTTTCGAGTGTCATTGTATCTGTGAAATGTTTTCTTCTTGTTTATGGAGGACAGTCGAGCACCCGTATACATACAAACAAGCATGCATACACGCACACACACACTCTCACATATACACACACACACACACACCACACACACTCTCCCTTTAGTGGTTCTGATGCTCACGTGTATGCACGTGCGCACACACACAGAGGCACACACATACACACTGGCTGTGATGGTTCTGATGCTCACATGCACGCACGCACACACACGCACACGCACACACATACACACTGCCAGTGATGGTTCTGATGTGCACCCTCAGACAGACGTATGCATGTACTCGCACCTATGATGGTTCTTGTGCATTTGCACTCCACACCCCCTCTCCAAACACACCAACATAGCTGACACACACATTGCGCCCGTGCTGCATTCTAGTTTAATGTCTTACCCCCCAAATATGATCCGCATGGACATAACTGGTCATGGAGAGTGGTGATTCGAAACTTACACCACCCTGATACCACCAGAACGACAATATGTGAAGACGGAGTAATTCTGATGTTGGACGCCAACAGGCCTCAGACTAGCAACGTTTCGCTGCGAAAAAGGTGCATTATTATACCATCCATCTTTCAATTGCAGGTGTTGCAGTACTCCAAGGGAGGTCACTATCAGGTAGCCTGTGCAAAAATGTTTGAGCTGATCCATGGGTCACTGACGGGTGGGGAGGAAGAGGTGGAGGTCAGCTTCCAGCACCCCAACCAGTACTTTGAAGAGAGCTACAAACGTCTGCATAAAAACACAGCAGGTAAAAGCTGCAGTCTTTTCTCCCGTCTTGCTAAGCAATATATGTACGATGATATTCGTTGTTTGTGGGGAGAGGTACTCGAATCTTGTTTTGGAGGGGAAACTTAACCATTCAGATGTGCAGGTTTCTTTTCAGGCTTTATTTAAAACAAGTTTGGGGGAAGAGGGATGGGACAAGAAGAAAAGGTGAATTTTTTTTTTAGCATGTTTTCGCACGTATGGTCAAACATGCATACAATGGGGTGGATGAATATGGGTAACCTTCACCTGAGTAAAGTATGTATTCAGAGTGTCTGTAGTGCATGGTTTACCTTTCCTTTGTGGAAATGTTAACTAAGTTTAGTTTAAGCCTAAAATGGTGAGAATGGAGATAACGGTGAAAAGGATTAAAACTTTCCATGACAGCATGTGTATTGGGCTTGTTGAAAACCCTCTTGCACAGAACATATATGGGTTTTTCAGCATGTCTTTTTTTTTTTACACTACAAAAAAAAGAGCATGTTGCTCCTCTGATTTTTTTTTTTTTTTTTAATTGCCAATATCTTCGTGTTTAAATTCAAATTAATTTCAAGTTCTTCATGGATTGTTGCAGTGCATGATTGGCACAGGATCACCTTACTTGTCTGAACTTGGTCATTGGTATGCTCTTTCATGTTCTTGTCATCCTTCAGATGATACACACATCTTTCGCAAACCTAATCCAGCATACCATGAAAATCTACAGAAAAATGGACAGAAAAATAAAAAGAATTTGAAATTTAGTATCTTAAAGATGAACTAGACATTGTGACTGAAAATGGAATAAACATTTATTTTGGGGTTGTTTTTACAACATCAAGATAATAAAGAATTTCCCGTTTAATTCATTTCCCTGATCTTTGTTGTCAGAAAAGCCCACCAGTGTCCCAAACACACCCCGTGGCGTCAAGATCGTTCCAGCATCTTCCCAGAACACCCCAAAGTCCTCACAGTCAGGCTCTCAAGCGATGCCAGATGTCACATCCCCATGCTCAAGCACCGTCAGATCTGATATGTCAGCCTCTCAGCCAGATATTGAAAGCATGGAGGACGATCTTGATCTTGATGAGGCCGCTCTGCAGCAAATAGATGACGCTGTGTCACAGGAGTCCCAAAGTCAGTAGCTTTGAGTTAACTTTGTCGCAACGAGAATGGTTCTGGAAATGTGCCTTGTCATCAGGCAGAGCTGTATTACAGGATAGAATGATTCTGGAAATTGGCCCTCAGGTGGAGCTGTCTTACTGTATGGAATGGTTCTGGAAATTGACCTGTAGGTGGAGCTGTCTTACTGTATTGAATGGTTCTGGAAATTGGCCATCAGGTGGAGCTGTCTTACTGTATAGAATGGTTCTGGAAATTGACCATGAAATGGAGCTGTACTACTGAATAGAATGGTTCTGGAAATTGGCCATCAAATGGAGCTGCATTACTGAATAGAGTGGTTCTGGAAATTGGCCGTCAGCAAGTTTAAATTTGTTTCAAGTGAATGGTACTGGAAATATGCCATCAGACCATATAACTGTTACAGGAGAATGGTCTTGGAAAGTTGCCATGATAAGGTATAACTGTTACAAGTGAATGGGACTGGAAATGTTCCGTTAGATGATATAACTCTGTTACAGGAGAATTGTAGTGGAAAATCGCCGTCAGAACATGTAACTTGCAGGAGAATGGTTGTGGAAAGTTGCCATGATAGGGTATAACTGTTACAAGTGAATGGGACTGGAAATGTTCCGTTAGATGATATAACTCTGTTACAGGAGAATTGTAGTGGAAAATCGCCGTCAGAACATGTAACTTGCAGGAGAATGGTTGTGGAAAGTTGCCATGATAGGGTATAACTGTTACAAGTGAATGGGACTGGAAATTTTCTATCAGATGATATAACTCTGTTACAGGAGAATGGTAGTGGAAAATGGCCATCAGAACGTGTAACTGTTACAGGAGAATGGTAGTGGAAAATCGCCATCAGAACATATAACTGTTACAGGAGAATGGTACTGGAAAATTGCCATCAGAACATATAACTGTTACAGGAGAGTGGTAGTGGAAAATGGCACTCAGAACGTGTAACTGTTACAGGAGAATGGTAGTGGAAAATCGCCATCAGAACATATAACTGTTACAGGAGAATGGTAATGGAAAGTTGCCATCATAAAGGCATAACTGTTTAAAGCGAATGGCACTGGAAATTATCCATCAGTTGACAGAGCTTTGTTATTGGAGGAATAGGGTGGGGTATTTTGCTTCAGCCTGTAGTGCGTTGTTTCTGGGTGGACTGGATTGGAAATGCTGCCATGAGCCAGTAAGGTTCTGTTACTAAATGTTTGAAAAATGGGATAGGGAATTTTTCGAGCAGCATAGTCACTGGAGGAACGGGACTGGATGTGTTGCCATAGGCCAGTAGGGTCGTGACACTTAGAGAATGGGACTGGACATTTTGAGGGCACTCGTTCAAAGGAGGAATTGGACCAGAAATGCTGCCAAGAGGCAGTAAGGCTGTGATACCTGGAGAATGGAGCTGCTAATTTTGCCATCAGCTTTGCTATAGGGAAGGTAAGGCTGTAGTTTGATTTCCAGGGGAATGACTTCACAGTATTTCCAGAGTGGACACGTTGTGGCTGATCTGCTGAATTTATAGTAACAGAGACAGGGAAGGAGGACTGGACAGGCAGTTGCCTGTAAGGATGTCTCCAGAACGCTCCCTCGTTTTTCTGTCCACTTCTCACAAATTTTGTCTCTACTTTGTTTGCTGCTGTGGAATTCACTGCCCACTGAAATCTTTAACAGGATGTTCAAAACCTGGATTTCAAGCTCTGAAAGTAATTCAGAATGAGATTTTTTATTGGAAAAGTCTCGAAATGATGTTGAAATTGGTTGTAGATACTGTATTATTTCTTTTTTCTTTGTTGTTGTTGTTGTTGTATTTACGAAAAGGAAGAAGCAGGAAATAAAGAGGCAGCGAGGACAGAGTTCCAGGCAAGGTTGTAGTCCTAACGGATACCATGCATTGGTCAGTGTCAGTGGCCCTGTCAAACTGTCATTTGCTGGAGATTTGTTACCAGTAGTTTTCTCACGACATGTTACAATGATAGTGTGTACACTATATTGTGCTCAGCTTCAGCCTCACAGATATTATTATCTCGTTGTCCTTGAAAAATTGGGGTGATGGCTCTTGAAAAGCCCATGTTTAGTTATACCTTGCTGAATTTTATTTTCATCTCTGAAATCAGCATGATGTGAGACATCAGACCTCCATGACTTCAAGTGCTTGTTTGACTTGGGTACTTGGGAACATTGGCACTGGATCATTATAACAGGCAGATTAGACAGACAGGTTTCTCCCAACACAGTAACTGTGTTTGCAGATTTGTCTGTCGTAGATCGTGTGATGTTGCTATTACAGTGTTTGTGCTTTATATTTTCTGATGCACCATTGTCTGGGATCATGCCTTATAGCTCAGCTTAATAAAATGTGTGCTGAAATTATCTTATCGTGTATAATGAGGTATATCAAGATGGTGAAGCAAAGAACCAGTGGATCTGCTGTTACGATTATAGTGACAAAGTTGTTCTTGTGTATATGTATATGTAGTGAAAGTTTAACCACATGGAAAAAAAGAATAAGTGTGCATCATATATATATATTTGGTATGTAGATAACTTCCGTGTATTTCTCAAAATAGGACTCCATTTCACAGGTGATGATTAAAGAGGAGCACAGAAATCGAGGAAACACAAAGCAAGTGGGTAGAGAACAGACGATTCTCAACTTTGTAAACATTGTATGTTATTTATTCCAAAATCCTTGATTTTACACTATTTATAACTTACTCCCACTCATTGTCTGCCTCACTATATCTGTATCTCAGCATAGCTGCCAACCAACCTGAATTTTTTCCGGAATTTCCATGTTTCAGAAGTCATAAATCCTAAATTTAATGGAAAAATGCAGAATTTTGAAATGTTGTGTAAGAAGATGGGGTTTGGAGGATCCCATTTTGAATATGGCACATGGCTGGTAAAGAGGGGCCCGTGGTCACATGGCTAGAGCATTTTATCTGTGGAGCTGATGGTTGTGAGTTTGACTCATGGGGTCTGATTCTTGTGGCTTGAAACCGTCTGTGTCCACCCAGCAGTAAAAGGGTACCTGATTCAGTTCATTAGTTCAAGCTGGCAGAGAGGGGTGAGGTCTGTTTTTAATGATGATAGTAGCAGTGAACATCTGTTAATTCACTGTCCCAAGGGCCAACAGGTATTGACGCTCACTGTCCCTAGGGCCAACAGGTGTTGATGTTCACTGTCCCTAGGGCCAACAGGTATTGATGTTCACTGTCCCTAGGGCCAACAGGTATTGATGTTCACTGTCCCTAGGGCCAACAGGTATTGATGCTCACTGTCCCTAGGGCCAACATGTATTGATGTTCACTGTCCCTAGGGCCAACAGGTGTTGATGCTCACTGTCCCTAGGGCCAACAGGTGTTGATGTTCACTGTCCCTAGGGCCAACAGGTGTTGATGTTCACTGTCCCTAGGGCCAACAGGTGTTGATGTTCACTGTCCCTAGGGCCAACAGGTGTTGATGTTCACTGTCCTTAGGGCCAACAGGTATTGATGTTCACTGTCCCTAGGGCCAACAGGTATTGACGCTCACTGTCCCTAGGGCCAACAGGTTTGATGTTCACTGTCCTTAGGGCCAACAGGTGTTGATGTTCACTGTCCTTAGGGCCAACAGGTGTTGATGTTCACTGTCCCTAGGGCCAACAGGTGTTGATGTTCACTGTCCCTAGGGCCAACAGGTATTGACGCTCACTGTCCTTAGGGCCAACAGGTATTGACGCTCACTGTCCTTAGGGCCAACAGGTATTGACGCTCACTGTCCTTAGGGCCAACAGGTATTGATGTTCACTGTCCTTAGGGCCAACAGGTATTGATGTTCACTGTCCTTAGGGCCAACAGGTGTTTGATGTTCACTGTCCTTAGGGCCAACAGGTGTTGATGTTCACTGTCCTTAGGGCCAACAGGTATTGACGCTCACTGTCCTTAGGGCCAACAGGTATTGATGTTCACTGTCCTTAGGGCCAACAGGTATTGATGTTCACTGTCCTTAGGGCCAACAGGTATTGATGCTCACTGTCCTTAGGGCCAAGAGGTATTGATGTTCACTGTCCTTAGGGCCAACAGGTATTGATGCTCACTGTCCCTAGGGCCAACAGGTATTGATGCTCACTGTCCCTAGGGCCAACAGGTATTGATGCTCACTGTCCCTAGGGCCAACAGGTATTGATGTTCACTGTCCCTAGGGCCAACAGGTGTTGATGTTCACTGTCCCTAGGGCCAACAGGTGTTGATGCTCACTGTCCTTAGGGCCAAGAGGTATTGATGTTCACTGTCCTTAGGGCCAACAGGTATTGATGCTCACTGTCCCTAGGGCCAAGAGGTATTGATGTTCACTGTCCTTAGGGCCAACAGGTATTGACGCTCACTGTCCTAGGGCCAACAGGTGTTGATGTTCACTGTCCTTAGGGCCAACAGGTATTGATGCTCACTGTCCCTAGGGCCAACAGGTATTGATGCTCACTGTCCCTAGGGCCAACAGGTATTGATGCTCACTGTCCTTAGGGCCAACAGGTATTGATGCTCACTGTCCCTAGGGCCAACAGGTATTGATGTTCACTGTCCTTAGGGCCAACAGGTATTGATGCTCACTGTCCCTAGGGCCAACAGGTATTGATGTTCACTGTCCCTAGGGCCAACAGGTATTGATGTTTACTGTCCCTAGGGCCAACAGGTATTGATGCTCACTGTCCTTAGGGCCAACAGGTATTGATGCTAACTGTCCCTAGGGCCAACAGGTACTGACGCTCACTGTCCTTAGGGCCAACAGGTATTGACGCTCTGTCCTTAGGGCCAACAGGTATTGACGCTCACTGTCCTTAGGGCCAACAGGTATTGACGCTCACTGTCCTTAGGGCCAACAGGTATTGACGCTCACTGTCCTTAGGGCCAACAGGTATTGACGCTCACTGTCCTTAGGGCCAACAGGTATTGATGCTCACTGTCCTTAGGGCCAACAGGTATTGACGCTCACTGTCCTTAGGGCCAACAGGTGTTGACGCTCACTGTCCTTAGGGCCAATAGGTGTTGATGTTCACTGTCCCTAGGGCCAATAGGTATTGATGTTCAGTCCCCAGAGCCAACAGGTATTGATGTTCACTGTCCTTAGAGCAAACAGGTATTGATGTTCACTGTCCTCTAGGGCCAATAGGTGTTGATGTTCACTGTCCCTAGGGCCAATAGGTATTGGAACTTTAACCTTTCTTTCAACCACTTCAGTAAAGAATGTGAAATGAAGTTATGTGAATGTTGGCAAGTACATTGAAATGGAAAATGCATTTTCCTTTTAAACCTCACATTTAGTCAGGTGAATCAATAGGGAAGGGATTGTGGTGGGGGCGGGGAAACTGCTTGTCAGGGTCAGGGGATGTGGGGGTAAAACTGCTTTCAGCCAGACTGCTCCCTGTTCATCCCACCTGTATCCTTCATTCATCCCAGGTTCCTGACTGTTGACTCCAGAAGGTTGGCAGCTATGTCTCGGTCTCCCCCCTCACTGCCTGTAATCATGAAGACGCTGATGCTGGTTCATTCATTTCACGCTGACAGGGAACGACAATTTAAAATCCGACTCCTCCTTTTCCCACCCACCCACCCACCCACCATATCTCCGTCTCTTTCATTTGCCCCCTGTTTCAGTACTGACAGTCACACGATGAAGATGATTCTGTTTTTGCTTGTTTGGCGTGGGCAGATAACAACAAGACGCCCACAATGGAAATGAAAACGAATGTTGCTCTAATTTTTGAGTGAAGATTACATTTTGTCAGTGTGGACTGATTTCTCGTTTTTTTTTTTTACACGTAGTGAGTTTATGTAATCACATCGTTTTGGCTGTGTGTGTGTGTTAGTTTTTATTTTTTCCCCTTTTTTTTTTTTTTCGTTAAAAAATGTTCAGTACCCTTTTGCTTTGCACTGCATTACATTATTTCTCATGTTCATATGCATAAATCAGTGCGTCATTCTTTTCAGGTAAGGCACCCTGCTTAAGTCATCTTATTGGTTAAATGGGCAGAGTTCTTTGTGCCAGGCCAGCAGCCGTCATCTCAACTGATTTTCCTCATTTACCACAACTTTGTGCAAGTCGATCCCTCACGTACCTCTACCAAAATGTGACCTAGTAAAGCACCCCACCCACCCCTTTCCCAGATAAGTCGACACCTAACGTTTACAAACAGCTCTGAGTCATCCTCTAACCCTGCCTGGAAGAAAGAGAGAGAGAGAGAGAGAGCCATGTCAATGGCAAGGGCCTTCTGTAGCAACTCGGGAATGCTGGTAGATGCCACACTAGCAGGGCTGATGTAGACCATTTGTACTCTCACACAGAAAGCAGTCATACTATGGTTAAAAGCAGATTGTATTTGGAGTATTTTTTTTGGAAACGCGGTCTCTTTTGCCATGCTGATGGTACTCTCATCACATAAATTTAGCCACGCAAAGACGGTACCAGCAAATAACTAGCACATATGCAAAAAAATGCTCGGTCTACAACAGTGTGTGATTGTGGTGTACATATTCATTTCAACTTGATGCAGACTATGTCTTTTTGTAATTTAGGTTATACATGTGTACTTAACTGCACACTTGAACGCTTGTTTTACAAACATGCCGACTACACATCTTGTTTATTGATTCAGATACATATTTGGGGTTTTTTGTTATTAGAAGTCTTCTCTCCCCCTCCCCCCCCCCCCCCCCACCCCACCCTCCTTCCCGTGATGCCAGTTTATCCGATGATGTTTATGCACATGATGTAACAGCTTTGCAGAATTGCGTAGACTGTGACGTACATGGAGTGGTTTAGTGTGTGCAAGCAAATGAGGTGCGTTTCACGAAAGAACCTATTTGCATATGTACACCGCATACTTTATGCGTAGGCAGAGTACCTTTGACATACACAAAATGTGTTCTAAGAAGCACTCGGATAAGAGTACAAATGGTGTGTTAAACCAGTGCTGACTCCAGTTAATTTTGTTCTGTCCACCTGGAACAGTTTGCTCTGCGGAAAAGAAGTATACCAAAGAAAACATGTTTCATTTCGTACAACCTTTATTTTCACACTTTAAGATATGACGCTTCCAGTTTTGCGTCATCTGATTCTTATAACGTCATGAGTTTCTTCTAACAAACCTGTTGTCGATGAAAAAAATAACATAAGGCCAAATTTTTTCCAGTACCAAAGTCTGTGGTAAACCTTTCATAACAATGCACAGACCGATTTTTTAGGCATGCGGAAGAAGATGACGAACTGCTTCTTTTGTAACTTCAACCCAGTTAAATGTGTAGGAGCAACCATGATTACAATTCGCATATTTCAGATTTTGTGTATACATTTCTAGATCTAGATTAAGGTCACAATCTTTGTGACTTTTAAAAACAAAATTTTCATATCCATATGGGGGTATAGAAAATGATCAATGTCACAAATACCCAAAATGTCCAACACACATGTGCACGAAGACGAGCAATACTTTTGAAATTATGAAAATTAATCTGTTCAAATTTTTCCATCTTTGTCATCGACATCACACACACACGCGCGCGCGCGCGCGCGCGCACACACACAACACACACACACACACACACATGAGCGCAGACTCACGCGCACGTATGTGTGCATATACACACACATTGCGCTCTCTCTCTCTCTCTCTCTCTCTCTCTCTCTCTCTCTGACAAAATGACATCAGCAGTCGATTCTCAATAGATTTAATTACCACATCTCAATCCATACACTTTCATCTGCCACAAAAATCATAAAGCATGCAAGGATTGAAGCCCTTGGAACGGATCCACCAATAACAACAGTCTTCATTACAGCATGATGAACTGTTAACGACACCTGAAGTTCATGTAATATAAAGCTATGCAGCAAATCAATCATCTTTGTCATTCATTACGGAGAGCAACATCAACCACAAACATACAGATCTGTCCAGATGTGTGCACACCCGTCACAGTTTTCTCAAATGAAAACACTAGTACTTTTGGGCCAAGAAGACTCATTTTAGATCTATGAACTATCCGACTACATCTTATTCTGCTACTAGTTAGCTTCTGCATACACGTTCACAATTGTAACTGGAAAGTATTCCCTCAGCAGAATGTATACAAGAAGCTACTGCAGGACAGATCACAACCAGAAAAGACACGATCGACCAGTCAGTAAAACAGCTTTCGTACACTTAAAATCTGTCAACTTTGACACTGATTGATATAATCACAGAGAATTAATTGAACAATGAAACAGTTCGATTAAAATCAAATTCATTTTCACAGACAAAAAGTAGCGACGGACCAAAAAAAAAAAAAAAAAAAACCACCGACGAATGAAACTATATAATTATGAAGAATGTGAGAAAGCATGCGTATACTGGGTTCTTGGTAAATTATACTCGTATCATTAAAAAAGAAAAAAAGTTCCATTAATCGGTGCTGCAAGCAATGGCATTTCCTTGCACTGTTCTGGATGCTTGGCTGGCATTTTGTCTTGTTCATTCATTTGTCACACATTTGTCTTGTTTACTTGCTTTTTTTTTTTTTTTTTAATTGTGGGTGAATTAGAATACTTCCATATTACTGCTAGAGTTTTTAGTATTGTGTGATTTATGGAAGAAAGTTTATTTTTGAAATTATTCAAAAAGTCTTTTTTCTTCATGCCATACTCACCCATAAAAGAAAGAAATCTTATGTAAGGTCAAAATTTGCTCTCTTGTTGATATCGTTCGCACAGCCTTGTGAAATCATACGAACATCAATCCAGTACCTTGGAGCCAGGTGTGAGATCGCTAAACTTAAACCACAACGAGAAAAAAAAAATGCTGATGAAAAAGAAAACTATGACGAAGGGAGAAGATGGGGCAAAAAAAACACACCAAAAAACAAAAATTGAGTAATGGTGGAGGCGGGAGGGAGGTTTTTGTATATGTAGGCGGCGCTGAAGTGGAGTTGGCGAGACAGAGAAGGATTTGTGGATGGGAAAAGGGGGTCGGAGAGAGGGAGGGAGAAGGGGGTACGCCAAGACTATCGTAACCTCCAAGGGTGTGTGCCACACGACTGACGTAAATCACGGTTTCTATCTGGGTCTTATGACGTAATTACCGTTCTGCGACACACCGCAATACATTGGAAAGGAATACGTTACACATACGATAGCCTGATGTGGATATGAACGATTGATTGTCCAAGGCACAATAATCATAATGACTGTGACAGCTTACTGTATAATGCCAGATGGACTCACACATGTCTTGTTACTATACAATCAAAGCAAAACAAAAAAAAAGAAAGAAAAAAAAAATGCAAAGTGGTCTTCTGTGGAAACTCTGCGGCATTCTGCTCTCGCTCTCTCTCTCTCTCTCTCTCATTGATGGGATAACACTGCACAGTTATTCCGTTCCAGATTGAGTTGTTTTAATGAAGGTATCAGGAGCTAACGACGCTATTGAAAAAGCGCTATGTTCTCAAACAGTTTAGTTATTACTAACATCGGCTTAATTAAACGACGGAGGAGTGAACAAACACAAACAAACCACTTTTAGAAATTAAGATTTCGCGCTGGAAACGAGTCATTCCTGAGTCGCTAGCGAAACCTTTGCGGTTTGTGTGTTTGCACTCCGAAGTCCAGATACCAGCCAGGCCTCTGTGCTAGCCAGTGAAGTGAGTAGGCCTACAACTCTCCGAGCTTTTTCACTCACACACACACACACACACACACACACACTCACTCACTCACTCACTCTTAAGGACTATATATATAAACTTTCTCTTACTTTGATGGTTCTTTACATCAACTTTGGAACTGGTCACTCATAAACTTTCTACACGATAAAAACACATCGGCTACAAAAAAACAACCAACAACAACAACAGCAAAAAAAAAAAAAAAAAAAAAAGGGGGGGGGGGGGGGGGGGGGGGGGGGGGGTCTGATACCATTATGGCGCAACCGTAACAATAATGGTTCATACTGCGATTTCAAAACGACTTCTTGCTAAACAAAAATCGAACTCTTGAGCAATGTGTGTGTGTGTGCGCGCGCGCGTGTGTGTGTCCTCAGTGTTGGCTCAGTCTGGGCAAAGCCCTTCTCCTGTTTGACCAATCTGCTCTTTGCAGACAAAAGACCCAACAACCAGGGAATTCGACAACGGCCCCTACCCCCCCTCCCACCTCCTTTCCTCTCCCGTACACCGTGAGTCTTCCATTCTCTCCTGCCTTTAAAACGGCGTTGTTGGTGAACAGCGACATATGGCACAAACTGGGACAAAAACTCCAGTTATTATCATTGCTCACAAAAGCTGCTCTCAACGACGTGTCCCCATAAAAACGCCACTCATTTTAGAAATAATGACTTTACAAGCACACACTCGCAGCAACGGTCCAGCCCAGGCCCACTATATTGGTGGGAAATCTTGTCGGGGTCCTAGAAGCGAAGTGGGATCAGAACAACCAAAGCACCACTCCTCCTTTACAGGCAAGTCGGTCGGGGGCAGGGCGGAGGTAGGGGAGATAAAAGGTGGGTGGCGGTGAAGGGAGTTTGGGGGGGGGGGGGGGGGGGGGTTCAGTTGATAAGCGAATTGTGCTCGCAGGCTTGTGTCAATAGCTTGTCCAGTCAGTTCGATCACTATACACGGATCAATACAATGGATAGCCCCAAACTCGATCCTGTCCTGCGCGCGTTTGTCTGCCGGGAGAGCGCGCGGCATGTGTTAAGCGCAAACAGCAGTGTACGCGTGCACGCACACACACGCACACAAATACGCACACACGCTTGCGCGCGCGCACGCACGCACGCACGTAGGCGCGCACACACACACACAGCATGCGTGCGCGAGCACGCACGTACGTGCACGCGCGCGTGCACACACACACACACACACACACGCGCGCGTGCGCGCGCGCACACACACACATACACTGGCCAACATGAACAGAAGGACGGGCCGCGCGCGCCCTTCTTCAGAAACCAGGAGTGGTATTTGTTCACTGAACATACGAAACACTCCTTGTTTCGCTGTCTGTCAATTCTACGGTGGCTTTCGATCGATCACCGTGACCAGTCAATCGGTGTAAACTGGGTGGGGGTGCCACAGACATTCTGACTGGATTGCACCGAAAGAGGGTAGAACGTCGATCCAGACGGGAATCTGACTTTGTTGCTGTCGAAAAAAGTTCTCGATCAACACACACTGGACATACATATGCGCCTTTTTTTTTTTTTTTTTTTTTTTACTGGTTGGTGTCTTGGAAAACTAGAATCTTATCCCTGTAGGCTTACTAAGCGACCCAAGTTTCCAAACTCCAGACAATGACCGCTGACTTCATCTGATGATGCAGCCACTCCGACACAGCAAAATATTCGTAATTAATGATAATTATGTATACGGACTGACGACCTCGGGGAAGACGAAGTTGGAAAATTGTTCATAGCACACTCGATTGTGAGACGTTGAAAAAAAAAAAGAAGAAAAAAAAAAAAAGGTGAAAGTGTTCAAGAACGTTACGTATTAACAGCAACAATAATAACTGGATAGTGACGATGATAAGGTTATCAACTATTTTCGAGTAGCTAAGTTTCGAGAAGCAACATATTTACTCTCCGTTACTTTTCCGACGACATCAAAAGGTGCTTTAATTTCTTTTTGTGGACAATTCATCTATTGTCTGGCATTAAGATATTACTTTGTTGGCGATTAAGAGTCTGGAAAAAGTTATATGGATACGTGTGTGTGTGTGTGTGTGTGTGTGAAACAATGTGTTCGTTAAAAAGTATATAACATGTTATGAAGTTCAAACAGAACCAGGCATCGAACCTCCCGAAAATGCTTACTGCGAAATAAGGTTTTCACTCTCTTCTGTGAGCGAGTGTAAGTAAACACATTCAGGCGTAGCTGTCAGACAATCACACATGCCCCGGGCCCCAACCCACCCGACTATCCTTCATGGATTGTCTGTTGGCTGGGGGATTGCGCTAGCGCGGTGAAGATTAACCTGCTGACGATAGCACTCCGATCACGGATAGCCCCCGCCCTACCCCCCCCCCCCCCTCCCCCCCCCCCCCCCCCCCCCCCCCCGTCACTTTGAACTAGATCTTCGAATTACAACTGACCCAGTCGGGGTCTTTTTATTTCTGACGTTACGTTGGAATTGTGAGCTTTGTACAGCAGGCTGTGGATTTTATGGGGAGGGGAGGGGGTAAGCTGACCGTGTTTGGCCTGTTTATGGAAATGCGTATAATTGTTGTTAATGTTGTCTGGTTCCAGGCGTACATTCACTGGTTTTGAAAGACATGTGTTTTGAAAAAGACACAAACCTGGACCGTGGATCCTGAACACAACGGGGGCAAAACGATTCCAGTGATAGTCTGAAGCCGCCGAGCTTGGGAAGACCGTAAAAAGGGGAGTCGTGGGGGGTCAGCCTTGGACTGAGGACGACGACTCAAATAACATGAATTAAAATCATAAAAGACACTTTTTTTTCCCCTGTCTCATCCTCCAAGCCCGCCCACCGTCCTTACCCTCTCTGGGTGGCACTATCCCCAGGCCAGCCACGTCTAGAATTGTTCGGTCAGAACCCCAGTACTGACAGCCCACGGTGAGCAACTAACGTCAGGTCGGCATAAAGCAACTCGCAGAGAAGACACCGCTCCACCGCTGAATCCGACGGTGTTCTAACCCAACATACGGCACGACAACACGTGTTACGCTCCCCACTGACGACACAAATGGCTTAATCGCGGAATCGGCGTGAGTGAGCTACCCCCCTATGGAGGGCGACACCACTTCAATCAATATAGTCTTCGTGAACTTCGCAGCACTTAGAACTGTTGACACAAACTTTGATGGAAAAAAAAAAAGAAAAAAAAAAAGAAGAAGAAAATCTTTACCTCCTTGTCTGCTACTGACTGTGAGGTGGTCCGACAGGGATTGCGGCGTTCTTGTGAGGACACGGGGTATACAGAACAGCATCATGTCCCACTGTCTGCGTGTCCTCAAGGGATGGTGCGAGTTGACTCGCGTAAAGTCATGACACCGTTTAGCCCAAGTCTGCATAAAGTATGGGTCTACCCTACCCATCCCCGCTGGCTATTCGAATCTTTTTTTTTTTTCCCACTGGCCTAGTTTCAATATTACATGTTTAGCTGTCGGAGGGTTTAGCTTCAGTTTTATACGAAATCAAAAGAGCCCATCCTGATGGCATTCACAACAGTACGGAACAGCATTTGTAGCAAAAAAAAAGTGCACACACACACACACACACACACACACACAACACACACACACACATTCCTACCAACCTCTCCCTCCAAGAAAAAAAAAAAAGCAAACAAAAAATCGAAAAAAAAAAAAAAAAAAACCCCACCTCAAATTGATCTGGTAAAGAAAGGTAACACATAACGAAAGTGGCATTAGCATTAACGAACTTCACCAACAGAGGCAGCATCAACCAGGGGATCTTACTATAAACAACAATAAAGGTGAGCAACAAACCTCTGTTGCTCACACCTTGAGCTGCGTAGGTAAAAAGGCTCGGAGACCAACTGATACATTGTGCTATTTCTCCAAGTCATTATTCATTGTTGACAAAAAGTCCATTGCTGCACGAACAATAATGGTTCTGGCTGTCCAACGAATCGAGCAAGCTTACATACTATGCGCATTTTGCATGTCATGCATTCAGACACAATCATGACAATAACAATGATGACTACGAAAACAATAGCAATGACAATATGCAGCTGATTCACTCGTGTATTGAAAACGATCAAAATTTGTATATTTTCGAGGAACTTAATATACTGTGACTAGAAATTTCTGAACAGAACAAAATCCAATCAAGACGTTTCCTCGGATTCTCTCTCTCTCTCTCTCCTCTCTCTCTCTCTCTCTCTCTCTCTCTCTCTTTCTCAAAAGCTTAAATGCTAATGCTAACAGTTTCAACGACTGATCCACTTAAAAAAAAAAGGAAAAATGACTCAGATACACGCGACTGTAGAAAAACAATGTCTTTTAACTATTTCTACAGGAAACATTTAAGACAAACTGCCTTCCCACTCCGCCGTTCTCCTCTGTACCATCATCTGAATATCTGTCGACCGAAACATTGACGAACATCGGCAACTGACTGACGGGGGAGAACACTGGAAGAACGGAAGTATTAAGTCGGAACGTAACACAAATTCATTCCCCATTCATCAGCATCCATCGCCTGATTTGGAAATTCAGCAAATATGAAATCAATATGATCATCATAACAAATCATAATTAATGGCCAGCAATAAGCGGCTGGCTGAACTCGGTCACCAGAATTAGTAAAAAGGTATAATAAGCAGAAATACATTGATCGATAAATTTCTATAGACTTTATCCATTTAGGATAACTGAGTTTTGCTGTCCATTCCCATTGGGTGGACCAGGACTGCTACCGCCATTTTTAATGATCGTTGATCATTGAACATCAGTTCTCTCAAGCAGTGAACAGCTCACGTTACGCATGACATTAAGAAACGGCCCCGACAGTTAAGAAAACTACTCTTGTCTGTGTCTTATATTGTTCACACAAAAAGTTGCTAAGTCTTATCCAATCAGCTATGGCAGTATAAGATTTTAGCAACAACAACAAAAACAACAACAAAACCATTATTATTGACTCATAAGCACGTTGTTCAGTAGAATATTGATAATATGTACACATGTCCTGATGCGTTTTGGAAAATAAAATAATGAAATGTTCACGTGATTGTCGAACCGTTAATTGTTTACTTTGAGAGATTCGCGCTTTGCGCGACGTACACTGGTCTGCAGTCTATCGAGCTGTCTATACAGTTCCACGTTAGCGAGACAGACCTGTGTCTGGGGTCATCAGCGCATACCTGACAGCCTCCTCAGGATGGAACGGGCAGGAGCGGCGCTTTGCCCCTCCTCCTTGTCGCTCTTGCCCAGCCGAGGTTTGATGAGTCGCACGGACACCAGATTGGACACCCCGGCTTCGTCAGCCCATTGCACGTGCTTGCCACTGCGTATGCACGGCACAGACATCCTCCGCTTGGCGTCCGGCCCCGAGGAGGAAGGATTGTGGGTGGTGGAGGAGGAGGAGGAGGAAGGACGGGCCGTCGAGGCTGAGAACGACGCGGATTTCTTCACTTTGGACGTCTTGCGTTCCAGTGTTGTGGCGGCGTTGTCCTCCAGTTTGTTGCCCGTGGAGAGCTGCTCGGCGACCTCCGGCACCACGTCCAGCTGCCTCATGACGCGCTGGAAGATTTCCGAGGCCTCGGGGATGCAGCCTCCGCGCCTGGGGCTGGAGCACGGGACCTGGGACCAGCAGCAGCTGATGTCCTCCTCGTCGTGTCCGTCAAACATCCCGTAGAAAGGCCCGGGGTCCGAGAGGTCCGATTCCACGTCAAACACGTACGCGTGAGGTGGTGTACCGGACGACGGGGGCTTGGAGCTCTTCTCCTCGCTCTTGTTCTGGGAGCCGAGATCACAAGTCGGGCGCATCATTGCTGGGTGGCTGCCGGGTATGCTCTTTGCGGTATCAGTCGTCGTTCTCGTTGGGAAAACAAAAACAAAAAAAACAATGTGACCAATTATTCACGCTGTATTGAAGAGCCCGATGCCCACGCAGTTAGTTTGCGAAAGTCCAGTCTTCTCTTGTGGCAAGGAATATCAAAATCTACTTTAAGTTTCACCCTCCTTTTTCCGCTTCTGGAAGTCTCGGATGAATGAAAGAAGCTCGCTTGGGTGTCGAATGATCTAATGAAAACGGCCTAAGGAGTACTCTCCCTTTTCTGTCCCGGTGGCAGAGAGCAACGAAGCTGTTGGCATTCGGCAGGCGCAGCGCAATTTATAAGCAGCAAGGGCGGATCGATTGCAAAGCTTGTGGTGACGTGTTCTCTTTGAGTGGCAGGGTGGGAAGGGCGCGCGCGCCGTGTGAATACACACTTCCCGCACAGCGCGACTACTGTCCCACAAGCAGGAGGTCACAGCTTAACCCAGTTCGTGCCTTTTCTTTTTCTTGCTTTCTTTCCTTCTTTCTTCTTCTTTTTTTTTTTTTTCTTGACGTACATGCTGTATTTAGTTAGTCTTTGTAAGCTGGGTCGGCAGTTACATCAGTTTGAGTACAGATAAGGACTAGTGCTGTACACCCGGGTGTGAGGAAAGAACTGGTTAAGCGTTCTGTTTTGCGATGTGGGGTTAGAGCTGAATGCAGCTGATGTCGTTCCATGTCTGTTTTTTTTTTTTTTTTTTTTTTTTCTACTTCCCCCAATGTTTGTCTTAACTCCATTGTTTTAAAATCTAGCTGTGCAGCCACTCGCCACTCACACATTTTAAAGACTTGTTGAGCTAAGTTTGTGAGTAAGCTACAGAGTATGCACCTTCAAATCCCGAACCCATGGACCCCCCCCCCCCCCCCCCCCCCCCCCCTTTTTTTTTTTTCATCTAAGACTATCACTACTGCAATTACTATTACCGCTGCAGCTACTGTTGCTACTGCTATACCTACTTCTGTCGCCGCTGATGCGACTTTTAATGCTACAGCAACAAGGAATGGACGAAAGGGGAAGGGGGGGGGGGGGGGGGGGGGGAGGGAGGAGACAGGATGGGCTGGAGGGGGTAGAACGCACTTTCTCATTCAAGTAATTAAATACACTCCAATAAAAGTTGTTGTTCTTGTAGTAGTAGCGGTGGTGGTGGTAGTTGTAATGATAGTAGTAGTAGTAGTAGTAGTCGCAGCAGCAGCGGCAGCAGCAGCAGTGTGTGTGTGTG
>CM065726.1:58014053-58029053 GCA_033310375.1 Conus canariensis
TGTGTGTGTGTGTGTGTGTGGCAAGCGTGCGCGCATGCGTGCACGCGTGCGTGCGTGCGCGCGTCTCTCTCTCTCTCTC
The DNA here is from genome assembly GCA_033310375.1 of Conus canariensis. NCBI lineage: Eukaryota > Metazoa > Mollusca > Gastropoda > Neogastropoda > Conidae > Conus > Conus canariensis. Next base: position 58,014,133 of record CM065726.1, read on the forward strand.
TCTCTCTCTCTCTCTCTCCTCTCTCTCTCTCTCTCAGTTTTTCTTTGTCGGCAGAGTAAACGATAAACCCGTGTTTGTTTCGTGATGATGCATTGTAATCTTTTTTTTTTGCCAGTCATCACTCTTTCAAAATCGCCCCCCCCCCCCCACCCCCCCCCCAACTCATCCCCTCCTTCCTCTCTTTCTCCGTCCTCCCCCTACCCCGCCCGCCCCTCTCTGTATCTCTGCCAACGTCCTCTTCCCCCCCCCCCCCCGACGTTTCCTTCCTCTTTGCCCCCCTACCATCCCTTCTCTCTTCATTACCTAAAGAATATGTGTGTTCTTTTCGGTGGCAATTCTGCCGAGTGGGTTTGATTTGTTTGTGCCTCTTCACACAGTCCCGACCCCCCCCCCCCCCCCCCCCCCCCCCCCCCCCCCCTCGCCCCCCGCCCGCTCCCGCCTCGCCCACTTGCCAGTTATATATCTATAACAGCGAAATTGCCGTTGTTACTATTATTATCATGATTATCATTGTTGTTATCATCATTATTGTTGTTATTATCAACATCATTAATATTATTGTTATTATGATATCAATGTTATCACTTTCATTATCTTTTTATACTGTAATCGTTTCTTTTTTTTCCACTTTACTTTCTATTAAAAAATTTTTTTTTAGCATGGTCTATGTAGGAAACGATTGTAGTCAGTTGTGCTGGTCACCCTTTTCATTTCTTCCTGAATTTAGGACATGTGTTTGATTCCCGCTTTTGGTTACTGGCTAATTTTCTGAACATAAACACGCTGAGAACTGGAGTAACATATTCAATCGAAGTTGAGGCGGGGAGGGCGGGAATACCCCGATCAGCTCAACACCTGAATGGAAACACTGCACCCCATTCACAAAGCCAGCCAATGATGGGCCCAAGCAAGCCTCTATTCCCCCCCCCCCCCCCCCCCCCACACACACACACACACACACACACACACACACACCTTCCCTCCCTCCGTTCCAGCGTCTATCCTTGGTTCATGCTCGCGCCACATCAGCACAGCATACCGGTTTGAGGTTGTCTCTGCTTGCACACACATGAGATAGAGGCAGTGGAGGGAAAGAGAACGAAGTCTCTCTTTCTGTGTAGGCGTGACCGTCGTTTATATACTGAACGGCGTGATGGGTGGTGATAGATAGGTAGGGTGGAGACTCCTACCACCAGAACGACATGGCCATATCCCTTTCCCCGAAAGTTTGACTCAGAGTATCTGTGTGTGTGTGTGTGTGTGTGTGTGTGTGTGTTGTGTGTGTGAGGCGATTGGCGTGGGAAAAGCCGAGACCTGGACGAAGCCGGGATCAAAGTTTAGTTAACTGGTATGCATATACAAACGATACCGTAAAAAACACGCAGGTTAATTGTTCGGTGGGAATATGACGCATTTTCAGTGTCCAGTGTACATTGTAAGCGTAGGTATTCACGTGTGAAAACCACGCGCACATTGCCGAAAACGTGCCCCTTTCACCGCTCAAAAGTCGGACACAAAATCGGGTTTCAAGCCCACGCAAAAGCAGAATGACGTAAACATTTTTCGTTAAAAGTCTTCAGCATTCGTTGTGATCAAAATAAAGCGCGTTTAGTGGAACAGGGCAAAACAGCATTCCCCTCGCCTCCCACTCCGCCTCCTCCCCTAAACCCATCCCCATCCCCACACCCCCGGAAAAGCCATGTTTCTGAAACAGAAGCCTCCCTACGCTAAACACCATGAGCTGGGAAACAGACATCGGGTAATTGAAAGCCGGAAGCCGTCCATCCGTATTGTCACCAATGCACTGGAGATAGCAGTCTCACCGATCTGTCGTCATTGGGCTCGGTTTCAAGCTAGTATATCAAGCAGTCAGAATGGCACCAGCAGCAGACGACCTTCCGTGATTTCCGCCCGAAAAAAAAAAAACCGCCAGATCCACCGCCATCACGTGCATGAACCGTTTCATCGGGTTGCAGAAACGACCAGAAGATCTGAGAGGTACGGGGCAGCCATCTGCGGAAACACCACTGGACGTGGGCTGTCGGAACGGCGTACAGAAGCGCCTGAACTGGTCTTGGAAGTGATAGTGAGATGTACAGTATACTCATACAGGCCGTTTCTGTTATCTGTCCTGACGATAATGAATGAATGAATGGATGAACGAATTAACGAGTCGGTGAACCAACCACTAATCGAAGTGAAACGGCGTTGTGGAGTTTCATTCTAGTCTGAGACTATGTTGACAGAGCTGTACTGCTACCATTTCCTTTCATCATATATCTCGGCGTCAAGCAGGCCCCAGAACTAAAGTACCCACATACAAAAAAAAAAAAAAAAAAAAAAAAAAAGCAACACTCTCAAGGTCGCATCCGTTTAGTGTGTGGTTCGAATCTTCCCCTTTGAAGCCATAGCGCCTTAACTCCCAGTACTAGCCTGATGGGGCCCCAAAATCTCACAAACAAATGCCTAAGATCGGAATATCGAACCCAGGACTCCCATCGAGAGAGTCTTCAACGCAACCACTGCACCAAAGCAACCAGTCTTAACGGTAAATTGTGTGTGGTTGCTGCTTACCGCTGCTTGTTAACACTCTGCTGAAACATGTGTCAGGGGTCAAAGACCAGTAAATGTTGTTTTCTTCTGGTCATGCACGACGCTGTTACCTCTCAGTTCACCACGAAGCCGTTCTTTATGCCGAGCTTCGTTTTCTTCTTCTTGTGGGCCTGCCTAATTCTCCGCAGGGCGCCGTGTGTGGTGTGTGTGTGTGTGTGTTGTGTGTGGTGTGTGGTGTGTGTGTGTGTGTACGTATACACGCCAGCTACTCTATGTCTTCAACAGCAGCGGCAACGTGATGACACAGACGCACGTTGTTTTGACACGTGAGTCAAAAAAGACTCGCTGAGCCGGACAGCAGGGTGCGTATTCGCAATGGCGGTTGTCCGATTTACTCTTTTTCACTGAGCCCTTCCAGGGTGAAGTTACACTATCGAATTAAAAAGTGCACGATGCCATGTTGCCCGCCCTGCTAACCGTTTCACTTCGCCTTTTCTTTTCTTTTTTTTCTTTTTTTTTTTAATAAATTTTTATAGTTTTTTGTGACGTTTATATATAAAAAAAAAATAAAAAATTTGTCATTCAGTTTTATCATGGTATGACTTAAAAAAACCTATTGCATGCTTGCATGGTAGCCGTGTGTTGTGTGTGTGTGTGTGTGTGTGTGTGTGTGTGTGTGTGTGTGTGTGTGTGTGTGTGTGTGGAGTAGTAAAAGTAGTAGTAGTAGTGGCTGTATCTGGCCTACATGAACAGGAGAAATATTGAACCGCAGTTAACATACTAAAGGTGAGTGAAACACACACGCACACGCACACACACACACACACACACACACACACACACACACGCACACACACAATGAAAAAAAATCTGCACCGCAGTTAAACTTTTACTTTAGGAATCAGTTATAGAGTGGTTTCATTTCCTCCGTTACAAACATTCAACCATACATATTGCCACCTTGAATGATAATTCATTGGACATGTGACCACATAACAACTGTATTTTAAAATCTGATCGAAAGCGATTTCAACACAAGGGTATGACTTTTTTTTTTTTTTTTTTTTTTGGGGGGGGGGGGGGGGGGGGGGGTTGTAGCATATTTAAGACAGATCATTATGAAACGACATCAATCTTGGATACATTGTCCGCAAAACTGTTATTCAAAATGGATCAATGATTTGTTGAACCCAGTGATATGATCTGTTCAGAGGTAATCGATTGCATCTAGACAGACACAAAACATGACGATGTTCACGAGCAGTCACCTGGCTCACGTACTGGCCATCACGATCTTTGATGACACATAAGTAATCAGGGTATGAAAAGAGAGAAGCATGCCAGTTTTGAAATACGAATCCTTCAGTTGTTGTTTGACCATATGTATAAAACAAGATGCATTCCACGAATTCTGCATCTCCCATACATATTCAAAGCCGTGAGTGCGCAAAAGCACTCTTACACGTGTTACACATTCGTTTTTCTTCCGAAATGATCGTGCATTTTCAGCATTTTCTAGCATTGCTTGGTGGGATTCTTATTGTCAGACCTGCACACGAGTCTACACTAATGTTTCATACAGTCGAACATAAGCATTAATACAGATAGGATGTCTACCGCACCGTCCCAAAGCACTGTTGATTTGGAACACGACCCCCCCCCCCCCCCTTCCCCAACCCCACAAAATCAGTTTGCTGACTGCAGTGTGGATTTTCACAAAAGCATCGCATCTTTGACCCCATCCCCTGTAGGCGACACGACAGTGAATAACACTTAACCGGCCGGGAGGGCTGACGCCGCTAGGAGGACAGAATATGTAAATCGACTTCAGGCGAAACAAGAGGTATCCAAGGAACAGGATCACTGACAGACTGTCTGCTTTTGCTGTGTGCATTTCCAGGACGCCGGCATGCCCCTCACCCCTGCCTCTGTCGATCCACCAGACCACTGGTCGCAGAGTCGAAGACAAAAGACTTACTTTGATGGCCAGGTGTCGAATCTTGTTGGCTTTCTTTTCTTCCTGCAGGAAAGGCAGCGCCTTGCGTCGTTGGACCCTCACCTTGATGGTGAAGCCCTCCGAAGAAAAGAAAAGAAAAAGAAACACCCGAAGGTGCTGGGGAGGACCCAGAGAAGCACCGTCTTCACCCGCCTTTTGAGCAGTCCTATACCACCCTTGGAGGCCTGCGCTGTGTTGACGATGGGTACAGGCACGCGCAGGACACTCCATTAAGATATCAAGGGACATAACTGCTCCTGAACAGAGGTAAATCAGACTACAGGATGCAACTCATAACAGCTTTAAAATAGCATACCCCATGGGTGTACCAGCCCGTATTTCATGACTGCAGAGCCCACCGGCAAAAGACACCACCCTCCAGCTGCCGAGCACACCCCACAGACCCAACCACCCCTGCCCACGGACAGATGAAGACAGTGCCACTCCAGACACAGCCAAGCTTTCGCCATACGGTCTTACGTGCCCTCAAGAGAGAGGCCTGCGTTGTGTTGACGATGGGTACAGGCACGCGCAGGACACTCCATTAAGATATCAAGGAACATAACTGCTCCTGAACAGAGGTAAATCAGACTACAGGATGCAACTCATAACAGCCTTAAAATAGCATCCCCCATGGGTGTACCAGCCCGTATTTCATGACTGCAGAGCCCACCGGCAAAAGACACCACCCTCCAGCTGCCGAGCACACCCCACAGACCCAACCACCCCTGCCCACGGACAGATGAAGACAGTGCCACTCAGACACAGCTAAGCTTTCACCGTACGGTCTTACGTGCCCTCAAGAGAGAATCCAAAGTTGTAGTCTTTCCCACTGTCAACAGGACTTTCCCTGTGGTCAGTGGGTCTTTCCTCACCGTCACTGGACCTTTCTCCAGGGTCAGCCTAGTTAAGGCAAAGAAGAAAAAGAAACACCCGAAGGTGCTGGGGAGGACCCAGAGAAGCACTGTCTTCGCCTGCCTTTTGAGCAGTCCTGTACCACCCTTGGAGGCCTGCACTGTGTTGACGATGGGTACAGGCACGCGCAGGACACTCCATTAAGATATCAAGGGACATAACTGCTCCTGAACAGAGGTAAATCAGACTACAGGATGCAACTCATAACAGCCTTAAAAAAAACATCCTCCATGGGTGTATCAGCCCGTATTTCATGACTGCAGAGCCCACCGGCAAAAGACACCACCCTCCAGCTGCCGAGCACACCCCACAGACCCAACCACCCCTGCCCACGGACAGATGAAGACAGTGCCACTCCAGACACAGCCAAGCTTTCGCCATACGGTCTTGCGTGCCCTCAAGAGAGAGGCCTGCGTTGTGTTGACGATGGGTACAGGCACGCGCAGGACACTCCATTAAGATATCAAGGAACATAACTGCTCCTGAACAGAGGTAAATCAGACTACAGGATGCAACTCATAACAGCCTTAAAATAGCATCCCCCATGGGTGTACCAGCCCGTATTTCATGACTGCAGAGCCCACCGGCAAAAGACACCACCCTCCAGCTGCCGAGCACACCCCACAGACCCAACCACCCCTGCCCACGGACAGATGAAGACAGTGCCACTCCAGACACAGCTAAGCTTTCCCCGTACGGTCTTACGTGCCCTCAAGAGAGAATCCAAAGTTGTAGTCTTTCCCACTGTCAACAGGACTTTCCCTGTGGTCAGTGGGTCTTTCCTCACCGTCACTGGACCTTTCTCCAGGGTCAGCCTAGTTAAGGCAAAGAAGAAAAAGAAACACCCGAAGGTGCTGGGGAGGACCCAGAGAAGCACTGTCTTCGCCTGCCTTTTGAGCAGTCCTGTACCACCCTTGGAGGCCTGCACTGTGTTGACGATGGGTACAGGCACGCGCAGGACACTCCATTAAGATGTCAAGGGACATAACTGCTCCTGAACAGAGGTAAATCAGACTACAGGATGCAACTCATAACAGCCTTAAAAAAAACATCCTCCATGGGTGTATCAGCCCGTATTTCATGACTGCAGAGCCCACCGGCAAAAGACACCACCCTCCAGCTGCCGAGCACACCCCACAGACCCAACCACCCCTGCCCACGGACAGATGAAGACAGTGCCACTCCAGACACAGCCAAGCTTTCGCCATACGGTCTTACGTGCCCTCAAGAGAGAGGCCTGCGTTGTGTTGACGATGGGTACAGGCACGCGCAGGACACTCCATTAAGATATCAAGGAACATAACTGCTCCTGAACAGAGGTAAATCAGACTACAGGATGCAACTCATAACAGCCTTAAAATAGCATCCCCCATGGGTGTACCAGCCCGTATTTCATGACTGCAGAGCCCACCGGCAAAAGACACCACCCTCCAGCTGCCGAGCACACCCCACAGACCCAACCACCCCTGCCCACGGACAGATGAAGACAGTGCCACTCCAGACACAGCTAAGCTTTCGCCGTACGGTCTTACGTGCCCTCAAGAGAGAATCCAAAGTTGTAGTCTTTCCCACTGTCAACAGGACTTTCCCTGTGGTCAGTGGGTCTTTCCTCACCGTCACTGGACCTTTCTCCAGGGTCAGCCTAGTTAAGGCAAAGAAGAAAAAGAAACACCCGAAGGTGCTGGGGAGGACCCAGAGAAGCACTGTCTTCGCCTGCCTTTTGAGCAGTCCTGTACCACCCTTGGAGGCCTGCACTGTGTTGACGATGGGTACAGGCACGCGCAGGACACTCCATTAAGATATCAAGGGACATAACTGCTCCTGAACAGAGGTAAATCAGACTACAGGATGCAACTCATAACAGCCTTAAAAAAAACATTCTCCATGGGTGTATCAGCCCGTATTTCATGACTGCAGAGCCCACCGGCAAAAGACACCACCCTCCAGCTGCCGAGCACACCCCACAGACCCAACCACCCCTGCCCACGGACAGATGAAGACAGTGCCACTCCAGACACAGCCAAGCTTTCGCCATACGGTCTTACGTGCCCTCAAGAGAGAATCCAAAGTTGTAGTCTTTCCCACTGTCAATAGGACTTTCCCTGTGGTCAGTGGGTCTTTCCTCACCGTCACTGGACCTTTCTCCAGGGTCAGCCTAGTTAAGGCAAAGAAGAAAAAAAAAACACCCGAAGGTGCTGGGGAGGACCCAGAGAAGCACTGTCTTCACCTGCCTTTAGAGCAGTCCTGTACCACCCTTGGAGGCCTGCGCTGTGTTGACGATGGGTATAGGCACGCGCAGGACACTCCATTAAGATATCAAGGGACATAACTGCTCCTGAACAAAGGTAAATCAGACTACAGGATGCAACTCGTAACAACCTTAAAATAGCACCCCCCATGGGTGTACCAGCCCGTATTTCATGACTGCAGAGCCCACCGGCAAAAGACACCACCCTCCAGCTGCCGAGCACACCCTACAGACCCAACCACCCCTGCCCACGGACAGACGAAGACAGTGCCACTCCAGACACAGCCAAGCTTTCGCCATACGTCTGTCTGCGTTTCCAGGACGCCGGCATGCCCCTCACCCCTGCCTCTGTCGATCCACCAGACCACTGGTCGCAGAGTCGAAGACAAAGGACTTGCCTTTGATGACCAGGTGTCGAGTCTTGTTGGCTCGAGTCTTGTTGGCTTTCTTTCCTTCCTGCAGGAAAGGCAGCGCCTTGCGTCGTTGGACCCTCACCTTGATGGTGAAGCCCTCCGAAACAAAAACAGCAGCGCAGTCCGTTCTTCAATGCCCGACGCCCGGCCACAGGGCTCTGTCCTTAACTTTGAAACTGCTGAAGCAGTCGACGACGGGTTGTTTCCCCTCTCCATACCCGGGCTCCTTCAATCTCAACTTGGTTCTCAATACCCCTGTCTTCTTTCACAATCTGTTCACGTTTCCGTCTGCCCTCGGGGATGGGAGATGCCATGAAAAACGAGATTATGACGTCAACTTCTGCTTTCAGAATCGTCAAGTTAGATCTCCAGCCTGGTGAATTTTTTCCTTTCGGTTCATTTTCTTTCGCCCCTACAGAGAAGTCATTCTGCAGCTTATTCATTTGTACTTGCATTCTGGAATACAAAGTATCTATTTTTCTTGTCCATAGTAGTCATTTTCTGATCTAGTGAACCCATCATTCTCACAACAGCAGCGGTGGTTGGTTAGTCAGCAGTAATGTTTTCCCCGCCCTCGGGTTGGCCATGCTTTTGTGGAGTCAACGTGGATTCATTTATTTATTTGTTTATCTTTTTATCTATTTACTTATCTATTTATTCTATTTATCTTTTTTTTTCTTTGGTGGGGACAGGGTTCGCATGTCGATATCTCTGCACTGGAGAAAGAACGCGAAAAAGAACACAAGAACAACTGCTGTTCGAACATGGGTTGACATTGAGCGGACACGCGTGGTTGTTTCGAGTGCGTTTTTTCTTTTTTTTTTCTTTTTTTTTTAAAAAAGGTCAAACAAAATGACCAACACACAGCACAACAGAGTCTGACGACTTTTACCCTGATGATGTTTGCTTTGTGAAAACGACGCAATATTTCATGACTTCGGCGCCGCATTAAATGAACGAGTGGGACACTGTTGATTAAAAGAAACTTTCCAATCATTTAATCAGCAAATGGCCGTACGCGTCTACATTATGTAGATACGTGTGTGTGTGTGTGTGTGTGTGTGTGTGTGTGTGTGAAAATGTATACGAGTCCGATCCAGCGGACGAAAGGCCTTGGAGCAGGCGATATGAAAGGTTGTGTCTTCAAGATGGATTAGTATGGTCCCCATATGGTGCTAATGAAGGATTTGAAATACGCATTTCATTGACTTTTTTAAATTCTCTCTTTCTTCTCCTCCCTCCCTCCCCCCCCCCCCCCCCCCCCTTTTTTTTTTTTTTTTTTTTTTGCTTATAAATCGTTGCTAAGTCATTAATGTAATGGCGCTGGAATTGTTAGCCTACACTTGTTTTCCTCCACGACTAAATTGTTCAACACACACACACACACACACACACACACACACACACACACACATGAGAAATACAGACGAGGTTTAAACATTCCACTTTCAAATTAAGCTTGATATCCACATCGTCTTCGATATGAACAAGATAAATGTTGTTTTAAAGAACAAGAGGTCACAGAGGAAATGTTTACGAATTATGTTCGGTGATTATTTTTGTTTCTTCCAGAAATAGCAACGCCCTTTGATTGGTAAAGAGGGCAGTAGGCATATTTTACTCTTTACATTCATATACAACAGTAATATTGATCACAAATATAAGGTCTTTTCGCGCGCCCACGCGCGCACACACTCATACACACACGCACGCACGCGCGCACGCACGCGCGCGCGGACACACACACACGCACGCACACACATGTACACACACACACATGGCACAATGAACTTACCACCACAACCACGTATTCATACATTAACCCCCGCCCCCCTCCACTCACACACACACACACACACACACACACACACACACACACACACACACACAACACAACACACACACACACACACACACACACACACACACACACACACAACACATCCACACAAAGCTCATGGCATACACATACGGAAAGATACACAGATAGATACATTACAACTACACCAATGCATTAACAACAAAAAAGGGAAAAATCTAACACACACACACAACACACACACACACACACACACACACACACCACACACGCACGCACGCACGCACGCACCACACACACACACTTCACAAACATACTTACATGCACTTACAGACGCATGGACATTACACCACACTACATGACACGTTACTATGCTACACGGCACGACACTGCACAACACAACACGACACTACACCACCACACTCCACTCCATCACAATTCATCCATTCATTCACACACACACACACACACACACACACACACACACACACACACACACACACATTCTATATGTCTGTCTGTCTGTGTCCGTACGTCTGTCTCTGTCTTTGTCTCTGTTAGTCTCCGTCTTCTGTCTGTCCTGTCTGTCTAACCTCTCTCTCTCTCTCTCCTCTCTCTCTCTCTCTCTCTCTCTCTCTTCTCTCTCCTCCTCCTCCTCCCTCCTACTTCGGCGGCGACCTCGACGACTTCTACTACTACCACCACTGCTACTACTACCATTTACTACCGCTACGCAGAGTCAGGATCAAGGAGGGCCGTCCATTAGGTTTGTAACCGATAAATCCCGCGCATTGTCACTAACAAAGGACAATACTAACACCCCCGCCAGGCAGTGGTACGTGTCTGCGTGTCTTTCCATTGTCTCCCAAGCGCACGCAGGCAGACCATGCTAATCGTCACACAGTCTGAGGACTGTGTTTGTGTCCTCCAGCTGAGTATTTTCGTCATGAAGTAGCCAAGGTAATGGGCGTGCTTCGTTGCGTCTGACGTATGCATTTGTCGGCAGCTGGTAGTAAAGGTACTTGAGGCTTTTCTTTTTGTTTCGGTCAGCCCGGGTGTTTTGTTCCCGTCGCCTCCATTCCACACTCCTGTCTTCCTCCTCAACCCCCAAGAGTAAACAAACAAACAAAAACACACAAATCTAACATGAATCTGTCCAGTGAGCGTATTGGCAAGATGGTCCCACAGAATCTGACAAAAGCCTTCTTGGGACCCCGTGCGGTCGGCTAGGCTATAAACAACATGACTGAAAGAACAAATTTACAGACAGAGAGACAGACAGACACACACACATACACACACACGCATGCATGCACGCACGCACGCACATCATCACTCACGCACGCATGCACGCACGCACGCATACACAGATACACTAGCACACAAATGCATACATATACACACTGACACACATTAATACATGGACTTACACACACACACACACACACAGACAGACACACACACACACACAGAGCACAAAGACACACTGACACGCACAGGCATATGTAAGGACCCCCCCCCCCCCCCCCCCCCCCCCCCACACACACACACACACAAATACAGTAAAGATACACGCACGCACGCACGCACACACACACACACACACACACACACACACACACACACACTACACACACAGAAAGACACATTGACACAGACACATACAGTCATGCACGCAAGGACATCCTCCCACACCAGATACATTAAAGATACACGCACGCACGCACGCACACATTTTCATACACACAGACGCAGAGCAGACACACACAGACACAACACACACACACACACACACACACACACACACACACACACACACACACACAACGGGCGCACACACTCACACATACTAAACACACGCATACACACAGAATCGGTTCTCTTTTTGTGGATGTCTGCGCAAATCTGTTGCTGTCCAAACAGGAATAGACCGCAGCTGATTTCAGTCCGAAGAGTTCCGAGACAAAATGTCAGTGCGATGCCTTTACTTCTGGCTCTCCTTTCGTTTTGTGTACGATTCCTAAGAATGCCACGTCTGTGTGTATCCGCTACACAGATCCTCGCCCACAGTTAATCGGTTTCACGTTAAGACACATTTTTTCTCTTTTCCCCCCGAGTTGTTTTGAGATCTGTGTCGTAGAGTTAACGTAATCTAGCGGACAAACGGACGAACAAACAAGCCAACAGACGCAAATAAAAAGACAATAATCTCGTAGACGGAAGTTAAAAAATTTTTTGGGAGAGGGAAAAGAAGAGGATGGGAGGTGGGTGACGGTTAGAGGGGAGGAGATGGGGGATCTGTGAAGGGTGAACGGGGGGCTGGGGGAGGGGGGGGGGGGGGGGCTGGAGGAGGGCAACGCAGCAAGAAGTGCAAATGACGTATTTTTTTTCTTTATGACGATCGATACTTTCATTTTATTTCATTTCATTTTTTTTCTTGCATTTCACCTCGTCTCAATTTTTTTTTTCTTTAACGTTTTCAGCAATGCTGCCTTTTAGATTTCTTGTTTTGCCACATGATTTGGTCCGAGAAAGGATAGGGACGGTGGATGGGGAGGGGAGGGTTTCCTATGTTGCCATGGGTTCTTTTACATGTGCTAATGCTGCAAACGGGACTTTGATGATTTTTTTTTTTCTCCTTCGAAAGGCTACTACACAGACCACCATTCTAGGTCCTGTGGAGAGGAAAGAAAAACCGTAACATCTCACTCCCTCTGCCCCCCCTAACAAACAAACGAACGAAATCCTACTCATCAAAGATTCGAACCGTGCGCCCTAAACTTCATCATTTCCACGTTAGTGTGTTATCTACATAACCATTTTCCTCCTTTCCACTTTTTTTTTTTTTTTATATTACTTTGTTCCTTTGTTGTTATTCGTTCATCTTTTCTTCCTGTCCGTTTTCTTCGCGTTTTTGCACCCAGTGCTTTTTGTTTGTTTCTAATTATCTGTCATTGGGTGTTCATTGTATCTTTCTTTTCTTTGTTTTTTTTTTTTTTTCGTCGACTCTTTCGGTCTTTCTTCCTTTGCTTGCCTGCCTTCTAATTGCTTTCATTTTTTTCATCCCACCACCCTCTCACCCCCGTCACCCCCCCCCCCCCCTTTTTTTTTTTCCTTTCTTTATGTCTTCCTATGTTCCTTTCCCTGTTGTTGTGTTGCCAGCGGTTATACTAATGAAATCATGCAGTTTGACGCGTGACAGAAGCCATACTACGACGGTTTACAGAAAACCGACAGAAAATGAGCAGAGCAGAAAAAAAAAAAAAAAAAAGGTTAAAATCTGCGCACTTCTCCTTTCTTTCTCTCCTCTCTCTCTTCCTCACACTTCCCCCCTCCCATCCCCACATTCTTCCCTCCTTCGCTGTCAACTTCTTCTTCACCTTATTTGGTGTGACTACGGTGACAGTGGTGTCAAGATTACTCAGCACGCAAAAACGTCTGCGGCCGATCCGGAATGGATTGGACTACTCTTAACTGAACGACTTGTGTAGATCGCTTCCCCGGTTCGCACGTTTCGTCATCTCGGCGATCTTGTCTTCGTTCATAACTGTCTGATCTTTTGGTCTTCATCTGATATCGCTGAGTCTTGAGAACCTAGCGGAACCTAAGTTCGCACAAAACACAACAACAAACAAACAAACAAATCACTCAACATATCTTTGCAAACCGTTTCGGTTCACGCAAAGGGAAGTAAGCGTATGAAAGCAACCTTATAATGGAAATCAATTTTTATCAACTCTCCAGTGACTGAAATCAGTTGTGGTTGGTTGACCTAGATTTCTCTTCTCGATTCGTAACATTTTCATTCAATACGGCCGAAATGGTGTGGGGGAAAAACCCCGTTAAATTTCGGCCAAACTAATGCTGAAATCGACTTCACAGCACAAACAGATTTCAATAGGCCTAATAAAACATCTCACCGACTGCCAGAAAGCAGGATGTGTTTCCTCTCTTGACAAAAGATCGTTTAAATTTTAATTAGAATCAATTCCTACTTCAACACAGGCATTCGATGTTCGAAGAAATTTGAGAGAGAGAGAGAGAGAGAGAGAGAGAGAGAGAGAGAGAGAGAGAGAGAGAGAGAGAGAGAGAAGTCATTCCGTCTGCATGAAAATAAATGAAAACTTCAGCCAGGAGTTCTCTAAATTTTTCCAATGGACGCGCGGGCGCGCGCGCGGTGCACACACACACACACACACACACACACCACACACACACACACACACACACACACACGCACGCACGCACGCACGCACAAACAGCACACACACGTTCGCACGCACACACACATTATACAAACAATCACACACTCAATGAGCACGCACAAACACATGCATACATACATGTAGATATGCAAACATATATAGGCACACCACAAATACACATGCATGGATGGAAATATGCACATATGCACATAATTACACACATCTACACGCGTCACAGACATCACATACAAATGAAGTCACATATAGATCAACACGCACGCACGCGCGCGCGCCACACACACACACACACACACACACACACTCTCTCTCTCTCTCTCTCTCTCTCTCTTGCTCCTTCTGTGTCCACACACACACACACACACACACACACACACACACACACACACACACATTGCCAGTCCTGTCGTCGCTCATGTATCAAAAAATAGGTCATGTCATGACCTACATAACCGCAAACTAAGCTTCTCCTGTCCTTGACCTCGTTTTGGTGGGCGACTCCCTTTATCAGCTCAGAAAATCCCGCCACTCCTACTGACCCGCCAAAAGCACCGTTCAACAACACCCGGATTATATCGCCAAACCACACCACACTGTTAACACAACAAAAATCGATGACGACAATCTGTTGTTTTGTTTAAACGGCGAGCCGGCCAATCTGCTTCATGTTTGACCGTTGTCACGCGCGTTTCCTGGTCAAATACTCTGGGGAGTTTTAAGGAAAACACACCGTAATGCCTTTCCGTCTTCGTTT
>CM065726.1:58034053-58036553 GCA_033310375.1 Conus canariensis
ATGGGATAAGCTCAGTTGGTAGAGCGCCGGACTCGTGATCCTGGGGTCGCGGGTTCGAATCTCCGCCGGGCCGTTTCGGTACAGGGGGATTTTTCCCTAGGAGTTAACATTGGTTCTGACTCCATTTCCCATACAGTCCTTCGAATGAGCCTATAAACCGAGGTTCCGTGTGTGAACGCACGCATAACATCTCGCACACACGTAAAATCCCATCACCAACTTTCGGAAGAGAAGGCCAGTTCGGCGGTTGGTATGGATGACACGTTACACATAGCATGCACCCTGCGTGAGAAATGGAAAGAATGAAGGAAGTAAGGATATTGAGTGAACGATATTGGACGATATTGACTGGATGACACGGGAAACGACTGAATGAAGCGCCAGCTGGCAGCTCTTCAGTCGGCACTACCCAGGTAGGCACCCTGTTGTGTAAACGAGTGTGGATTAGAGCTTGGTCTCTAGCCGAGAATAGGCGCTATATAAGTATTCATTATTATTATTGTTAAAAGAATTTGTTGAGCATTGGTCACTTTTTTTTTACTGGCACTTAACGGCTTTTTTCTTTCTGGTTCCTCATTCTGTTGTTCACTGGGAGTCTTGGGAGGACGCTGGAACGTGATTTTGTTCGTGTGGTTGTGAGAATCATAGGAGGTGATGTGCTCATTCAGGGGACGGTATTCAGCCGTTAGACAACTGCTACAAACCTCTTCGGTCGACAGAATTCGATGATGCCCATATACTGTTAGGGCGGGGTTTGAGTATTAGCACTTAAACGCCTACTTTCTCATCCCCATCCCAACCTTGTACACACACACACACACACCCTTAGCCCCTCTTCTTCCGCCAAATCTAATTGTCTAGTAACGAAGGAATCGTTTGCATGCACAAGTGTGTGTGTGTGTGTGTGTGTGTGTGTGTGTGTGTGTGTGTGTGTGTGTGTGTGTGTATATGGGATGAATTTTTTGCCTGCATATTTATGTACATCAGATATAATGTTTGCTTGCACTCGTAAATGTATCGGATGAATTCTTAACCTGCGCTTGTGTAGACATTTGATGATTTTTTTTTTTTTGTCTGCACTTGTATATATCTTTAGATAGATGAATAAATAAACAGACAGACAGATAGATACACATAACAGATCGATAGGTAGACGAACACAGACAGATTGATAGACAGACAGATGAACAGACAGACAGATAGATAAACAGAGAGACAGACATATAAACAGATTGATAGCTAGCGCAGTTAAAATGCAACGCCGAAGAGAAATGTCAGTTTGGCCGAATGTAAGGGAATGAATCAACTGCTCTCTGTCTCCGTCTCTCTCTCTCTCTCTTGTGAGCACACATACATACACGCACGATCACACGCGCGCGCGCACGCACGCACGCACGTCAGCACACACACACACACACACACACACACACACACACACACACACACACACACACACACATACACACAACAGACGCGCGCGAGCGTGCGTACGCGTGCGCGTCTCTCTCTCTCTTTCTCTCTCTCTCTCTCTCTCTCTCTCTCTCTCTCTCTCTCTCTCTCTCTCCACACACACACACACACACACACACATTTTCCTACATACTTGCTGCACTGGTTCTTTTGCACCAGGTGTACTCTGTGATCGGTAACCGCTTGACTGAGAAATAGCAGATGCAACCTTACACCCCTGCTTCCAGACTAATCTCCAGCCTAGCACTGACAGAACGGTAACGCGCCATAGAATTTGGGTCGGGTCGAGGGTTTAATTCGCCTGCCAGTTTGAGTCGGTTTACACGATGTCAGTGAACAAAATCATGCAATCCTACACCGAGACAACGGTTTTACGTTAAAACAGCGAAATATCACTTATTTTCTAGCATACCTAAACGAAAGTAAGAGAGGATGGGGGTGGGGAGGGGGGGGGGGAGCAGAGAAAGAGCGGAAGGAGGTGGGGTAGGTGGGGGAGTGGAGAGGGAGGGAAGAGGTGGTTACGTACAATCCTTGTTTGTGCGGGGTTCGTTGATGACTACTTCATAAGGGACTCTTGCCTGGAAAACTAGCACGTCTGCGCGGATCTGTTAATGAGTCACGTGTACGGCTTAGTGTGCGCAACATGCTTGAAGGGATGCACTGGTATTGTCGTCAAACTTTTGACGGTTTAACGACTGTTTTTCAGTGTGCTCGCACCTTGGCTCACGTCTCTCGTAGCCGCTCGAGCTAGAACGTGAAGACCTCTAGTTGCAAAGTGAGACGACTGCAGGCGGAAATCTAAACAAATTTTAATTAAATTAAACAAGACGAAACACGACGCGTTTCGACCTCTTAGGTCTTCTCCAGGCAAGATACAAAGGAGACCTCTGTTATGGTGGTTGTGGACAAAGTTCATTGACTCTATTCATTAGTGAGGAGACAGTCACCGACTGCTGTCTCCATGAAGAAGCCACATCGGGCACAGTACTGGAGGGAAGGGGGGGGGGGGGGGAAGCAGAGGGGGGAGGGG
>CM065726.1:58041553-58059053 GCA_033310375.1 Conus canariensis
GTGTTCTTGAGATGTCGGACTGGTGTAATTCAAACTCCATGTGAACACATCCAGCCAAAAACAAAATCAGTGGTTGTAACCATTCGCCAAAAGCACTAAAAAGAACTCTTTGCTTGACGTTTTATTTGAACGGTACATCCACTGAACAAGTAAATGCACATAGCGTTTTAGGTACAACGCTAGATGAAGGATTCGAACGGCGGTCCCATCTCAATTATTTTTGGAAGATCGTCTCACAAAATCCTTTCCTCTTGTCTCAACTGAAAACGCTATGAACGAACAAGCAGGGGAACTCTTGCTCCCACGATGAAATGAAGGCACGCTCCTCATTTAGGATTTCCTTTCATGCCAGTGAAAATGAGATTACCTGTACTTGTTGCCGTTCGCCCGTGCGTTTGTTTGATTATACTCACGATTCATAAGGCCGCGCCAGTCTTGAATGAATGTTGATATTGTCTTTGTTCATTTTTCCAGTTGTCGTTGCTGTGTGGATACGTCAGGCACAGGGTATATGGGCGAGCTTAGAACATCCTTCTCTTTTTTTTCACAGAGATGTCTTTTTGTTTGCTCTGTGTGCTCTAAGTTGTTTTTGCTAGGGGATTCGGTGTCGTATGGAGCATTCGTTTGGAGTTATGGGCATGCATTTACTCCGTCTTATTCCTGCTTGTTCTTTATTTACTGTTTACTATGCCCTGACTCGTTTTTTAAGATTTCCTTTAAAAGCGCTGTGTCAACATGACTGCACTTTTAGTGTGAGTGGAGTGAGCGGGTGTGTTTGGTTGCCTTTATGTGCTTGTAGTTTGTAAGAACTCAGAGGATTGTGCTTAGTGATTTTTGTTTGTTTGTGTATGTGTGTGTATATCCAACAAAAAGAAAAAAAACCTTTCCTCGGCATACATTGAACTCTCACTCAAATCCATTCAAACCGAAAAAAAAGATCACTCATTTCTAATATGTTTCACGGATTATTTACTACAATATTGTCAAACATGTACAAATATGATTAATAACAAAAAATATGTGGTAATTTGCATCCGGAAATGTACAGCAAAGAGAAAGATCATGTTGCTGAAAGAATGGAGAAGAGAGAAAGAAGGAACTGTGGAATGGAAGACAGAATGAGGAAAGAAATAAAAAAAAATGTATTAAAAAAAAACATGACTGCACTTAAACGTTATTTGAACACACACATAATTTCACATGTAAATTACGTGTCAACAATAAAGGATTGATGAAATGATGAAAAAAAACTCTCCATAGACGGGCAGCAAAGCTACCCCTCCCGGCTGTACCTCAAACAGTTAAAAAAAATTAAAAAAAACTAAAAGCACTCAGCATACTTATCTAAACAAGCAACTTGAGTTCAACAGGGCATTATCTGATGTTTAAAATGTCGACAAATACCATGTCATGTTATGTCAATGTCCTTTTTTTCTAGTCTGGGCAGCAATTGTGGCCTGCAGAAACTCCTTCTGCCTTACCCCGCTTTGATCAATACAACACAAACCCAGCTATCTCTAACAAACCCCAGCTATCTCTAACACACCCCAGCTATCTCTAACACACCCCAGCTATCTCTAACACACCCCAGCTATCTCTAACAACCCCCAGCTATCTCTTGATAGGATGTCTGGAACTCACCTAGAGCAGGTGAATAAAATAGGAATTCAATAATAAAACAAGAAGTTCGGGAAAAACCTGCGTAAGGATTTCATGTCTCAACAGTTTGTTTCTTTCATTAAAGATAAAAAAAAAATCTCCATTGTAAAATTATTAGGTTAGTTATATTTTGAACACGCCATTAAAATTTTTTTAACTCTCCCTCTCTATCCCCCCCCCCTCTCCCTCTCCCTCTCTCTCTCTCTCTCTCTCTCTCTCCGTCCTCGACAACAACATTAACTCCTGTTCCACACCGACTTGAAAATCAGTCTTGAACAAGAATGTTGAATATGAATACATGCTTGCGTATATGCACATATGCACAGAGAGAGAGAGAGAGAGAGAGAGAGAGAGAGAGAGAGAGAGAGAGAGAGAGAGAGAGAGAGAGAGAGAGAGAGAGAGAGAATTGCGTCATTCCTGTTGCGAAGTTCTGGGATACTCCCGCACACCTTGAGTCTGATGTGTCTATTCGCTATGGGAAACACAGAGAAAAAGATATAGCGTCATGCATATTATTGCAAAAACAAAAATGTTAGCACAAAGATACATCTAGACACAGACAAACAGACAGACTGGGGCAAGAGAACTTCTCGGTCCAGAGGAAGAAATCGCGGCCAGTTTGATCAGAAGACTGAATACGGACCCTACTTTCTATATTGCTCAGACACTCGAACGGTACTTGAACGTCGCTGTAAAACTTTACAGTCGCCCCTGTCACTACAAGACCAAATAAGACAGAGTAGGCTAGCCGCTGTATTTGTGGTCGCTGATAACATTGTGACTGGTTTTGGATTGTGGCCAAGTCATAAAGACCGAGACCGTCTTATGACAGCTTCCTAGGCTCAAAAGATAATAAATACTGGTTTTACACACACACACACACACACACACACACACACACACACACACATATATATATATGTGTGTGTATGAATATATATATATATATATACACACACACACACACACACACACACACACACACACACACACACACACACACACATACATACATATATATTTCTAAAAGTTCAAATCTTTGCCAAGTCATTACTATAATGACTGAAGAATTGTCAGCCTGCACTTGTTTTCCCCCACTACTTAATTGTTCAGCATTATATATATATATATATATATATATTATATATATATATATATATAATGATTAGTCATGTATGTTCAGGCCTTGTGGATGCTTTGTTTGTAGCTTAAGAATTCAGAATTTTTCTCCGAGATCTCTATGAATGTCACTGTCTGTGTACTGTTTAACAATGGGCTCACACGAAAGCACCAACAATTATCAAGAAAGCTGATAATCAGTTTGCAACAAAATGGCAAGTACGACCAGCCGCCGTGGCGAAGTGGTTAGCGTCGCGCACTCCCGGCTGGGAGGTCGTAGGTTCGAATCCCATCAGAGTCATGTGGGTTTTTCTGCCCCGACCGGCTCCTACCCAGAGTTGAGTTTGCTGCGGACTCAGTTGGGAAGACTGGGACCACACAGTCGAGTTTCATCCACTTAATGGATGCGTTTCTGAGAGTGCTGCTCAAATTTCCTGACCAACACTGCAGGTGCCTGTATCTCTCGGGCCTGGTTGACGCCGGGATATATTATGAAAGGAAGCGTAGAGTACAGCCCTGTCATGTAGTCTCAGACCGAAATGGAAATCCGTAGCATCATCTTAATCATCCTCATTCTCATCGATCAGCATTAAAAAAAAAAAAAAAAGTCTCAAATTCTGTGGCCCTTCATGCCCTGCTGTCATGGTGACCTCAATTTCGATGTCCTCTCCACGTCTGTTGCCTTGATTTGGTTCCGTCGGGGTCACCGGTATTGGCGAGTCTATGGGGGCTGTCGTTGGACGGACGTGGTGGCGCTCTCCGGAGGGGGAGCTCACTCACGCCGGCTCCGCGACTAAGCAATTATTGTCGTCAGTAGGGGGCTTTGTAGGTGGTGTCCTGCGTATGTTAGATCAGAACAGGCGCCACTGAACACCACCGAAGTGACTCGGCAGCAGTGCAGTGTCTCCTCCGGTGGGTTGCCTCTTGACGACTTGACATTGACTTCTCCCTGTGGATTGCCGGTGCCGGGGCTGCGGCGGGGCCGACCGGGCTGTGGCTGTGGACGGGGTGTCTGAATGAGCGGCGTGGGTGCACTGCCTCTGGGGTGGCGCAGAGGTTGGGACAGCAAAAAAAAAAAAAAAAGGCAAGTACGTGATCAAAATTGTATTGTTCGTGTGAAAACGACTGTTCTCGCTTATTTTGACGATGTTAAGACGTCATGGGTCAAAACAAAAAGAAAACAACTTTTGCCCTAGCAAGCTGTGAGGCGTAAACAACAATTAGTTAAATATCTCTTGTCATGCTTTCATTCCCGCCCGTTATTTTTGTTTGTTTGTCCGTCAACAACAGCATGCAAGGGGGAAAAAAAAAATTGTGGGAAAATTAAGTATGACCCATAAACGAAGCCATAGAATTTTGGTGCAGATCTATGGTGCAGATATAGATCAAAAACCGTGTCCTATATATTTTTGTTCAGCAAGATCACGTAAAATCTGTCCTACTGATTTAAACCAGATTCAATGGATAGTCCGAATGTGACCCAAGGATAAACCCGTTAAATTTTGTCACGAATACATGGCGCGGATACAGATCAAAATACAGAGGCTTCACAGGAAGCCGTTCAATTTTGACGGAAGAATGCGTTCTCCCCAGGTGACTTCTTGTTATGGTCGTTCTGGTTTGGCTCTGCGATTTAGCTTAGCAGCGTTCTTCAAGCTTGCGGGCCGCGCAGATACATATGCTTCCAGTGCACGTGCTAACTGAATCATAGTCACGTGTTTTCATGAGTCCCAGTTATTTGTGATCATGTGTTATAGTCGTCTGTTTTTCATGAGTCACGATTTTCTGTAACTATGCGTCATGATTCTCTATTTTTCTGAGTCACAATTACCTGTTTACATGAGTCATAGTCGTATGTTTTTTTGTTTTTTGTTTTTTTAATGAGTCACGATAATCTGTAACTAAGCGTCATGAGTCACAGTTACCTGTTTACATGAGTCATAGTTATCAGTGATCATGAGTTAAAAGTCAACTGTTTTTATGTTCCATGATTATCTATTTTCATGAGCTGCAATTATCTGTTTACGTGAGTCGTAGTTATCTGTTTCCACGAGTCATGATAAGCTTTTCTTGTGAATCGTAGATTTCTGTGTTCATAATTCATAATTATCTGTTTTCATGAATTCTAATCATGTCTTCACGGATGATCCTGTTTGACCGCCATACTGGGCTGAAAAGAGAGACGGCATGTAACAGTCAAGCATCAATATCAGTGATAATGACTGTGTTCACATGATCACAGTAAGAAGTACCGATCGTGTAGAAAACATCACCGTTGTCACGAACAAGCACCGGCACTGGGCTTTTGACACTAGTCAGCTCCCATACTGTTTAAACATTCTCCCTCTGCCTCCCCCCCCCCCCCCCCCCCCACCTCTTTCTATATGTGTGGGGGCGTGTTGATGAATGTGTATGAGTGTGTGCTGTCACTCTTTCTGTGTGTGTGTGTGTGTGTGTGTGTGTGTGTGTGTGTGTGTGTGTGTGTTGTGGCGTGCGTGCGTGTGTGCGCACGTGCGTGCGCGCGTGTATGTGTGTGTGCATGCGCACGCACAAGTGTGACGTGTCTCTTTCGCTGCATTGTGTGATATATATATATATATATATATATATATATATATATATAATGTGTGTGTGTGTGTGTGTGTGTGTGTCTGTTTGTCTGTCTGTCTGTCTGTGTACACACGCACGCACACACACAACAGAAAGAGAGAGAGAGAGAGAGAGTTCGTGCACGCGAACGTGCGTCTGATATGTGTGTGTGTGTGTGTGTGTGTGTGTGTGTGTGTGTGTGTGTGTGTGTGTGTGTGTTGTGTGTGCGTCTGTATATGCATGCATGTCTGCATGCGTGCTTCCGCGCGCGCGCGCGCGTGTGTGTGTGTGCTTGCTTGCTTTCGAGATTTTTTTTCCCAGTGTGGAATATATTGATTCCGCACATGAAGGACTGCTGACTGTTTCGGGAAGGGTGTCAGATTTCAAGGTCTGGTTACTGATGAACAGCCTCGGAAATCGTCAAACAATGTTTTGCCGGTGCTGGACTAACGACAAAGACCACACGCTGTCTGTTTGGATCCCCCAAATGGGTGAGACGAACGCCATTTCTCTCTCTGTGTCTCTGTCTCTGTCTGTCTGTCTGTCTCTCTCTCTGTCTCTGTCTCCCTCTCTCTCTCTCTCTGTGCGTGTGTGTGTGTGTGCGTGCGTGCGTGCGTGCGTGTGGTGTGGTGCGTGCGTGCGTGGTGTGCGTTCGTGCGTGCGTGCCGTGTGTGTGTGTGTGTGTGTGTGTGTGTGTGTGGTGTGTGTGTGTGTGTGTGTTACGCGCGCGCGCGCGTGTGCTGGCGTTTTTGTCCCTGTCTCTGTCTCTGTCTCTGTGTGTGCCTGCCTGTCTTTCTGTCTGTCTGTCAGTCTGTGTGTCTGTCTGTCTGTGTCTGTGTCTTTGTCACTCAGTCGATCTGTCTGTTTGTTTATCTGTCTGTCTGACTGCCGTCTGTCTCTCAATCTCATTCTATCTGTCTGTCTGTCTGTCTGTCTGTCTGTCTGTCTTCTTCTTCTCTCTCTCTCTCTCTCTCTCTCTCTCTCTCTCTTAAAAGCCTCTGAATCGTGACCGAACTAATACAGTCACAACTAAGCTGATGGTTAATCATGGTGGCCTATTTAATATCCGAAGCAAACATCTTACATATAAATGGAGCGTTTACATCTCAAGCCCTGATGTGTCCGAGCAGGTCGGGTGGTTTACAACAACATGACCGAGCTTCAGCCTCAGTGGGAGGTCTTCTCCCAACAGAGAGCTGCCCCACGGCGTTCATAAAAAGTCTGGAATACAAACTATCTTTGAAGATGCTCAGGAGATTTACGATTAAAGGACACACACACACACACACACACACACACACACACACACACACACACACACACACACACATCAGAACAGAAATCATCAACGTTTTGGTCGTACACCGTCTTCAGGACTGGTGACATCAAATGAAAGACAAATAAATACGTGTAGGCAATGATGTATGAAAGCATATACGTAAACAGACGAATACCCGTTTAAAGAGAGGTGTGTGTGTGTGTGTGTGTGTGTGTGTGTGTGTGTGTGTGTGTGTGTGTGGCGCGCGCGCGCGCGCGCGAGCGTGCGTTGTTTATGTGTGTGTTTGTGTGTGTGCGTGCGTCGCGCGCACGCGCGCGTGTGTGTGTGTGTGTGTAATGAGAAAAGGAAAAAGGCAGATAGAGGGAAAAGGCAAACAGAAATGGAGTTAGAGAATTAGAAAGGGAGAGAGTGGAAGAGAAGGAGTCTTAATGCTTGTGAAGGGGGCGCTTGAGGGTGTGTATGTGGAAAAAAAAGATCCCGCGGGAGTGAGGTTTGTGTGGGGTGGGGGATAGGCTGAAAACTCCTTTGAAAACAGGTGCACAGGGGTGGTGCGGAATGCTCCAAGACAGAGACGAAGCCCTTGATGGTGGATAGGGTCAAGAGTTTCAGATAAGAGGGTCTTGCAGAGCCGTACACAGCACAACTATAGTCCAGTTGGAGCGGACCAAGGCTCTGTAGAGGTGCAGCAAAGTTTTCTTATCAGCGCCCCAGTCAGTGTGTGCTACGACCTGCAGAATATTCAGAGCTTTCTGGCAAGAAGTTTTGAGATTTTTAATGTGGCTGAGAAAGTTGAGTTTTTGGGTCAAAAATAACTCCTAGGAATTTGGCTTCTTTTACAGCTGGAATGGTGGACTTGTCCAGACGAATTTCAGGATCAGCAAAAAATTGACAAAAATTGTGAAAATGGATTGACCGAGTTTTGGTACGTGAGAAGGTAAACCCGTTTTCCTCGGCCCACTGTTGGATCTTGTTGACACAAAGTTGGAGTCGACGCTGTACGCTGGCGTAAGAAGCTCCAACTGCGTACAGCGCAAAATCGTCAACGAACAGAGAGGACTCAGAACCCTGGCTTACCGATTTGACAATGTCGTTAATTTTAATGCTGAAAAGGGCAGGAGAAAGGATGCTCCCCTGAGGTACACCCAACTCCTGCCCATGGATGTCAGAGAGTGTAGTGCCAACACGCACTGGAACTGTCGATCAGCCAGAAACTTTTGGATAAACAGAGGCAGGTGACCACGAAAACCAAGTTTGTGCAGGTCCATAAGGATTCCTGATTTCCATGTGGTGTCGTACGCTTTTTCTAGGTCAAAAAAGATAGCGACCACATGCTGCTTATTGACAAAGGCGTTGCGGATGGTGGTTTCCAGACGGATTAGATGGTCAACTGTCGAGTGGTACTTCCGGAAACCGCACTGTTCACTGGCCAAAAGGCCATCAGTTTCCAGCTTCCACATCAGACGGGAGTTGACCATCTTTTCCAACAGCTTACAGAGGCAGCTAGTCAGAGCTATTGGACGATAGTTTGAAGGGTTGGTAAGGTCCTTTACAGGCTTAGGTATTGGAATGATCAGGGCTTTCCGCCAGGAGGGCGGAAAGTACCCTGTGGTCCAGATATGGTTATAGACGTTGAGAAGAGTCTGGAGACAGCTTTCTGGAAGATGTTTCAAAACCTGATAATGAATATCATCCAGACCAGGGGCAGAATCAGTGCAGGTTTGTAAAGCTGTTTTCAGTTCATTGATTGAAAAAGGGAGATTGTAGGTTTCAGAGTTGTCTGATGTGAAATTGTATAAAGATTTCTCTCTGACTTGTTTGTGTCTTAAAAAGGCTGCAGATTTATTTGAAGATGGGGAGTTCTGTTGGATGGTGGAGGCCAACAGATTGGCAACAGCTTGTTTGTCAGTGATCAGAGCATCGGCAAGTTTCAGGTGATGAATGGAGGGGTTGGTGTTCTTCCCTTTGATTTTTCTAATGATGTTCCAAACTTTTTTCTTTGAAGTTTTAGATGTCAGCCTGGAGCAGAAGTTTCTCCTGCAAGACTGACGTTTACTGATTTTGAATGTGTGTCTCGATTTGGCACGGAGTTTCTGATGGGCTCGAGCGTTGGGACCTTAAGGTCGTTGGTATACCCGACGCTGAGCCCGTTTGCGAACTTTTGAAATTTGTTGGCAGTCTGAATTAAACCAGGGTGTTTTGGCATTTGGAGTTTGTCGGAAGACATTGGAATACAGGTTTTAGCACAGTTTATCACAGTATTGGTAAGAGATTCTGCTGGGTCTGGACTCTGAAGAAAATCAGTGTCCTGGAATTCTTTTGAAATACTGGTTACAAAAAGATTCCAGTTTGCCTTCTTATAATTAAGATGTTGTGAGACAGAGACGTTTTCAGTTAATAAGGGTTTTAAAAGAACAGGGAAATGGTCACTTCCGTGCAGATCGTCATGGACAGACCACTCATAGTCCAGGACCAGCGAGGGGTCACAAATCGACAAATCTAAACACGAAAGTGAACCTGTGGAAGAGTGGAGGTAAGTTGGAGCTCCATCGTTCAAACAACACAAATCAAAGTCTGAAAGGACATCCTCAAGAAGCAGACCTCTGGATGACGAACTGACACTACCCCAAAGAGGACTGTGTCCATTAAAGTCACCCAACAGCAAAAAAGGTCGAGGAAGTTCTCCGATCAGACTGACAAGGTCCTGACGACAAACCGGGACAGAAGGTGGCAGATAGAGTGAGCAAATTGTAACAGTCTTGTGGAGAGTGACTCTCGCAGCTACAGCCTGAAGGGGGGTAGTCAGAGCGACAGGACTAAACAGCAAAGTTTTGTGCAAAAGAAGGGCAACACCGCCCGACA
This sequence comes from Conus canariensis, assembly GCA_033310375.1. Classification (NCBI taxonomy): domain Eukaryota; kingdom Metazoa; phylum Mollusca; class Gastropoda; order Neogastropoda; family Conidae; genus Conus; species Conus canariensis. The sequence goes on from CM065726.1 coordinate 58,051,059, forward strand.
GTCCCAATGTGGATGGTTGTGCAGGCCTGGAAAGAATATTAAAGCCAGAAAGAGTGAAGGTCTGGCTTTGAATTTTAGTTTCCTGAAGAGCCACGACGGAAGGTTTCATAGTTTGACACAGAAGCTGCAGCTCCTCAAAATTTGAATTTAGGCCACGGATATTCCAATGGATTAGTTTACTATCCATGGTGCAGAGGACGAATAGGAGAGAAATCAGGTCATCTCCTCGTCAACGTCTGCATCCAATGGAGTGAATTTATTGCTTAGTTTCACTGGACTATGTTGGTCTTCAGACCTGCTGGCAGACTTGCCCACAGGTGAAGAAGGCCTGGATTTTGGAGATGGTGGAGGTTTCTTCCTCATCTCCACCATCTCCACACTCGGTTGAACTCCCTTGCCTGCACGAGCACTGCTCAAGGAAGTTCGAGGCGGGAGGGCTGGCTTTTTGATCTGCCCAGCAGCAGATGGAGTAGACTGCTGGGCAGTCTGAGGGGTGGCGGATTTTTTGCCTCCACCAGGGGCACCCACTTTGGGTTGGGAGGTGGTGGACTTGCTTCCACCAGAGCTTAACGGTCTTCCTTGCAATGTCTTGGAGAAAATAAATTCATCAGTCTGGCAGCAGACTGAACGGGTCGATACTTTCTTTATTGCCGAAGCATATGAAGACGCTGTTGGCGTCTGACTGCCAACAACCTGCTTACGTGCCTCAAGAAATGAGATCTTCTTTTCAGTTTTCACCCTTTGGATGGTGGACTCCTGAATCCAGACAGGGCAGTTGCCGGAAGAGGAGGGGTGGTCGCCACCGCAGTTCGCACAATGAGCCGGGTCTTTACACGGCCCATCATGGGTTGCCTTGCAACAAACACCACACACCTCCTGCCCAGAACAGCGGTCTCTGACATGTCCAAACTTCTGGCATTTGAAACACCTCAACGAGGATGGGACATATAGCTGGACACGGACATTTAAGTACCCTACTTTAATGACCTGAGGCAACAAAGGGTTGCAGAATGTCAGAAAGAGGGTGTTGGTGGGCACTCTTTCTGCACCTTTTTTAACTGTCACCCTATGCACCTCTGTCACACCTTGGGATGCAAGTTCTGTCTTGATCTCCGCTTCCGAGACACCTTTCAAATCCGGGCACCGAATAACTCCCTTGGATGAATTTAACTGCTTATGGGGGGTCACCCAGATCTCTCTGTCCACGAGTTTTGTTGCCCTCAGCAGCTGCTCCGATTGCTTCTTTGATCTGCACTGGACAAGGAATGAACCATTTCGTAGCCTTTTCACTGACTGAGGGTCACCTGCTAGACCCTGGAAGCCCTTCTGAATAGCAAAAGGACTCAGAGCAGAAATAGGCTTTTCCTGCTCTGTCCCTTCAACCACAAGCCAGGAAGCCCAAAAACCTGTCCTCTGTCTGGTCTCCATATCCGAGTCACTGTCTGAATCCATAGGACTGGAAATGGGGTCCACTGCCTTCCTCTTCTTTATGGGGGGTGTGATTTTGGATGAAGCCATGATTTATGTTTAGAAATTTCGTCTCTCTCCTTACCCACCCACCATGGAGTCCAACTAAGGGGCCAGGGCCAAGAAATCATTGTCTTGACCCCTTCCAGGCTTCAGGAGAGATATACGACAATCAGAAGCCTACCGACCCTACCCCCCTGATCATGCTCAACTCCCGGGAACAGAGAGCTGAGCACTGCAGGGGTTACCTTGGCCAGTCGGAAAACTGCCTGTCTTGACCCAGCCCCATGAAGGGGAAGCCGATTGATACACCCGGGCCAGAGTGTACCTCCTGTCTAGGAGAGGTCCGAGCCAAAGTGATGTGTTGAGGGCGTTGGCCCTCTCAATCACCAGGATCTCATCCCCCTCCGTCACAGGTCGCACCGCACGGCAAACGCGGCGGATCTTAAGAAGACCACAGAGAGAAAAAGAGTGTGGAAAAGAAGGCTTGAAAGGGAGACGAAGATAGAAAAGATCCGTTAAGAAAGGCAGAAGACAGAATAGGAAAAAGGTGGGTTACTATTTGTCTGGGCCCTCACTCCTAACCTTTCTGACATGGGAGACCCTACCAGGGGCATCAATTCCTACCACGTAATGCTTGGCCAGTCAGCAGCTTGGCTATACAGGCCTAGAAGCGTTCACAACAACTAACCATCTAGTCGAGTATTGATGCCCCCGTCAGCAAAGCCTAAAAGATCACTGGATCACGCAAGCCCTCCGACCACGGCAAGGTTGCAACCCCCGGAGGGAACAGTAAAGGCAGCATTAGAAAAAAAAAGGTTCTCGTACAGAACCGATACCGGACGGTTTATAGTTCAGGTGATTGAGCTGCTCCACTGTCATAACTGTTTGATGAGGGTTCTATATTTGTCTGTTGTTTTGTTGCTTTATTAGCAAAATCTACAAGTTGTTAACTAGTGACAGGCCTGTTCGTATTCGTGCAGATGCAAAGACTGTTCAGAGCTATAACAGTTCTTCACGTGCGCAGGGACAGCAGTAGGGCGCGCAATGTGTGCGTCCTTCTCTTGTATGCCAATTTCCTTTTCTTCCCCTTTCTTTTGATTTTATCTCGTAGACCGAGACGCTTTGTCTGCCTACTCGCGTATGTCGAGCATGATTCAGATAATCTTAAAAGACAAATTTAAGAAAATCTGAATGAACAATAACGACGATTACAACACAAATCAAAACGTACAAAAACGCCCAGACTGAACGGAAAGCAACACTTACTTAATGAGAAACATTTCTTTTTTCATGTTATACACGACAATCATAGGAACGTGCCCGACAATTCTCCCCTGAAGGCAGGCGATAGCAGAATTGCAGTGTGACATGAGAGAAGCGGAGAGGTGAGGACAGAGCGCAAACAGGTGGGGAGAGGGAGAGGGAGGGGAGAAAAAACTGTCAGCTTGATTTCTTCCGAGAAGCAGAGGGAACATGATCAGTATCTTTGCCTTCCGCTAGCTGGAGTCTCATTGCAAACATTGGAGGCATTCACTACTTCCTGTTCATCTTCTTGGCCCTATGTCTGCTCACAGGTCGGCTGCCTGTACTCCGCACTCCACACATCAAGTTTGAAGTACACGAACGGTGGTTCGGGCGTAGTCAAACGCCACGCGCAAGCAGAAGACAGATGTCGTTAAAACTGCGGGACAACACCAAGCTGCTGGCGTGCAGTAGAAAGAAACTCGTGGAGAGCGTGGCAGCAGAGAGTCCTCAGAAGAGAAGCCCCCTTCAAGCAAGTGTTTCGGCCCTTATCTCCTGACACTCTAGGGGGGTTGGGCCACACCCGGTTCATGACTCCGGATGCCCCTCTGCTGCCCCTTTTTTTTCCCATCTTGGGACGAGCCATGGCTGGGATTCGAACCCATGACCCTCTGGACATACTCATTTTCCACTTAATGACTCGCGCTTTAACCACTGAGCCACAGGGACACCTGATATTTGTAGGGAAATTAAGCCTTATGAAGTTCACTTTTGTTCCTCCTTGACCAGATCCAGCTTGAACACCTCTCTGCCGCTTCTGCCATTGCTTTCAGGGCTCTGGTTTTTTCCTTCCTGCAACTGAGAGCTGTTTCATGAGGCTGTATGCAGACGTTCCTACAAACCCCCTAGCTCCAATTTCTGCAGTGAGGACTTTGACCTGATAGCCTTCTCTCCTCAGGCTGTTTGCCAGATCAGCATACTTTTCAGTCTTGTAGATTTGAGCTGCCTCCATTCTGTTCTCATATGGCACCGTGAGCTCGATCATGATCAGCTGCTTGGTTGACTTAGAGTGGACTACTATGTCTGGTCTCATGCCACTCTTGCTGATGATCTCTGGGTGACTCTTCCATTCTGGGAGGTCTGCAGTGCACTCCCAGTCATCTGCCCCGTCCAGCAGACTCTGCCTGCATGTTTCGAGTGGCACTGTTGTTCTTGGCCATGATTTGCTGCCTCCTGCCGTGAAGAATGTTGCGGGTGCTTTTGGAGTCCTGATTTTCCCTTTGTGGTGTTGGTACTAGCCCAGACTACTTGTACAATTTCTTTGAGCACTTGGTTGTGCCTCCATGTGTACCTTCCTTGAGCCAGGGCTACTTTACATGAGCTTAGGACATGCTCCACTGTTTGTTTTTCATGGCAGAGGGGGCATGCAGGATCGTCTGTTTTCCCCCACTTCACCAGGTTTGCATTTGAGGGCAGAAGGTCATATGCAGATCTGAGAATGAAGCTGATCCTGAGAGGGGCCATGTGCCAAATGTCATTATAAGTGAGACTTCTTTGGAGTGCATTCTCCCACGTTGTCCATTGCCCTTGCTGGCTCTGCTGGACTGCTTTTTGGAGTCTTTTTTGGTCTTCTTCTTTTCTCATCTCCTGAATCATCATGTCTCTTTTGGCTTTTCCTTTGGCCTTTGACCACCATTCAGTTTTGGTCACCCCAGTCCCTGTCTGTTGGTCTGTGTGTGTCCTGTTATTTCTCTGATCTTGAGACTTTCTTTTGCAGAATCCATCGCCTCTTGAACTTTCCATTTTCTGCCTGTCTTCAGCTGGGGCTTAGTTGCTTCTACCACCTTGTCTCCTGAGTCCTCCAGCATGCTTTGAAGTCTGATCTTCCCTGCTTTGTATTCCTCCAGGATGGATTTCAGGGGTAGTTTCAGCTTTGCTTGGCGACAGTACAGCGCTATGTCAGTCAGGCAGGGTGGGACACCAAGCCATTTCCTTGTGAACTTGTTGATTTTGGCTTCCATTGCCTCCACTATGCTGGTGCAGATGTCGTATATCATCAGAGGCACAGGAGCTGTGGTATCAGCATGAACTGCAGACACCAGACCTTGTATTTGCCAGGGAGCCCACACTGGTCAATGGTCTCCAAGCCTTCCTCCGCCATCTGCTTGGTTTCTTTTGCTCTTTGTGTGTCTTTCAGCGTATCATCATACCATCTTCCAAGGCTCTTGACTGGTTCTTCTGTGACTGTTGGAATGGCCTGGTTGGCAACACTGAAGACCACAGATCCGGCCACTTTTCCTTTCCTCAGTGAGAGACTCCGTGATTTCTTTGGCTTGAACTTCATTCTGGATGAGGCAACTATGTCGTCCAGCCTCTCCAGCACATGACGTGTCTCGTCTTCTCTGGATGAAATCACTGTAGTGTCATCCATGAAGGCCTTGAGAGGAGGCATCTTGTATCCATCGCCAAGGTCTGTTTGTCTCGCGTTGTTTGTTGCTGCTTTCAAGATGAGTTCCATTGCCAGCACGAACAGTATTGGGGAAATTGCACAGCCCATTGCAATACCCACTTCCAAGTTGATCCAGTCTGTTGTGTACTCCTTGGTAGAGAACCGCATTGAGAAGCCATTGAAGTACTTCTTGAGCATGTCGCGGATGTTCTTTGGCACATGGTACATCTCAAGAGCCAACTGTATCATCTCATGGGCACAGATCCATATGCGTTTGCCAGATCAAGCCACACTACGTCCAGGTCTCTCTTTTCTGTTTTTGCTTTTTGGATTGCGTCCCAGATCATTGTGGCGTGTTCTACACAGCCCGCCACGCCTGGGATGCCACCTTTCTGGACTGACACATCCAAGTACTTGTTTTCCATCAGGTACTTGGTCAGCCTTGCTGCCATGACAGAGAAGAAGATTTTCCCTTCGACGTTCAGTAGTGATATTGGCCTGAACTGGCTAATGTCACTTGAGTTTTGCTCTTTGGGGATGTACACACCATCTGCCGTCATCCACTGGCCGCTGATCTTCTGGTTTCTCCAAGCCGATCGCAGCAGCCTGTGGAGCCACTCCAGCACCTTGGGACATTTCTTGTAAAGCTGGTAAGGTATTCCGTTTGGCCCTGGTGATGATTTGGCTCTGGCTTTGTCGACCACCTTCTTGATTTCCGCCAACGTTGGAGGCTTGCCATTGAACTGTTCCTCAGGGTTGGTTGGCCACACCAGACCTTGAATGTCGAGTGGTGCTTTGCTCTGTGGGTCAGAGTATGTTTTCCTCAGATGCTGCTCAAGAACTCCTTTGTCCACACTTAGGGTCCCAGATTTTGGCTGCTCAAACAGTGTTCTGGCAAACTGGAAGGGGTCTCTGAAGAAGCGCTCTTGTGTCTTCTTCTTTTTGCTCTTCCTCTTCCTCGCAGATTCCGCTTTGCTGAGGGCACTGTGTTTTTCTTTCAGGTCTTTCCACAGTTTTTCCAAGCCTTGTTTTTCAGCTGGCAGTGCGGTCTTCATTTGCATCTTGAGGTTTTTCTTTTGGACCCTGATCTTGTCCATCTTTTCTTGGCGTCTGGATTTCTTTGGAGGTGTTTTCTCTTTGGGTAGTTTTGCTCCATAGGCGTCTCTACATGTGGCATACGCAATGTCCCCATATGTGGCTAGTTTGTGTTCCAGGGTGCTTTTCCCTATCAGTGCATCGAGTCTTTGGACGATTTTTGCATCCAGTTTCTCCCAATCTTCAGTTTCGTTTGCTCGTGGCAGGTTGAGTTTCAGGCGCCTGGCATCGAGGGCCTGTGCAAATTCCTCATCCGAACCAACAGCGTGGATGTGCATAGTTATCTTCGGCGACTGAACAATTTTCGCGACAGGAAGAGGTTAGTTGCTTGCGCAAGCGAACAGGATTCTGACTAAGGCGAACATTGGGAAAACGGGGCGATCCCCTCTTTTCTGCATCTTTGATTTCTCAGAAGGCCGGAATGGCTCAGTGATCCTGGGGTTGCGAGTTCGAATCTCCGCCAGGCCGTTTCAGAGTTAACATTAGTTCTGACTCCATTTTCCAAAAAGTATACCAAATGAGACAGCAAACCGATGTTTCACGTGTGAACGCACGGATAACATCTTGCATACACATAAAATCCCATCACCAACTTTCGGAAGAGAAGGCCAGTTTGGGTGTTGGTGTGGACAACACGTTACACACAGCATGCATGCCTGAAACATCGAGATAATGAAGGAAGAAAAGTGAGTAAACGATATTGATTGGAAGACACGGGAAACGGTTCTATGGAGTGCCAGCAGACAGCTCTTCGGCCGGCTCTACCCAAAAAGAGACTGACGTGTAAATGAGCGTGTGGATTGTTAGCTCTTAGAACTTGGTCTCTAGCCGAAGATAGGCGGCTTTATCGACCTTTTAATGAAATGATAATGATAATAATTTCTCCAACCACAAGTAATGCACGGCAAAGCCTTTATGAGTAACTGCAATATTGAATAGTCACTTTTTTGTGGTTTTGTACAGTGTGTGAAACCAAGCGTTGCTTTGCACTCTTTCGTGCATTTCTTTACATTTTCGCTTATTTTGAACAAAGCTATAGTCTACTTTAGTCTTCAAATAAAACGAACAAAGCAAAGAAACAAAATAATATTATGGCAGTATTACATGGTGTTCAAAATAAAACCTGGTCGCAGTCTTCTTTCAGCAGATTCGTGGGAGTGTTAATTCAGAAGTCCCATGTCCTGCTATTGTTTCCATTCATTTATTTTCTAAAGCATGTATTTCATCAGTGTCGAAGATTTCATTAGCTCCGACTCGCAGCGCATGCAAACGACGAGTACGTTACAAAACCGGATTCGGCGTCGCGACGTGTCGCGTGCATTTGTTGCTCTGCCTAGACAGAAAAAAATGTGGTGTGGGCTAGTTTTCAACATTAACCAGAGACTGGAAGAATGTATCTGCTCCCTTTCTTTTGACCCCAATGCCTGTCCCTCTTTTCTCTTAATGTATCAAAGCACGAAAATATTGGTCGCGTTCTTCCAGAAATTTAGCTCTCTCTCTCTCTCTCTCTCTCTCTCTCTCTCTCTCTCTCTCTCTCTCTCCTTTCCTCCCCTTCCCAGCAAGCCAACAAACCGCTCACTCAACTGCTCCCAAGACCCGATAGCATCACAACACGGCGGACTGATCCACACACTGATATACGGATGCTTGTCGTTTCGCCGACGCTAGTTCGCCTACCTTTTGCTCTTGGCTGCATCAGCCCTACAGGCTGATTGAGTCTCATCGCTGTCGCTTCGCCT
>CM065726.1:58066553-58089053 GCA_033310375.1 Conus canariensis
ATTATTAGGCTCAGTTCCTTCCACCTCAGAAGCCTCAGGCGTATACCGGGCATCTCCCGGCGAGACAGGGTGACCAACACAGAAGTCCTGTCTCGCGCTGGCCTCCCTTCCATGTATACACTGCTGAGAAGGCGTTGGTTGCGTTGGCTGGGCCATGTAATCATTATTATTATTATTATTGTTATAATTATTGTTGTTGTTGTCTTTACGTTTATGTTTTTGTTTACAAAATGTTTAGTATTATTACTATGTTTATGTTCGTTATGTTTGTTACCATTATTATGTTTATTATTATTATCATGTTTACTATTATGTTTAAAATTACTATTTTGTTGATTTTATTTTTTTATTATCATGTTTATTATGGTTACTGTTTGGCTCAATTCCTTCCACCTCAGAAGCCTCAGGCGTATACTGGGCATCTCCCGGCGAGACAGGGTGACCAACACAGAAGTCCTGTCTCGCGCTGGCCTCCCTTCCATGTACACCCGACTGAGACGACGTTGGTTGCGTTGGCTAGGCCATGTAATCATTTTTATTACTATTTTTTTTTACTATTTCATTTTTACTGTTTGTTGTTTATTATTACTGTTATTGTTACTGTTATTATCATTATTATTATTTTCATTGTTTTGTTATGGTTGTTACCATTTTTATGATTATTATTATTATGTTAAGTATTATGTTTATCATTACTATTATGTTTATTATTATTATCATGTTTGTTATGCTTATTATTAGGCTCAATTCCTTCCACCTCAGAAGCCTCAGGCGTATACTTGGCATCTCCTGGCAAGACAGGGTGATCAACACAGAAGTCCTGTCTCGCGCTGGCCTCCCTACCATGTATACCCTGCTGAGACGGCGTCGGTTGTGCTGGCTGGGAAATGTAATCATTATTATTATCATTAATATTATTTGAAAATGAAATGAGGCAGGGAACAGTAAACAAGTAGGGTAACTTTTGCTCCCATAAGAAAACCTAACACAGAGTAACTTTTATTCAACACTAGTGTAACCCGCCGATTTGTAAGCAGCGCCGATTTGTAAGCGCTGCTTAGAAATCGGCGGGTGCATTACAGATCGGCGGGTTAAGCCCCCGCCGTTTTGTAAAGCGCTTTACAACACGGCGGGCGCTTTATATCCTGCTTCTTTGGATTAAAACGATAAACTATTATTACGCTTTCAGTGATTATTCCTGCAATTTTGATGACTTTCTGTTTTGCTCATCAAGATGGTGTACTGACACACATCGTTTTGAGGAGCACTCTAGCGAAGAGAAAAAGACAAGTCTGCTAACTTATTTTACTACTTCCCCCCCCCCCCCCCCCCCCTCTCTCTCTCTCTCTCTGTCCGTCTCTCACTCTGTTTCTCTGTCTGTTTCTGTCTGTCTGTCTGCCTGTGCAGTTCATTGAAATGGGTGTCCAGCTCAATCCATTAGTTATATTCTGGAAGTCTTCAGAATATAAAAGATGAAATAAGACCCAATTTGATCCAAAATGAAGGACGTTATTCATTTCGAATGTGAGAAATTCAAAATAATCTTGTCAAAAATTTCTGATTTTAGCTAAGATGTAGTTTTATGCTGGTTATCAACAGAGGCAGAAAATTCATTAGAGGATGTGTTCCTATTCCTTTGAAGTACAACACATATTACCATCATGGGTGGAGCTTTCAAACATGGAATTTCATTTGTTTGAGACAAGAAAGCAGATGAAATCCAACCAACACTCTACAGCATGTTTTTTTTCTAGACTCTACTGAAGAAAACGTGTAGCAATTTTAAAACGATATTTTGCAGGTGAGGATCATTAACTTGTCCAAGCATTCAACATGTTTAGAAATGAAAATAGGTCATTTATCACATTTATTTTCAGTGGTCTGGAATTTGTCCATTACAACTTGTAAAATTAAACAAATTATGCTCGTTTCAAGTCCAGTTTATGTATCAAAATGGGCAACTATCCTACTGCAGCCATAAAAGATAACAAAGACGTGTAATTATGATTTAACTTTGCTTTGATGCACACAATTTCAAGAGGGAGGAAGCGTATGATTTTTCTTTGTTTCATTTTCATCTGTCCACCACTAAATTTTGATTTAACATGCAAATGGCTGTTGTTTGTTTTGTTTTTTTACAAATAACATTTTCAGCATCCACGAATAATTTTCCTGCATTGTATTTTTATTGATTGTGTCTGGCAACCATATCTATTCTTTTAGTGAAATATTCTGGTGAAAGTATGAAAACTGCACACTAGTTTAACTTCTCCCTATTCTCTTGCACTATTCCCTTCACTCAATATAAGCTGAGTTACGATTTCGTTTTCTTTTGAGTGTGGAAATTTGTGTTTATATTATCGACTGTAAAATGTGTTTAAAATTGCGTTTAAAAACAAACAATTCCAGTTCACTTTGTCGTTCATGTAACGTTTGCAGAAATAAACAAATATGAATAAAGACATGTCATCAATGTCCTCTGCTTTCGACTTCGGAATCTGATTGTGTGAGCGAGTCAGGGCAAAAGAAATAGACTGTTTACGACTCCCCCCCCCCCCCCCCCCCCCCCAACACACACAACATATGCACAGGCTTACATACACAAACTGATATACATACACATATACTTACACACACACACACACACACACACACACACACCGCATTTCAGTCCGCCGTTTTGATGAAACAGGAAGTCATCAGAATTGCGGGAATAATCACTGAAAGCGTAATAATAGTTTATCGTTTTAATCCAAAGAAACAGGATATAACGCGCCCGCCGATTTGTAAAGCACCCGCCGATTTCTAAGCAGCGCTTACAAATCGGCGGGGGCCTAGCCCGCCGATTTGTAAGCGCTCTACAATTCGGCGGTTTTACAAGTCATGCAATGTGCGCCGATTTGTAAGCGCTTACAAATCGGCGCTGCTTGCAAATTGGCGGGTTACAACCAGCACTGGCACAGCCTTTGATGACAGAGGAGCTGTTGGCCTGCGCTTGTTTTTCCCCCACTATTAGATTGTTCGTCTTTGTATTTGTCTGTCTTATTCAAGTTTAAAAGGCTGTGCCAGTCTTGAAAAAAAGTTACTCTGTGTTAGGTTTTCTTATAGGAGCAAAAGTTACCGTACTTGTTTACTGTTTAATATTATCCTAATTGTATGTTTATCTTTACCATTCTTATGTTTATTATCATGTTTACCATTATGTTTATAATTTCTATTTTGTTTATTTCATTGTCATTGTTATTATTATGGTTATTGTTAGGCTCAATTCCTTCCACCTCAGAAATCTCAGGCGTATACTGGGCATCTCCTAGCGAGACAGGGTGACCAACACAGAAGTCCTGTCTCGCGCTGGCCTCCCTTTCACGTATACCCTGCCGAGACAGTGTTGGTTGCGTTGGTTGTGCCATGTAATCATTATTATTATTATTATCACAATTATTATAATTGTATGTTTATGTTTACCATTCTTATGCTTATTATCATTATCATGTTTACTGTTATGTTTATCATTACTGTTATGTTTATCATCATTATCATCATTATGTTTATTATGCTTATTAGTAGGCTCAATTCCCTCCACCCCAGAAATCTCAGGTGTATACTGGGTATCTCCCGATGAGACAGGGTGACCAACACGGAAGTCCTGTCTCACACTGGCCTCCCTTCCATGTATACCCTGACGGGACGGCGTTGGTTGTGTTGGCTGCGCCATGTAATCATTTTTATTATTTTAATTTTTTTTTTTTAGTATTATCATTGTTATCATTAGTACTGTTTTTGTTTATTATTACTGCTATTGTTATTGCTATTATTTTTTTTAAACAGTAAACAAGTTGGGTATTTTTTGCTCCCATAAGAAAACCTAACACAGAGTAACTTTTATTCAAGACTGGCACAGCCTTTTAAACTTGAATAAAGTCAGACAAAAACATAGACGAACAATGTAATAGTGGGGGAAAAAACAAGCGCAGGCCAACAACTGAACTATCTTCATAGTAATGACTTGGCAAAGATTTGGACTTAAGGAGGGGGGGGGGGGGGGGGGGGGGGGGGGGGGGGGGGGGGGGGGGGGTTTGAAGATGGGGGTGCTATTGGATTCTTTTTTGCACCCTTGGTGGTGAGAACACTACAGTATTATGGACTGTGGTGTGTCTCTATTTGACGCCAGGAGCGCAGACACAACCAGCCGTGTCTCCCTGATGAGTCCGACCCAGCGGACGAAAGGCCTCGGAGCAGGCAATACAAATATATCTGCCTTCAAAAGGGATTGCGATGGTTCCCTTATGCAGCTAGTGAAGAGTTTTCATATCTGTAACATATTTCCTTAATTTCATGTTCCCAGTTTCTCCATCTTCAACCCCCCCCCCCCCCCCCCCCCCCCCTCCTTAAGTCCAAATCTTTGCCAAGTCATTACTATGAAGATAGTTCAGTTGTTGGCCTGCGCTTATTTTTTCCCCCACTATTACATTGTTCGTCTATGTTTTTGTCTGACTTTATTCAAGTTTAAAAGGCTGTGCCAGTCTTGAATAAAAGTTACTCTGTGTTAGGTTTTCTTATGGGAGCAAAAAATACCCAACTTGTTTACTGTTTATCGTTTACTGTTCCCTGCCTCATTTCATTTCCGAGATTATTTTTTTTGTTTGTTATGGTCGTTACCATTATGTTTATTATTCTTATCACGTTTACTATTATTACGTTTTTCATTACTGTTCATCATTATTATCATTATTATTATTGTGTTTATTATGCTTATTATTAGGCTCAATTCCTTCCACCTCAGAAATCTCAGGCGTGTACTCGCCATCTCCTGGCCAGACAGGGTGACCAACACAGAAGTCCTGTCTCGTGCTGGCCTCCCTTCCATGTATACCCTGCTGAGACGGCGTTGGTTGCGTTGGCTGGGAAATGTAATCATTTATCATTATTATTATTATTATATCATTATCAATATCACCATTATTATTATTATCACTATTATTGGTATTGTTATTGTTATCTTTATCATCATTATTATTAGTTTTTATGTTTTTTTTATCACTATTTTTTATTATTAGTAGTAGTAGAATTATTATTACTATTCTTATTATCATTGTTATGATGATCTTTATTATTGTTTATTATTACGTTTATTTGTGCCGATATGTTTTTCATGTTTACCATTATTATTATTTTTTAAATTATTATTTCCTTTATTTTGTTTTATGTTTATCATCTTTATATTTATTATGTTTGTTGTTATGTTTATTATGATGTTATGTTCATTATGCTGATTGTTAAGTGTTTTGTAATCATGTTTATTATGTTTGCTATTTTTAAGTTTTTATCGTATTTTTTCTTTAGTCCCTCCGCCTTTGCTATTTTTTTTTCGGCCTGTCACACTGTCACTCTTGCACACACGCATTCATGACAGCGTTTACTCCATACGCATACGCATACGCAATCCCTCCAGTCAACCAAAAGGCACACAACAGAATGTTTTTTCTTCTCCCCCTCTCCTCCGGGGAAAACACTTTACTAAATGAATTGAACAATTCCGACAACGTTCATCACACTCCAGTAGTTATCAAACAAATTCTATACATGTTTCTCTCTCTCTCTCTCTCTCTCTCTCTCTCTCTCTCTCTCTTTCACACTGAGAGATATATCATGGTACGAGTTAATATGAAGAAAGACTTGCTAGATTCCTCCTCCTCACCGGAGAAAGAATACACACATCCTCCAAGAATATAAAGTCATGGCCTTTTACACAACATTGGCCCAAGATCCAGACCAGTAGAATAAACAATTCATACCATCATGCCATACTTGCATCAGAAAAAGCGCTCGCCCCATGACCAGCACCTTACCAGCCCTTATCAAACTATCTCCCAGTGGCCACTTTCACCCAATGACCAACCCTTGTCTATTTCACCAAGTGATCCTCACAATTATTGGGGACGTCTGCTACACTAGTCAAGCCACATGAATATTCTTCCTTTTTAGTTGTGGCATGGGGGAAATGATTCATATCACTAGACTAAATGTGATTGAGCGTCACATGTCTTGATGTGAGGCTACGTCACATGACACCCCCCATCCTGGGGTGGAAAAAAATTTTCCCCAGATTTTTTTTTTTTTTTTTTTAAAGATATACAACTTTACTTATAAGCACATCTTCAGCCATGAATCACAAAAATGTGTATCCATCACACATGATTCACTAGATTAGTCATCAACGTATAGAATCAACTATCATGATCCACCATAAATACCATGTTTCAAAAGTTCAGTCATTCTAAAAAAAAAATTTTTTTAATCATAATTCATCACCACATGTCACAAATTACATTCCACAAATTACATGGACAAAACAATTAGGGATATTGACAATTCAAAGTATAAATTGTGTTTATATGTTAAAATGTGAAGCACATTTTTTTCTTTACCTTTGTCTCACATGTTTCAAAACCCTCATGAAAATGAGAATATTTCTAAGTATAGATGTTTCCCAAGAGACATGTAAACAAAATAAACATAGTTTTTTTTTCCACATGTAATGTTACAGTGCACTGAAAAGTCAAACATATTTTCCATTGTTGACAATGGATTAATGAAAACAATAGGTTTGTGTCACAACACAATCAAAATATGTCTATACATTTCTGAAGTGTTATTTGTTTGCGACACATATATTCACCCTCACAAGCAAGTTAGACATAAATAGTGCATGATGATTTTTCATTGTTTACAAAGGAATAAAGCAAAGAACAGATGTGTAATACATCAACATCAAGTAGTTTTTGCTTGTAAAACATATAGTCACTTCAACAAGCAAATTAAGCATAAATACCACACTTGATTTAAATGGACAGTAGCATACAATTCACTGTCAAATGTGAACACACTGTGATCATAAAGAAAGACAAAACAGCAGAAATAGTCTTTCCCTTGAAGACGGTTACATTTGTCCATGAATATTCATACACGAGACAACAAATCTGCCATGACGATTTCCTTTCCTGTAATTTCCCTGTCCCGATGGGATTGTAAATAATGCATGAGACTCAAAGATGGAAGATTCTCCTTTCCTAGCCCGCCCATTCTCAATAAGAATGGCACATGGGACCTCAGCAAGATGTAAATTTTCATTTTTAGATTTTCCCTCCTAAAAGAGGCTTTTCAGATAAACTGACCATTACCATAGAATTAAAAACTGGCTGCCCTCAAGTTAAACCAACCGCACCATGCGTTGCAAAAATATCTGAGGTTGAAAGAGACATTCGGAAAGCACTGCGAAAAAAATACTGAAGACATCCAGCTTCAGACATGCGTTTTACTTTCAGTAACGTAAATGTTGTGCTCTTTTAGATCTGTCGCACCCATGGAAAAGTGAAAACAAAAGGTTTGTTAGATCTGACGTACTCTTTGACGTCACTTACACTGATAAAGACGGTCAGGCCTAAAGAAATATTTCTAAGTAGATTGAGATACTTTTGAGACGTAGTCACCCCCTTTGAAGTAGATTGAGATACTTTTGAGACGTAGTCACCCCCTCTGAAGTAACTATGAGAAGGAATAAAAGCCAATAACCCTACTTACTGTGAGCAGATGCTCTTTCTGCAAAATGGTGGGGCTTGACAGTGGTCACGTGAGCCTGCAGCAAGTGTTTTCTGGTGACGTCTCGGTTAGTTTTGTAAAATGCGCATCACGTACATGTTGGTAACGCCTATGTTGGGGCACCAGCATTTTATTTTATGGCAAAGGCTGAAACCAATCTGTGGCAATGTCAGTGTCTTTTCCTACCTTGGTTTTCTCTTGTGCACAGCACAGCTGAAGAGCTTTGATACTGGTAATTTTCCTGCTGAGAAAATGGTAGTAACGTACATGTTGCTGGTGGTGAACCACACACATTTTTCAGGTTAACTATCCTGTTGTGATCTTCAGTAATGTCTCAGTTGAAAACCCATTATTTACCTAACTAGGGGATTCAGTTAACTGTCATTTAAGGACCTTTGTGGATTATTTTATTTGAATTGTAGTATGGTAGGGCTTCATGAACAACAGGCCTACTTTTTTTCTTACCTTCGGGAACAGATGGTTACAGGTCGATTTACTGGGGACAGTGCAGCTCATGCTTAAATGAGGTAGTGGAACATTAAAAAGGATGATTACTCATCATAACAACGCATAAAAGTGTATCATCAGTTCGATTTTGTATTTTTCTTCAGCTGCTGAGCTGTGGAAACTCAGCGGGAACAGTCACGCTACATGTTGTTTTGAGTGACATTTAGTTCCCTCATGCACAGGAATAACGGTCACACAGAAGACCTGTCTGTTGTAGGCCCTTGGCTATGCAGCCTCACAATGTATGGCTGCAACAATTACTCTTTTAATGTAAATGGAGGACAGCGGAACCTGTAAAACAGCTCATGTGCCATTTTATTGAGAATGAGCGAGCCACGCCCTTATCCGGATGAGCGATGCAATACTGATTAGCCATCCGACACATTTCCTCGACGCTTTCAAATTGCCTTTCTTTAAGGAAAGTGGCCAGATCTTTGCTCACGCTCTGGAAAAGTTGTTCTCTAAGAAAGAGACCTCGCAGTGATTGAAAAGTTTTGTTTGTTTTGATATATCGATCCATCAATCTAAGCAATGATTTCGTACGAATTAGAAACGACGAAACAATTCTTTGTCAGGGCACACAGAACGGAAACGTTCGCGAAAATGATCGGCAGAACATTGAAATGTCTTGAGTTCTTTCAATTGGTCCCAAGTTAAATTTTGTTTCACCGCGAGTGTGTGGTACAGTGCCAAAGCGCTACCCTTAAACAACGACGCAATATCAATGTCCACTTTTCCTTTGGCCAACCACAAGACGTTGCGTGACTTTCAAATCGGAAAAGGAAACTACCGATGTCATCCGTTTTTTCCTCGAAAGGCGATAACTTTGGAATATATGCTGTTTTTGGTTGAGGCGCGCTTGCGGAACTGACTGGTGGAGCTGGTGGAGGTTCTCTCGATGCCTGTAGTCTTTTAATTTCAGCATCGGTCTCTATTTCTAACTGCCTCAACTTAAATTGACGTTCTTTATCTTTCTTCAGATTCCTCTGCAGTCTTTTCTCAGATTCCCTCTGTAGTCTTTTTTCTTCTAACTCTAGTTTCCTTTGATTTTTCTTCTCTCTCTCTTAGCCTGTCTGCCCTATCTATACATTGTTGCACATAGTTTGTAAGTTTTTATCCATCAAAACCAAGCGTTCCGCTGTTGAACATATTTATCAAAATCATCCATAATGAACTGTCAACAGATATAAACACAAAACAGTTTATAGTATGAATGAAAATAAGGCGATATACGATGGTGTTATATGTTTCACAACAACATAGTCATTATAATATTTACAAATAAAGAATTCAATTTCCGGTGTAAACAGAAAACAGCTTACTAAAACAGGAATGATATGAAACCTATGGAATGTATTTTTCCAAAATCCAACCAAAGTATTTTTTCCCAAAAGTAATTTGTTTTCGAAAACAGCTTATCAATTTGGAATTTAAAAAAAAAAAAAAATGAAGTTCAATGCTAAACCCGTTTTTTCCCTAGGAAAGGAAAAAAACACAATAATAAAGTTTTTTTCTGGAAATAAATTCTTATAAAGTTTTAGTTCTTAAATGTTCTTGTTGTTAGTCTTTCTTTCTTACTTAGTTTCAAATGAATTCACAAAACAAATGTATCGCCTTATACGATAAATGAAAATGAATTTACAAAACAAATGAAATCACAATTAAAAGAAGGGGGAGAAACACAAACTAGCGGAAATCCTACCTAAAAGATGAAATGTTGAAAAGAAAACTAGATAGGAGCTTATTGTAAAGAAGGTGTAGAGATTTTGAAAAAGGGGGTGAAAAGGAAATGAAAGGGTACACAGGTTCGGAATAGCGAGATGAAATCAAGAAAAAGCAACAGGCCCAACAGCACCCTAGTGGTCACTGTCTCCCTGTGAAACTGGAGACGGGGGGAAAATTATACACAATATACACAACAGTATAGTAATAATACAAAGTAATAAACAATCAATCAATAAATGCACAATCACCCAAACGCAAAGAAAAATACAAAACAAACAAAAAAAACCACTTGATAATCAAAAGAAAATATTTATTAGTTGTTTTCCCCGCACTTGTCAACCTCTGTCCTGTTGAAGGAGGCAAGGTCCGTTCGAACTCTGGGAAGAGGGGACTATTTGAAATTAAACGATAGGACAGAGAAAGAAACAACAACAACAACAAATAAACCTAATAAGGGGCGATCACGGCTGCTCCCACTCTTGAACTAATCGCTCAATGTAGCGAGAAGCGGTGGGGCTCACCGATCTGGGAAAAGGACAAATAGGGATGGTGATACGGCTGCTCCCACTCTTGGAACTAATCGCTCAATGTAGCGAAAAGCGGTGGGGCTTACCGATCTGGGGAAAAAAAACAACAAAAAAACCAGTAGCAAAACTCAGTCAGAAAGCAGAGAAAGTCCTCACTCGCACTGAAAAATTCACTCACACACACAAATAGAAAAGAAGAAAAATGCAAACATTTTGCGCAATAAATAATTAAAGTAATTTCTTTTTTTTTCCTTCGCTCAAACCCTTGAGGGTACAAATAGAAATGTTTATATTTATCTTTTTCTTTCCTCAACCCCTGAGGGTACAAATCGAAATCCTTTTTTTTTTTCAAATGAAAATACATCTCTCTCTTTTCCCAGGCCTCCGAGGGCACAAATAGAAATCTTTCTTTTTTTTTCCAGGGGGGAACAAAAAACAATGCTAGATACGTCGGGGTCACCACTGTCACACTGTCACTCTTGCACACATGCATTCATGACAGCATTTACTCCATACGCATACGCAATCCCTCCAGTCAACCAAAAGGCGCACTACAGAATGTTTTTTCTTCTTCCCCTCTCCTCCGGGGAAAACACTTTACTACATGAAAACGTTCATCACACTCCAGTATTTATCAAACAAATTCTATACGTTTGTCTCTCTCTTTCTCTCTCTCTTCACACCGAGAGATATATCAAGTTACGAATTAATATGAAGAAAGACTTGCTACATTCTTCCTTCTTGCCGGAGAAAGAATACACACATCCAAGAAAATAAAGTCATGGCCTTTTACACAACATTGGTCAAAGATCCACACCAGGAGAATAAACAATTCATACCATCATGATACCATACTTGCATCAGAAAAAGCACTCGCCCCATACCGTCATGATGCCCTGCCCGCATCGGAAAAAGCGCTTGCCTCTTGAACTCTCCAGTCACTGGGGGAATGATGAGATCCGACTCCTCTACCCGAGGTCTTCAATTGCTGGGGCTGAACTATCGGTCTGTTCCCCACACCATGGCCATCTTTAAACACCCGTCTCAGCACTTGGGAAACATATGCCGTCGCAGCATCAGAGGAGAAATAGCTGACAGGGTGAAGGGCTGAAACACGAATAAGGTTCATGTAAGTAACCTGCTTCCCAGTTTAACACATGATTTCTTTCTTTCTCTTCTCTTCAGGTTTTCCCCTGTACCTTTCCCCAACTATATCTATGGCTCACCTGGTAATGACTGGTCAGCGGTGAGGACCCCTTGACCAACGTCCTGACAGGTTCGAGTCTTTAGGCCATCTCCTGGGCTAAACCTAATTCTTTCCTCCCTCCTCCTAGTGAGTGCACACTCAGTGTTCAAAACACATGACCAGCACCTTACCAGCCCCTATTAAACTATCTCTCAGTGGTCACTTTCACCCAATGACCAACCCTCGTCTATTTCACCGAGTGATCCTCACACTAATGTAGTCAAGCCACATGAATATTCTTCCTTTTTAGTTGTGGCATGGGGGATAAGATAAGATAATGTTGCTTATAGCCCAGCCGACCGCAAAGGGCCACATCAGGGCTGTCACCACGTTAAAATCAACTCACAAGCTCGTCCCAAGATGGGAAAAAAAAGGGGCAGCAGAGGGACATCCGGAGTAATGAACCAGGTGTGCCCCCCCCCCCCCCCCCCCCCCTTAGAGTGTCAGGAGATAAGGGCCGAAACACTTGCTCGAAGGGGGCTCCTCTTCTGAGGACTCTCTGCTGCCACGCTCTCCACGAGTTTCTTTCTACTTCTTCATTACGTTTGTTATTGTATGTTTATTATTATTACGTTGATTATGTTAATTATGCTGATTGTTATGTGTTTTGTAATTATGTTTATTACGTTTGTTACTTTGAAGTTTTTATTGTTTCTTTTTTTTAGTCCCTCCACCACCCCCGCCTTTGCCATATTTTTTTTTTTTTTTCGGCCCTTTTTCCCCTTACTGTTTTGTTGCAAGGCGGTCTTTATTATTATCATTATTATTATTACTATTATTATCATTATCGTTATCATTGTAACTTCATGTTTGTTCATTATCATTAGCAGTAGTAGTATTCTGCTTTGTTTATCATTATTGTTTATTTTTATTATCATGTCAAGTATTACGTTTATCATTACTATTATGTTTATTATTATCATTATTATGTTTATTATGCTTATTATTAGGCTCAATTCCTTCCACCCCAGAAACCTCAGGCGTATGCTCGGCATCTCCTGGCGAGACGGGGTGATCAACACAGAAGTCCTGTCTCGCGCTGGCCTCCCTTCCAGGCATACCCTGCTGAGACGGCGTTGGTTGCATTGGCTGGGCCATGCAATTATTATTATTATTATTGTTATTATTATTGTTTATCTTTGTTTTTGTTTTTTATGATTATTATTATCTTTATTATGTTTACCATTATTATGTTTATCACTATTGTCACATTTTACTATTATGTTTCTCATTACTGTTATGTTTATCATTATTATCATCATTATTGTTATGTTTGTCATGCTTATTATTAGGCTCAGTTCTTTCCACCTCAGAAGCCTCGGGCGTATACTGGGCATCTCCTGGCGAGACAGGGTGACCAACACAGAAGTCCTGTCTCGCGCTGGCCTCCCTTCCATGTATACCCTACTGAGACGGCGTTGGGCGCGCTGGCTGGGCCATGTAATAATTATTATTAACATTATTACTATCATTATTACCATTGTGATTATTATTTTATTAATTCTATTGTTTCTTATTATCATGTTTATTATTGCTGTTATGTTTTTCATTATTATCAGGTTTATCATTATTATTATTTTCTTATATTATTAATTTTTTATTATGTTCGTTATAATCATCACCTTAATGTTTATTATGTTTGTTATTGTTATCTTTATTATTATCACGTTATGGTTCATTATGCGGATGTTATGGGTTTTGTAATCATGTTTATTATGTTTATTATCAAGTGTGTTTTTTTTTGTCTTTTGTTTTTTAGTCCCTCCACCACCCCCGCCTTTGCTATTTTTTTTCCCTTTTTTCGGCCTTTCTTTCCCTTACTTTTTTGTTTCAAGGCGGTCTTTATTATTATTATTATTGTTATTATTATTATTATCATTGTTATTATCATTGTGTGTATGTTTATGTTTCTTGATTATCATTATTAGTAGTAGTATTATGTTTTATTATTTTTATTGTTGATTGTTATTGTCATGTTAAGTATTATGTTTATTATTATCATTATTATTTTTTGCTTATTATGCTCATTATTAGGCTCAATTCCTTCCACCTCGGAAGCCTCAGGCGTATACTGGGCATCTCCCGGCGAGACAGGGTGACCAACACAGAAGTCCTGTCTCGCGCTGGCCTCCCTTCCATGTATACCCTGCTGAGACAGCGTCGGTTGCGCTGTCTGGGCCATGTAATCATTATTATCGTTGTTGTTGTTGTGTTTATGTTTATGTTTTTGTTTATCATTATTATGTTTGTTACCATTATCATGTTTATCATTATCATGTTTACTGTTATGTTTATAATTACTATTATGTTTATTTTATTGTCATTATTATTATATGTTTATTATGCTCATTATTAGGCCCAATTCCTTCCACCTCAGAAAGCCTCAGGCGTATACTGGGCATCTCCTGGCGAGACAGGGTGACCAACACAGAAGTCCTGTCTCGCGCTGGCCTCCCTTCCCTGTATACCCTGATGAGACCGCGTCGATTGCGTTGGCTGGGCCATGTAATCAATTTTATTATTATTGTTGTTGTGTTTATGTTTTTGTTTATCATTATTATTATGTTTATGTTTACCATTATCATGTTTACTGTTATGTTTATAATTACTGTTATGTTTATTTTATTGTCATTATTATTATTATGTTTATTATGCTTATTGTTAGGCTCAATTCCTTCCACCTCAGAAGCCTCAGGCGTATACTGGGCATCTCCGGCGAGACAGGGTGACCAACACAGAAGTCCTGTCTCGCGCTGGCCTCCCTTTCATGTATACCCTGACGAGACGGCGTCGATCGCGTTGGCTGGGCCATGTAATCATGATTATTATTATTTTCATTTATTTTTCTTCTTATTAGCATTGGCCGCCCACAGCCGAGATACAAAGACTTTTGCAAAAGAGACATGAGGTGCTTGAGATCAACACGAGTCCTGAGAGGACCTCAGCGTAGACAGCAACAGGTGGAGAAGCACTCACAAGAAACTGCTGCAGATTGACGAAGAAAAACCGACTGCTGCTGCAGCAGAAAAGTAAGCCGCAGAAAGGGGATGACAGCCAACAAACCAGTGTCAACATACAGATGTGACAATTGTGTCAGAGAATGCAACTCTCGTATCAGTCTCTACAGCTACAGGCGACGCTGTTGGGGGTGAATAGGTAGACAGACAGACAGACAGGCAGGCAGGCAGGCAGGCAGCAGACAGACAGATACATATAGATACGACGTTTGCTGCTGCGTAGTTTATCACTCCGTACGCTGCAACAAGATTTATTACACACTGCAATGAGATTTATTATAACACGCTGCAATAAGATTTATAACACCAAGTGGCTTGTCGCACGGCATGCACGGTGGAATTTTCACATCCAGACAGACAGACACAGGCAGACAGAACAGACAAAGACAGACAGACACTGACAGAGAGAAACAAAGACAGACAGAGACAGAGACAGAAACAGACAGAGAGAGAGAGAGGCAGACAGAGATACACACACAGACAGAGACAGACAGGCAGATAGAGATTTATACACAGTATTATACAGATGTACTAAGTGGCTTATCGCACGGTATGCACTGTGGAATTTTCACATCCAGGAGAACGGACAGACAGACAGAAACAGCAGACAGAGACAGACAGACATGACAGAACACAGAAAGATAAAACAGGCAGACAGACAAAGACAGACAGACACCACACAGACAGAAACATGACAGAGACAAGGCAGAGACACACAGATAGAAACAGGACAGGCACAGATATACACAGATATACAGATTACTAAGTGCTTATCGCACGTATGCACTGTGGAATTTTCACATCCAGGAGACAACAAGACATAGACACACACAAAGACAAACAGACAAAGAGAAACAACAGACTAGACAGACAAAGACAGACACAGAGACAAGAGACACACACAGACAGAACAGACAGAGAGAAACAGACAGAGAGAGAGAGAGACAAAGACAGACAACACACAGAGACAGAAACAGAACAGAGACAGAATACACACACAGAAACACAGATTTATACACAGTATTATACAGATGTACTAAGTGGCTTATCACACGGTATGCACTGTGGAATTTTCACATCCAGAGACAGACAGAGAACAGACAGACAGACAGACGAGAACAACAACAGACAGACAGAGAGAGACACACAGACAAGAGACAGACACAGACAGACAAGAGAGCACAGACTCAGCTAGGACGGACATGATCAACACAGACCGACCGACACACCAATGGGCAACAGGCAGGCAGATATACAGACGCAGAGACAGACAGGCAGGCAGATAGACCGAGTCAGGGAATGATGCTGACAGACAGGGAGAAGCAGAGACAGGGAGAGTGACAGACGGGAGCAGAACGAGGGCAGACGCAGAACGAGGGCAGTGTATGAAAAGAAAAAATGGAGAGCAGCAGAAAAGGGGAAAAACTGGCACGAAACTTTCGGGAGACGGTGATAAGATTTGTAGTCAAAGAGCGCGCTATAACTGACGGAGGAACACACACACTCACAACAACAGTAACAACAACACACAACAGCGACACACACACACACACACCACACACACACACACACACAAATCGAAAAATAAAAGGGATGCGTTTTTGCATTAGCTTTTCTTCCCCCTCCCCCCCCCTCTCTCTCTCTGTCTCTCACTCTGTCTCTTCTCTCTCACTCTGTCTCTCTCCCTCCCTCTCTCTCTCTCTCTCCTGTAAATGCTACTACCGATGTATACATTTTCACATCCACAGATGTAAAGCGTTCTCTTTCTCTTTTCTATCCTCACGATTAATTCAGATCTCTCTTTCTTCCAAAACACGGTGTCACAAAGATAACGGAAAATCACACACACACACACCACACACACGCGCTCGCGCGCGCGAAGAGAAGCTATGAAAGGAAAGAAGAGGAGACGCGGTCAGACATACAACAACAAAGACAATGGTACAAGACAATGACGTACAAAGACGAAACGAAGAATCCTAGTGCGTGCTGCGGGCTTCCGTAAGCATTCCCTTAAATGTGCGGCTCTTCGGGTACTGTTCAACTCGCCAGTGTTTACAACCTAGGCCACTTTGAAAAAAAAAATGTCGAAAGTGAAACGATAGCTTTGTTTCCAGTGGCTCCAAATCATGAAAGTCAGGAGCCCGGCAAACCGTAATAGAAGAAAGGCAGGAAAAAAAAATGTATGAAATTTACACTTACAGAGACTGACCAGTGTAGCAAGCTGGATGTTTCATTGTAATTTACATCGTCAGACGAAACTGGAGGTACTGACCACCAAACTAACCAGGACAAAGTAAAGTAGCTTTTGAATTTATTTTTTCCATACCAGCGTTACAAACATTTTTTGCTGACTTGAACTTGTTACCCGAAGAAAACCAATTTCATGTTCAGAACTTGAAAGTACAGCATGGAGAAAACTGTTCGTAATGTACTTACCGAATGCCGCTTGCCGGTGCCACCGTTCGTAATGTACTTACCGAATGCCGCTTGCCGGTGCCAGGATGTCACGTGACGGGAAATGACGATCGGGACGCCACAGCGCCACAGGATCTGCAAGGTGTTTAAGCTCCTCCTACCCCAACCCTAATCTACTTCTATTTCTACCTCCCTCACGACATATTAATGACAAAGCTTAGTGTGCTGAGATGTGCATGTCACTTAAAA
This sequence comes from Conus canariensis, assembly GCA_033310375.1. NCBI lineage: Eukaryota > Metazoa > Mollusca > Gastropoda > Neogastropoda > Conidae > Conus > Conus canariensis. Next base: position 58,083,842 of record CM065726.1, read on the forward strand.
GCTGTGGAGCGTAAGCATCATATCACGGCTAATCTGCAGTGCGTGTGCAACAGGATAGTTTTCATTGAATGATACTAACACATTTCAATCTCTAGCATGGGGTGCATGTCACAGAGTATGGTTAACATTCATTTGAATAATAGTAACATGTTCAAATCTCTAGCACGGTGTATATGTCATAGAGTACGGCTAACATTCATTTGAATGTTACTAACACATTTAAATCTCTAGCATGGGGTGCATACCACAGAGTATGGCTAACATGATTTGAATGATACTAACACGTTTAAATCTCTAGCATGGGGTGCATGTCCACAGGTTGGCTAATACTTTACAGAATGGTGATAACATGCATCAGACTATGCTAACACTCATAGAAATGTGCTCATACCCAATAGACTTACTAAAACGCACAAGAGAAGCTAACACGGTCTACAAAGACCAGTCGAACAGTGCAGAATGTATGTTGTGCATGCGGAGAGAATGCTTACGGAATGATCCTCTAAATCTGGGTGACAGACACCCTTCAACTCGCAACATACGTCCCAGGAGGTCACAAATCTTCGACTCAAAAGTGTATCCGAATGACTGGACACAACGACGGAACCCACCGAAAGAGAAACAAAAAGAAAGAAAGAAATCCACATTTCTTTAAAAAGTTATACGTGGACGATTAAGAATGACCTTATAAAGCATGAAAATACGTACATTAATCATCGGGTAGATCGCACTGTCGTTACTTTGAAAATGTTGGGTCTTTTTTCGTGTTTTTTTTTTTCCTGTTTGTTCTGTTTGTTGTTTTTTGTTTTTTTTTAATTTTTTTTTCCCACATCTCCAAACAGGAAACTGGCACCTGGCCACAGTGCATGTATATTTGAGCACGTGATTTCCGGCTCACTTTCCAACTTTGTTGGTTCGTTGGTTTGTGTCTTTTCCTCAATCTCTTTCCCACCAATGGTCCAGCATGTTGTCGAGTTGAACGTAAGGAAAAGGACAAACGTAGAAGTAATGGCCGGAAAAAGCTCACATCAGCGAGCACGGAATAACAGATAAAGCCGACCTCCACTTTGGTCACGTACATTACCAGTTAGGCCCCCTGATGTGAACCATTTAACGAACCATTTTTGTATCCAAGTACTTACTGATTGAAGCTTGTGTGTCTACCTCACTCTCACCCTCACCATCGTAGCGTCGTCGTCGTCTTCGTCGCCGTCCACATTTCATGAAAGACCTACCGGCGGTTGGGCGAACGACCGGACAGTCATTCATCTCAACGCTTTGTCCTTCAGTCACAGGGAGACAGGGTGCAACCAGTCCATTCTTTTACATTGTCTACTTGTGCAGGACATTCGTGCACTACTCGCTTTCTAGCCTAACCAGTGTTGAAGTACCGAGCACAGAGTTCCTCGCTAACACATTGAAACTTCGCAAGTTGCAGGCGTGAAAAAAAAAAAAAAAAAAAAATTTCGCTACCAGTCTGATATGACGCCGTTCTCTTTGTGTCTGTCGCCTTAGTGTGTTATACGGCCGTTTACCATTACCACTGGATGTGCGCGTTTAGCCCGAATGCAACTCACGAACTAAAATGTTTTGTGATAGAAAGTGGACCGCTGCTAACCATTATACAGTAATTAAACAGATTTTAGACCGCAGATCTGTAAACAACGCAAAATGTCTTTGTGGATGCTTAGATTTTAAAATAGAAAAAAAAAAAATCTACAATGTTTCGTTGGTTTGTGTCTTTTCCTCTTAATCTCTTTCCTACACACATTGTACGGTAAATAATATGCAGAAATTCTTTTGTCCGTCACACATCGCCCATCGACACAAACGCCCCGGCACAAAGACACGTCCACTTTCAAGCTACCTTTCAGCTGGGAGGACACCAGCTCACTGGCCCGTCGCCGCCGAAGCAATGTCCAAGCGACAGGTGTCAAAGTGTGAACCACGTGTATCACGTGCTGAGTTTCGTCATTGTGTGTTCATGGCTAGACTGTCGTGGTCGTGCTCCGGACACGCGTTTTCCATTGCTTTCACGTGCACATGGATGGGCGCAAACAGGCACAAAGACGACAGCACATACACGACGCACGACCAGAGAGAGAGAGAGAGAGAGAGAGAGAGAGCAGATCATATGAGACATTTGTTATTAAATAGAGAGAGTGAGAGAGAGAGAGAGAGAGAGAGAGAGAGAGCAGATCATATGAGACATTTGTTACTAAAATATATATATATATATATATATATATATAGAGAGAGAGAGAGGGGAGAGAGAGAGCAGATCATATGAGACATTTGTTAGTAAATGGGGACAGAGAGGGAGAGAGACAGCGAGAGAGAGAGAGAATCTCTCTCTCTCTCTCCCCATTTACTAAAAAATGTCTCTATGACCTGGTTTCAGGTCGGAGGACGTAAAAAGTAAACAACCGGAGAGTAACAAGGAGCCCACAGAAAGTAAAAACTCTCAAGATGGACTCGGAAAACGAGCAAAACCTCTCTCTCTCTCTCTCTCCTGGGGTTGAAAGCAAGGAAAGCGTGAAAAAAAAAACCCAACAACAAGAAAGCAGGACAGAAGAAGAAAATAAAATCAAATTCAACTAGGGGCGGGGAGAACATCGAAATAAAACGGCTTAGGACACGATGCCTCCCAATCCGTATCACGGGGTAAGGGGGAGTGGCGCACCAGTTTCGTTTTACACAGTAAGAAAACACTGACCAGATGAGAATCTTTGTGCTGACCCGGCTCCCCCCCCCCCTCCCCCCCCCCTGCCTTCCTCTGTAGCTCTACACTCTGAACGACAATAATGAAATTAGCCCCCCCCCCCCCCCCCCCTTCTCTTCTAATCCCCAGTGAGCCTTTCTGCTTCCAATAGGACCGTCCAAAAGCGTTTTTTTTTTTTTTTTTTTTTTTGGTGGGGGGGGGGGGAGGGCTTTTTTTTTTTTTTACATACTCCTTTCCCCCTTGCCTTCGGTGTATGTCTGGTACCTTTGCTTGCTGCTGTGACGCCGTTTTTCCACCCCAACCCTCCTCTTCCACCCCACCCCCACCCCCTCTACTCCCCTCCCTCTCACATAGGTCCACCAAAATCAGGCGTGAAAAGCTGGGAGATATTTCGTGCAGTGTGTGTGTGTGTGGGGGGGGGGGGGGGGGGGGGGGGGGGGGGGGGGGGGGGGGGGGGGGGGGGGGGGGGGGGGGGGGGGGGGGGGGGGGGTGTGGGGGGGGGGGGGGGGGGGGGGGGTGGGGGGGGGGGGTGTGGGGGGTGGTGGGGTGGGGGTGGTGGTTGTGGTGTGTGGTGTGGTGTGTGTGTCGTGTGTGTGTGTGTGTGTGTGTTGTGTTGGTGTGTTGGGTTGTTGTGTGTGATCCCGCCTGTGTATACGTGTATGGTGCTTTCTATGTCATTTTAGATTACACGTGCCTCCGGCTCACGTCCCCAAAGCCCCCCCCCCCCCCCCCCCCAGACAAGGGAAGTAACACATGTTCTTCATCTGCGGGTTGAGCAGCCACAATCAACTTGCTGATTTGTTTGCTGCTGTGTTCTTTTATCTAAACACAGTGCCAGCAGGAAGCCCGCTGACCTCGCGGGTCAGACCTTTTTTCTTTTTTTAATTGAGCAGGGGAGAGAAGTGTGGGGAAGGATCAGACAGGAACTTGCCATCGTTTTGCCACAGGCACATGATTTTCATGCTGACTGAGATGGTGGAGGAGGGGGGGGGGGGGGGGGGGGGGGGGGGGGGGGGGGGGGGGAGGGGGCGGGGGTGGTATTCTTTTCTTTTGTACGTCTGAATATGTCTTCGTAAATATGCTTGTTAGATTAGATTTGTATTGTGCATTAGATAAATGTTATTTTACTTATTGGTTTGTGTGTAAATCACTATTTGCGTTTGAAGTAACATTGCAGGCTGTCTCAGTCTTGGTGCACGACTTAAGCATAAGATCTGGTGAAATTCTACACGGTTTAATGTTTTAGCGATCATACGCGCAAACGCATGCAGCTGCTAAAGTTGAAGTCTCCATTATGAGGAGAATGTCCATCCTTGGTAGAAAGTAAAATTTCCTCTTTTTCCCTTCTTCGGCTGCCATCTGAAAACAGAGAGACATAAGTTGTGTTGAAGTATATGCAAATGTCACGCACAATACCACACACACACACACACACACACACACACACACCCTTATACACTTACACACACTTACACACACACACCACACACACACACACCTTATACACGCACACACACTTACACACACACACATTCTCTCTCTCTCTCATGTTTGAATAAATCAAATCAAATCAAATCAAATCAAAAACACTTTATTATCTCTTTCGAGAAATTAAGAGTGGCCAATAAAAAGGTATGCATGACAGCCAAATTACAGATTACAACAATAGTACATGACAAACAAAAATTAATTACATACACATATAAGATTCCCCCCCCCCCCCCCCCCCCGCCCCTCCTTATGTGCACACCCACCTACACATACAAATGCACGCATGCGCGCAGACATGAGACTTATCTGCAGCGATCTCAGTACCTTTTCTGAAGCGCGATTTTCATACAGTTTATGTAGTAGTTCTTGTTTTTTTACCTGTTATCTTTCCACACGTACTCACTATTCTGCTTAAGACAGATGTATGATAACTGTCTGAATATTTAACTAAAAACGTTCCTCAGATTAAAAAAAAAAAAAATCCCCGAAGCTGGTGGAATCAAAACTGATGTTGTATATATATCGCCCATGTGTGCATACTCTTTTCTGATGAAATTATAATTTGTAAACAAAAAGAAAAAAGAAAAAAAGAAAAGAGAATAAAGACGGCAAACGCCTCTTCCTGCTGTGTGTCGTCTGCTTCTGCCGCTCTGTAGCGGGGCCAGTTGACCCAGTTCCACAAAAATATGGAATACGTGCTTTCAAAACAAAATGATAGCAGCAAGTGATCAAAAACTCTTTAATATATCACGATTCGTGTATATTTATTGCTTTTTAGTCACAACTGAGCTGATTCAAGGAACCGCGATCTCAAATTTCGTTCACGTGACGAGGAGGCTCGGCTCACTGGCGATGCGTGTTGCCGGGTTGCCCGACTTTCGCCTGTGAGTGGGTGGTATCTTTTAAAGTGTTTTGCACAAACTATTCATAAGTCAGTGAATGAAAACATGCAGATTAAGTTGAGAAAAGGTTTAAAACAAACAACCAAAATGTTACTTA